>BGPT01001045.1:107696-177626 GCA_003297045.1 Symbiodinium sp. clade C Y103
GACGATAATTTTCACCCTAATTTTGACCCTGCGCCTTCTTATTCAGATTTGTATCAGGACGGTCTCCAGGACGATAATTTTCACCCTAATTTTGACCCTTTGCCTTCTTATTCAGATTTGTATCAGGACGGTCTCCAGGACGATAATNCCAGGACGATAATTTTCACCCTAATTTTGACCCTGCGCCTTCTTATTCAGATTTGTATCAGGACGGTCTCCAGGACGATAATTTTCACCCTAATTTTGATTTTGCGCCTTCTTATTCAGATTTGTGTCAGGACGGTCTCCAGGACGATAATTTTCACCCTAATTTTGACCCTGCGCCTTCTTATTCAGATTTGTGTCAGGACGGTCTCCGGGACGATAATTTTCACCCTAATTTTGACCCTGCGCCTTCTTTTATATTCAGATTTGTATCAGAACGGTCTCCAGGACGAGAATTTTCGCCCTAATTTTGNACGATAATTTTCACCCTAATTTTGACCCTGCGCCTTCTTTTATATTCAGATTTGTATCAGAACGGTCTCCAGGACGAGAATTTTCGCCCTAATTTTGACCCTGCACATTCTCATTTAGATTTGAATCAGGACGGTCTCCAGGACGATTATTTTCACCCTAATTTTGACCCTGCGCCTTCTTAGTCAGATTTGTATCAGGACGGTCTCCAAGACGATAATTTTCACCCTAATTTTGACCCTGCGTCTTCTTATTCAGATTTGTATCAGGACGGTCTCCAGGAGATAATTTTCACCCTAATTTTGACCCTGCGCCTTCTTATTCAGATTTGTATCAGGACGGTCTCCAGGACGATAATTTTCACCTTAGTTTTGACCCTGCGCCTTTTATTCATCTTTGTATCAGGACGGTCTCCAGGACGAAAATTTTCACCCTAATTTTGACCCTGCGCCTCCTTATTCAGATTTGTATCAGGACGGTCTCCAGGACGATAATTTTCACCCTAGTTTTGACCTTGCGCCTTCTTATTCAGATTTGTATCAGGACGGTCTCCAAGACGATAATTTTCACCCTAATTTTGACCCTGCGCCTTCTTATTCAGATTTGTATCAGGACGGTCTCCAGGACGATAATTTTCACCCTAATTTTGACCCTGCGCCTTCTTATTCAGATTTGTATCAGGACGGTCTCCAGGACGATAATTTTCACCCTAATTTTGACCCTGCGCCTTCTTATTCCGATTTTTATCAGGACGGTCTCCAGGACGATAATTTTCACCCTAATTTTGACCCTGTGCCTTCTTATTCAGATTTGTATCAGGACGGTCTCCAGGACGATAATTTTCACCCTAATTTTGACCCTGCGCTTTCTTATTCAGATCTGTATCAGGACGGTCTCCAGGACGATAATTTTCACCCTAATTTTGACCCTGCGCCTTCTTATTCAGATTTGTATCAGGACGGTCTCCAGGACGATAATTTTCACCCTAATTTTGACCCTTTGCCTTCTTATTCAGATTTGTATCAGGACGGTCTCCAGGACGATAATTTTCACCCTAATTTTGACCCTGCGCCTTCTTATTCAGATTTGTGTCAGGACGGTCTCCAGGACGATAATTTTCACCCTAATTTTGACCCTGCGCCTTCTTTTATATTCAGATTTGTATCAGAACGGTCTCCAGGACGAGAATTTTCGCCCTAATTTTGNACGATAATTTTCACCCTAATTTTGACCCTGCGCCTTCTTTTATATTCAGATTTGTATCAGAACGGTCTCCAGGACGAGAATTTTCGCCCTAATTTTGACGCTGCACATTCTCATTTAGATTTGAATCAGGACGGTCTCCAGGACGATAATTTTCACCCTAATTTTGACCCTGCGCCTTCTCATTTAGATTTGAACCAGGACGGTCTCCAGGACGATAATTTTTACCCTAATTTTGACCCTGCGCCATTTGAACCAGGACAGTCTCCAGGACGATAATTTTCACCCCAATTTTGACCCTGCGCCTTCTTATTTAGATTTGACGGTCTTCAGGGCGATATTTTAAACCCTAATTTTGACCCTGCGCCTTCTTATTCAGATTTGTATCAGGACGGTCTCCAGAACGATAATTTTCACCCTAATTTTGACCCTGCCCCTTCTTATTTAGATTTGAACCAGGACGGTCTCCAGGATGATATTTTTGACCCTAATTTTGACCCTGCGCATTCTCATTTAGATTTGAATCAGGACGGTCTCCACGACGATAATTTTCACCCTAATTTTGACCTTGCGCCTTCTTATTTAGATTTGAACCAGGACGGTCTCCAGGACGCCATTTTGACCCTGCGCCTTCTTGTGTAGATTTGAACCAGGACGGTCTCCAGGACGATAATTTTCACCCTAATTTTGACCCTGCGCATTCTCATTTAGATTTGATTCAGGACGGTCTCCAGGACGATAATTTTCACCTTAATTTTGACCCTGCGCATTCTCATTTAGATTTGAACCAGGACGGTCTCCAGGACGCTAATTTTGTGTTTATTTTGACCGGGGAAGAGGAAAGAAAAACAATTGTAAGCAGAGTGGTTGATTTGTATTGTAGGGCAAACGCTAAACGCAAAACGCAAAGGAGCAGTTAATGACTATGACTTGACAAGAATGGTGCAGCTGTTTTGTATGGCAGCTGGGTAGTTGAAGAATCTGTTTCCAGAGTCGCGCATTTGCGTTGTAGGGCAAACGCAAAGGAAAAGCAGCAGGGGAAAATTCGAAAAACCTTTGCCAGAGCCGTGAGTCGTGCAACTGTTTTGTAGGGTTGGGGGGGAATTGAAAAGATTCTTACCAGAGTTGTGGATTTGTCTTGTAGAGCAAATGCAGGGGTAATGACTCAATGACCATTACCTGTTGGAAGTTCCTGGACAGAGGCTTGCTCGGGGCTAGTTCCTGGATATGACAACATAGTTCCTGACAAATAGCTCCTGAACCGGGGATCCGTAGTTCCTCAACGGTAGTTCCTGAAGAAAAGTTCCTGAACAAAATAAAGGGATAGTTCCTGAAGAATGGATCGTTCCTGAAGAAGTCGGGTCTTGATCCGGATAAAAAACAACGATTTCCGGCTTTGCTTTTGCTGTTCAAATCTAAAACCGGCCGGGCTGCCGGATTCCAATTCAGCCCAAAATTAACCTAGATTCCTTTTCAGATCTGAAACCGGCCGGGTTGAATAGTGGGTTCCTTCCGGAATTAACACGTGTAATTCTGGAACTAAAATGTGTTCTTGGGATGCCAAGGCGCGTTCTTGGGGAACAAAAGTGTACTCCTGGAAAACCATCAACTGCGGAGCTGTTTTTCGGAACCACAATGTGTTCTGAGGAAACCACTGGATGATGTGAATGTGATGTGATGTGAGCTTAGAGTGTTGCGCGACCATATTGCAGGGCTAAGTGGTGAGCGACCGTATTGCAGGGCAAAGGCGGAGCAAGATTGACACAATGACTTGGAGCGTTGAGCAATTGTATTCAAGTATATCATGGCTTGAAGGAACAACACAAATGTTATCAAACATTGACCAAACAAATAGCGTCACCCTACGACTATAGCTGCTGCATTTTTTTCACATGTTTGCTTATTGTTTCGTCTTTGTTTGGCTCTGCTGCAACCATGTCTTTCATGTCTGACTCAGCCATTACTGATATCTGACTCAGCCATTTGTCTTGTCTGACTCTTCGGTCTGACTCTTCGGCTTGACTCGGCTATCTGGGGGCTGACTCGCCCAACTCCCTTGAAAATAGGGTACCACATGGTACCACCAAAATCCAGGGATTTCTCATCATTTTCACCTTATAGCAAGGCCATTTGAAGGGGTATACCTCATTTCCAGACAAACCAAATATCACATTGATTCTGCATCCCATGAACATGTACATTCTTATCCATTCATACACCAATATCATATCCCCATAAAATAGTTGGTTTATCTACACCCCAAAAAAACAAACACATATGTATATATATACATACATAATGTATATATATATATACATACATAATGTATATTATAATGTATATTATTATGTATATATATTATATTATATATATTATATTATATATATATTATATATATATATTATATATATTATATATATATAGTAGTGGTTCCCCCTAGGAATCTTTTTGTGTCTCGCATCTTTCCGCGTTCTTCACCAGTGTCTTTCTCGGGTCCGCTCGGGGTTGTGGGGGCCACAAGCATCAGCCCATCAGCAGGATTGGTTGAGAGGACCACTGCGGCGTTGGCAATAGATGACTCACATATTTGATGGGTTGTACAATCACTTTCCCATACTTTCCCTATCTTTCCCTGATAAAAATCGTCATTTTGATGATGTACATTGACGTACCACAATTTCAGAAGCTCGACCATAGAAACTTTCCACATTTTTGTGTAACTCATTTCACTGGATTGGTTTAAGGGAAAATTTACAGGAACCCCCTATAATTGATGGGAAAATCCATGGTTTCCTGTAAATTTTCCCATTAACCAATCCATTGATCATTGTAATTCTGTCACGCTGGTGATCCTCCTATGCCTTTGGCGTCCCACAGCCCTGCTGCTACAGGCACCAGACATCGAGGCGAGGAGCATCTGAAGTGCTCAGTTCGAGAACGACTCCGATGGATGCGCCGTGATTGCAATATGGCTATGGCTCAAAATTATGGTACCAAAAATGGTGATTTTTAATGGTAAATTAAGATAAACCAACCAATTATAGGGTTAATAATTTTGAGCCATATCTTCCACTAGGGAGCACCAAGAGAAAGGATCAGCGGTGGAAACATCAGACTGATGGAAACAATGCACAAACATCCATACAAAGCAAGTGATTCTACACACTCATCACACCATACAAGAGGTGTCTGATTTGGAACAGAATGGCTGCTTCACAATTCAGGCTGTCTCCTCGTATCCCATGTCTGACGGCTGGTCAGTCAGCAGCACTTCCCTTGTCTGAGGTTATCCCTAATGACCTAGTGTTTACCGGATGCACTTCTATACATATCCTGTCATGGCAAGCAGTAGCGATGACATGTTCTTGTCCAAAAATAGGCAATGGGCCTCCAATTCATGGCCGATGACAATTCAAAATCAATGGGAATGGACCCACCAAATTGGTAGTGCTTAGATATATCCAGTATCTGAATCGATGTAACTAATAGATATTAATAGTATCTTGTCTAATAGCAGTTATATGCATACCCAGCCCAAGATTGTTTGATTCTAACATGGAAGACTGGAAGATCCAAACACATCCAAAAACATACTTTTCCTCATAAAAATGACCAAATTCAGAATCCCGCATTTTTGGAAATCATGGCAAAACCTGAAATGTCAACAACTTTGAGCTACACCCTGCCGACAAGGCAAGCACTGCACCGCTCGAGGCTACCCGGACCCTGCGCCCCACGGCTGTTTTTGGGGCACAACAGGAATCGGTTGCCGTCCCTGCCGCCCTAAAGGAACACATGTTCATAACTTCACGGGCAACCTGTGCTGAATTTGGCGGTGATGGGGACGTGTTTTTTTTTCCACTTCGGAAAACTGAGAAATGAATAGAAATGATGGATTTTCAATGATTTTCAATGATTTTCATTCTCTCTTCTGAGCCACAAGTGCCACAAGTGAACGAAAACTTGGAAAAAGATCTGGCAGATGGCAGGGAAAACAACACGCCCACGGCGTGGCGTGCATGACCGGCCATGGCTCTCAGCTGGGACCTTTGCCACCAGGTACAATCTCCAAGCAGACCACCTGAGAGCCCAACATAGCCGACGAGGGAAACAGATGAAACATGATGAAAGAAATATAAACAAATGAAACAGGAGGCATGAATGAAACCAAGTGAAAACAACTAACAAAAAAAATGAAGGTTTGGGAGTACCCGTCTTGACTGCCTTCTGCGTCGTTTAACACAAAGAGAAGTTCCAAACCGAAGGTACACTGACCAATGACATGGGGCGATCAAGCGCTCTTTGGGACATGCACCGGTTCCACCAGGTTCCACCAGGTTGCACCAGGTTGCACCAGGTTCTTGGATTGTTCCCTCTGCGACCCATCATTCCATCGCGACCCATCGTCCAAGATTTACTCCGAGGCACAAAAGTTTGTGACGCTTCGTCCAGAACTTCCTTACGTCCGAGCTTCAAATGGCAGAAGATGAAGTTTGCAAGAGATTCCAAGAGACTACACCATTGCATCTGATGTACCGCATCTATAGTGTCTAAATTCAATTCCAGGATGGTTGCTTTATGCCTATAGCCAAAAGCAGAAGCTTTAGAAGCTTTGTGTTGTCTCCAATCTTTGCCAAGTTTCAGTGAAGTCCCAGATATGTTCATCTTTGGTGGGCCCCTCCTGGCATCTCACAGCATCTGCAGAAATCTTCACAGCTCTGTCCGTGCAACGTGCGTGCCGTGCAACGCCGGCCTCGAGACCTGTGACGGCACTCTGCGAGAAGTTGTGGTATCTCGGCCCTCGGGGCCCAACCTGCGACAGGGAACGGCTTCAGTATGCTTCAGTGGTGCCCGGATGTCAGCTGTTGTCAGCTGTTGGTGACCTCTGTAAAATTTCACCGAGAACTGTGGAGATGCCATTAAGAAACATCGTGAAAAAAACACGCACACGTCTGGCATGTCTGGCATGTCTGGCATGTCAGACGAGGTCAAGCGAATGACGTTGCGAATGGCCCTGCGGCAAGGTACCGTCTTGCTGCCACTGCCGATGGAAATTCGAAATGACACCCACCTGAGGTCCGGCTTCACCAAGGTGAGGATGGTAACTCTGCAATTCTGCAAGCTGGGGATTCTCATTCGTATTGAATCACTGTATGATCAATGATGAGTCAACATTCTTCATTATCACAATTCTCACTTCTATTACAATTACTATAGTATATACTCTATAGTGCTATTGGTATTCTCTTCGTTTACCAGCCATGTCCATTGTGACAAGAGACGCCACGGATTCTTCCAATTCGGCTTCGCATTTGATTTGCACATAACCTGGCCAGGGGAGGGCCGGTCGAATCAATGATATCAATGGATTGAAGCAGAAATCTGCACCTGGAAACCTCCAGAAACCTCCGAAAACCCGCCAAGCTTTGACTCAGTTTTGACCAAATCTGGTGAGTTTCCTGCAGCTTTTCTCTTGAATGTCCAAGTGCAAAACACTTCCCCGCCTCTTCCTTTGGACTTCCTCGCAGAGGAAGGCTTGTGCAGAGGGTTGGCATGTGCAAAAATTGGCCAATGTGCCACCTTCTGCTATGCGTGTTTTCAGGGAATTCCAGTGGAGTATTGTCATTGTCTCGACATTACTTGGGCATGGATCGCAGAAAGGTATCCAATTTTCTGGAGAGGATTACATGATACTGGTTCTCTGAACCTTGTATTTGGACCATTACCTATTTTACCTATTTCTGGGTTTGAAAATCACAACTCTTCTTCCCGCCACAAAAAATTGCTCCTGAAGCAAGAGCCACCCTTGCCCTCATTGACCATCTCAGGATAGATCATCATCTTGAACCTCAAAAGACATGCTATGCCATGTCACACTCTCCAGCCATGCGACTCTCGTCCAAATTCCGCCAAGTCCAGTCGCGGTGACTTGCCAAGACACGTCACAGAGGGGAACTTGTGGCCGAAGGAAAGTTCAAAGGGTGGAGACACCTCGCGAGCGCTCGCGATGCTGTCCACTATTGTCCACTGAGCTGATGGTGTGTCTTGAAATGGGTTGTATAACCCCCAGTCATAGCATGTCATAGCCATTTCGACAGGGAAAACACGGGAAAATGATGCTTGATCACTGGATTTAGCTGTACTCTAGTTTCAAACAAAGCCATTTATAATATCATCTGATGGTGGTCATTTTCGAAAAGTAACACGATGTGCTTCTGACGTAACTGACAAAACTCAACTGACAAAGTATGTCTGGCCAAAACCCTTTGACACGTCGTAGCGAGGTTGACGCCAGGCGACGGTTTGCTTTTCATTGCCGCGGAGCTTGCGACCATCAACGGTCCAATGCCTTGTCTGAGGGAGCAGGCAGCAGAGCTTTCAAACATGGTAACCATATACTGTACCAAAAATTGGAAAAAATGGGGTCTGATATGATATAAGTGATATGTAATATGCAATAATATGTGGTTTGAAAGCAAAGGCTTTCGAAAATAGGGCAAAAGGTTGCTCAATGCAAGCTTGAACTCTTCTCTTGTCTCAAATGAAGCGATTGCAAAGGTCCTGGCTGTGTCTTCGTTCTGCCAACTATATCATTCAGATTTCACATCTTTCAACATCTTTCAACATCTTTCAACATCTTTCACATTTTAGAATATGTTGATGTCATTTTTTTCACGCCACAAGCCACCCACATCGGTCTTTGTGTTGCTAATATGTGGGCTAATATTACTGGTGCTGCCCAGATGCACGCGGAAGAAACCGCTTTTGACGCCTCGGTCAAAACGTCATCGACATATTGCAGAAAGCAAAATCAAGGAATGATTTGCACTCCGGAAACCCACGATGTCAACACCGGGATCATCACTTTTTGGCCGGGCCTGCCTTGGGCCCCCACGAATATTGATGAATATTGTCATCCGCTATGGTCACTATGGCAGGCTGGGGGGAGACGGGGATAACCATTGGATAAGCTGAAAAGCTTCGCCCCTGAGTGTCCTGGCTAAAGGCTCTGGTAAGTGTCTGTGGCTGTGGAACCGTCGGTGGCCCTGGCGACATGGCAATCTCTCACTTTGCAGTTCGATACACTCAACATTCACAACATGGAGAATCTACCAGACATGTAGATCATTTGCGAAGGGGAAACCATGGATTTCCAGTAGCCTGTTGCATGTTTACGGTTGAATATCTATTGGGTTTTGCCACCGGCCCATCACTGAAATTTGCCTTGCGGTAGTGGCGACGGCACCGTAGCAGAAGTCACCTCAATGCCGGGGACATTGAAGATGCCATTTTTTCAAGCTACATTTCTATGGCCACAGAAACCACATTTCTATGGATCATTATGGATCCACAGACTTTTCATCTGTATCAACCCATTTTGACCATTTTGATTTTTGACCCCCCAATTTCGCCATGGACAAATCCAAGACATCTCAGAACCAGACCGTGACAGTGTTCTGCGGCATGGGTCCAGCAGGGACTGGTGCTGCTGCTGGCCACCTTTCAACCGACATGTGTCACAAAGTTGTCAGGAGTATCTGGGTCATGGGATTCCTCAGGTACTAATCCATTTGAGAAGTCTGCCAGTTGTATTCGAATTTTTGTGTCGAAACAAATGAGTAGCAAATGATCAGCCAAGTTTGGTCTTAATATCAATTCCTCAACTAGAAGTAAAAACACAATAAACCATTCCCACAATGGATCATAACCTCCAAGATAGTAGAATCCCCGATCAAATGGTCAACCTGACCGAGGTTTTGAAGACGGTTGAACTGGAACCATTCAGTCTCAGTCATTCGAAAATAAGACAAATGTTCTTTAAATTTCTTTCGTCATGATAATTTCCCTAAAACTGTGAGCAATAGAATAATCCCCATCTCATTCTCACAATCATTTCCCCAAAAAATCTGAATGTATATAATTAATGATCAACGTAATTATCTACTAGATATCTACTTATCATCTACTTAATCAATTAATTATACAGTTGTACTCATTCTAATTTCCCCAAATGATCCCCTGGGATGACCCCGCCATGGCTATTCCCAGCATCACCATGCCCTGCCGTACCTTGCTCCTCGGTCCGGCTGCCGCACCGGCAGTTCGGGCACCGGCGAAGGGGTGGCACCATAGCCCGAGCAGGCGCCGGGGGCACCTCCAGCGATGAAAAATTGGGGGGCCAAATGGATTCCAACTGCCATTATTCATAGGCGAATTCGGAGAATCCATCTATAAATAGAAGTTTATAGCTGGGAAAATCATTGAAGCATTTTCAATTGCCATTCTTGATTGTCTGAGGGTATATTCTAGGAATTGGGATGTAGTTTTGGACGTTTTTCTAATTTGGGGCAGGTTTGTGATTGGCTTTACCTCATTACCGCAAGTATGGTACCAAAAAGATGGTGGCTACAGAAGTGGGATACCAATACTGGAACATGCTCTCTCTTATTTTTGTTTTTTTTAATTGTTGTTCTGCTTTGGGGGGATAGCACCCATTTTGGTCCCTTTTCGCAGGAACACTACGTGAAGTTGAAATATCCTCCGGCAATCAAACCTTTGGTTTGATGATTTTCCCGGCTTTTTCAACCTGCATTTAGTTCGAAAATTTCCCAGCCATCCATGATGACACCTCCGGTATTTACCAATATTCAATATTCCATGTCCCATTGATTCTTGATATTCCATTACATCCCCATTGATTCCAGATTTGTATTAGGTTGCCAATGACCACTATATTAATCACTAGCAAGCACTAACCACTAACTTCATTAACCATATTCACTGAATATCCCCATCATATCCCCATAATATCCCATTAAGGCTCCTATACTCATTCAGTTCAGGCCGGACCTTGACCCATCGGCGCCATGGCCACTGGCATTAGTACCATCCTCACCGCGGTCAAACTGAACAGTTCAACGGCTCTTTGTTTCAGTCCTCCGAACAAAAAAAAGGCACTTAGGTCGAGGTAACTTAGGCAACTTAGGAAACACAAAATGAAACTCCAAGATGCAGATGTTTTTCTCATAAAATCTATAAAATCATCTTTTGCCCTATAAAACCTATACTATCATCCTGTGGTCATAACATAAGGAAACAAACAACTTCCATTCTCGATATCAAAAACGGCCATGTCAATCCAAGTTGCTGCATTGGCATCTGCCCCTGAGGCATTTGCCCCTGAGGCATCTGTGGCATCGAGGCCATCTGCCCCTGTTGGAGCATCTGTCCTTCAAGCAGTTCTGTGTTTCTCGGAAAACGTGAGGAAAACCCCAGATGTCCTGGAGTGTTGAACCGCATTCACGTTTTTTGGAAAATCAGTTGGGGTAGATCACCATTGGATAAACCCAAGTCAACGAATGGCAAGGTCAATGTCACATCACTACAATGTGGAATGGAAAACACATTTCTCTAGCTGAATCACCATCCAACAATAAACCATCCCAATGTGGGTTCAAGAATTTGCATGACTTTTGGGATGCAACCACTACTCCATCACTGGCCCATCACCATTTGATCCGATCTCCTTGTGGCATCTGCTGCATCGGCACTTGCTGAGGCTGCGGATGCTGCAAAGAATCAGCAGGCATGGCTGCCTGGCTGATGCAGTGATGGCGATGTGACACAACGGAGCCATGGATTTCGACGGGAATTCATCCCATGTTCGAGAACGACTTCAAGCAATGTTCGGGCATATTTTAAGGATGGACATATTAACACATGATAAAACTCATTGGATATTTGGGCTATTTGGGGTGGATTTCCCGAAATTGTCCCGGTTCCACCCCGCCTGGTAGGATGGCATGTGGCCAGTTCCTGTCAAGATCAGAATCTCAGCTGACGCTATAGCTCTCAACTTTGAAAAGTCCATGACGATGGAGTTTTCATGATTTTTCTCTTTAACTTGGTCACCATGGTAACTTTTATGGCCACTGTTTTAGATGTTTTTCACGGATGCGGATGGATTTTCCAATCATCTCCCGTCCCAACCGCCCAGCTGTTCATGGTCTCCTTGTGAAGCAGTTGCCTCTGACGCCTTGACATGCTCGAAGCTCTCGAGGGGCGAGGGTTTGGGTGGAGGAAACTTATGGAAACTGATGATATTTACCATCCATTCTCATCCATTTATATGAAGAAACTGATGTCAGTCACCTAAGCATACTTAAGCTGGATGTTGATGGATGCGGTTTTGGACCCAAGAGGGATACTCTTCGAGTGTCAGAATGGATTGCGTCTCAAAATGTCCCGCAGCAAAGAACACCCAGAAAGGGGCTTGCTGAGGTATCTAAGTGTGGGAAAAACAAAACATGAAAAGTTGACGCAAAACACTAATCTCCTGACGTCTTTTTTGAGGTGAGGAGCATACAACTCATACAGCAGGGTTTCAAACCTCGTCGACTCCGGTTTTCCCCATTCAAATTGCCATGTGAAGCTCGCCTGCCCACTTACTGTCTGCACATTGCCTGGCAGCTAGATCTTCCGGAGATCCAGGTGAATCAATGGTGAATGGTTCGATTGATTTGGTGATTTCCTTAAATGGAAAACCATAGTGTTTACGCACCAGTTGTGGAAGTTTCCTACCATTTTCTCCATCGAAATGTTTGGGAAACCGGTATTTTAGATGGTTGAAGTTAAAACCAAATAACCCAATTTTCGAGGTCAATCATGGGGTAATGGGACATGTGAGTTGTGAGAATGGATGGGTTGAAGAGAAACCGTTGGTTTTACTTCTGAAAACGAGTAGGGTGCTTTGAATTTCCTCGTAAATTAATTCCGGGAAGAATGGGCAGCGTGCTTAACAGAGATCACAGAAGAACGTGCCCGCGCGACGACGGTTCTGATCCTGCCTGCATCCTTAGGTACCCATCCCCATTGTACTGGTTCCTGCAGAACTCGGCAGAAATGATCAAATTGGCTCCAAGCTGAAGCCTCACTGATTTGGATCCGTTTCTTTCGGAGTATTTGAAAGCTTCATCAATTCCATCGATCTTGCATTGAGAAATCTCAGTGGTTCTACAATCATGAGACATGGAAACAATGGAAATACGTTCAAAGCAGGATGTGATTTGGTATGATCTGTATTGTGATGTGCCCAAGTCTTCTGAGTTGTCTCGCCTCCAGCCACTCGTGAGTGACCTGATGCCATCCCAGATGCTCAACCGCTCTGCTTACACCAAGATTGTACTGAAGTCTGCACAACATCTGGGGCTCAAAATGCTTGGCGCCTCCCAAAAGCGTTTGATTTGATGTAATCACTTTATATCTTTATGGTCCTTTCATTCTGGGTCATTCTGGGTCAAAGTCATTGACCGATGGTTTGATACTCAAAATCATCATCGTTCTGTGAGTCCCCAATTTTGGGATATAGCCTGGTTACCAGGCTGGTCGCATCATGCCGTCGAGTCACCGTTCTGCACAATGCTCCATCGTCTCTGACAGAATCATCTCCATCTGGAGATGCCGGAGAGGCCTCAGCACGAGGAAATGCTTGGGTTAGCTATCTATTAATTAATGTAGTCAACTTCGTAAACAAAATGCCATAAACCATCCCAGAAACCAAATGACTTGGAGGTAATTTTACATCATCACATAGAGGTACACCCAATAGTAAACTAAAAAAATGAAATAAAGCCGTGATGAATGATCGGAATATATCGGAATATGTAGTATATTCTTCTGTTTCATTATACACATATTATAGATCATGTACATGGTTGAATTAATTATAGTCTGATTTGATCCTGAAAGATAAACCGCGATTTTTTTTCCCAGGGGCATCAGCTGTTGGCTGCTCGTCCTCTTCGTCCTCTTCCTGAGAGAAGCCATGGGCCAAGGAGAAGCCAATCATTGGGAACTGGCCATGGGGATTGGATATGGGGATCATTATACCAACCATGGGGATTTGGATATAATAGGGATTTATTCTTTTGGGTATGATGGAGGTAGATGACCAGCTATATTATGCTATATGTAAGAGCCATGGTTTATTTTTCTTCTAAGATGATGGGGATCTTCTAATATATTGGCCATAAGTGGGAATGTGGAGGGTATAATTCCGATAAGATGGGGATTTTCCATAGAACCAACAATGGGGATCTGATTCAACCAACCCCTTCTAATTAATGGCTTTACATGGAGGATTCAACCGAACAAAATGGGGGTATAGAACTAAATTGCGGGATATCATGGAATATCATGACCTTGGATTACTATTATGTCATTGGAAAACTGTGGCTAAACAGTGGCTCCCCAGATGTAGAACAGGGAACATGGATACCCACATTGCCGTATCAACCAAACCATTGTTGGAAGGACCACCTTGAGCGGCCAACAAGATAGGCCAACTGATGTCCGATGTGGATTCCATCTTGAAAAACTAAGTGTAACAGTAAAACTGTGTTTCACTGGTGGTTCATTTATGCTATGAAGCAATAGTATCCACCTTTTCCACTTAGGAATGCGTCAAAATCTCAAAACCTCGGGTAATCAAACATGGCAATGGAAACTCCCCCATTTATAGATCATGTTCCTATCAAAATCCCAATTTACAGGGTACTTCGATATATTTCCCATTGCTATGTTTGATGACCATCCTGTTCTGCGTAGCCGACATGACCTGCCTCTTCGTCAGAGTCGTCCAAGTCCTAGGGAAAGCACCATGGGTGTCGGGCTCAAAGACACCATCATCAATTTCATCAACTAATTATGATCCTACTGATAATCCTCATCATGATCATTGCAACCAACAAAAACTAGTTGGGATGCTTGGGTACTCTAAAATTCCATTGTTTATCATGTTTTTTTTCCATTAAATGAACATTTTTTTAGGGTACACCATTTTCAGACAAATCTACATATCATATCAAGTTGCTTAGATATCTCATCATATCCCCATCAATCCCACTAAAAATCACATTAAATCTTCATTCAATCCCGTTAAATTCCCATTAAAATCACATTGAACAGTCACAACGCCATGATCGCGAACCGTCGCTGGGGCCGCCTGGGTTCCCCCGACCCAGTTGCCACTCGCAGGCGGCGCGGTCTTGGAGCGAACGATTTCGCCGGGCTCCGGCGTGTCCTCGATGTCCAGGAAAGTATTTCGCACCTGGAGATTGGATCAATCAACCAGCAATGACCATAGAAATAGTGGATTTTCCCATGAAAAATTGTGATCTCCCATAGTTATGTAAACGTTTACCAGAGGGTAATGGAATAACTATTAATTTACGGATTGGGATTCATCAAATCAAATTGGATGGGATCATATATGGGATAACAGGGAAACCGAATTGATATATTATGATATTGGGGTATTAATGGATATGAATGTACATTCATGGGGATAAAGAATCAATGTGATATATAATTTTTTTGGGTGTGTCTGAAAATGGGGACACCTATCAAAAGGCCATTTATACACGGAAAATGAGGTTTTTTGCCACTGGATTTGGGGGTACATTATTTGCAGACAAAGCCCATATTGGGTTAATGAGTGCTTTATTGAGACAATACCCAATGATTGGGACGTAATTTCACATTGATCTAATCTTACTTGCTTGGACTTGCGAAAAAGAGTGGTGGATTAACCAACAGGAAAATAAAACACAAACCTTCAGCAAATCCAAGTATTGAGTTTATAACCTCACTTTTTGGTGGTGATAATAAGCTTTTAACCAGGGTCAACCATTAACTAAAAAGACTATAGGGATTTCTGGCTATCCGTTGAACTGCTCGTTGATTCTCTACCAAAACCTGTTGAGCTGCATGGGATTCCTCGTGGCCATGGTTGGTGGAGAAAATTATGGTCCGGCAACCAAAAACACACATAAAAATCACAAAATAATATAAATTTAAATACATTGACATATCAATTAATGAAAACACAATGTCGTTACTACTTTCTGAAATGAGGAAAATGATGAACAAAAATCTGCCCCATCTTGTTGAACCGCAATGACGTATTGGACGTGCAATTTCATGTCAGAACAGGCTCAGGCGTCGGAAAATCCGGTTCAAAACTCATCTTCTCCTCCGAAAAAGAGGCCATGCCGTATTGTTGGTCATATCCTGTGTGACAATCTCATATCACAATTATCTCATCAAGTTGGTTCAAAGATGTTACAAGTGATATCCGAATCATATCCAGAAAAATCTTGGAATATAAAATATCCCCATCATATCACGTCATATCCATTCTCCGTCATCATAACATCATATCCAAATGATAAAGCATGATATATTCCATCGGGTTCGACCGTCACCGGGCTCCCGGACCAGGACCATCGGGCCACCCCCCTGGCGATTTCTGTGAAGGGATTGACGATCCCAACAGACTGGGCAAGGTACCCCAGGCTTCTCTCATTTTCCCATGATTTCGTCATGAAATGCTATCATAACATCATGTTTGGTGGTTAAGTCTTCAATTTACCCAAGTAACTTTGACCATGGCACAACTGTTTTCAACCTTGCCACATCGGTTTTCAAACCATGGCCCCAGCCTCGAACTGCGGAACAGCTTCCATGATGCCCTCCCACTGAAGCGCTACGCAACAGCAGGAGGTGGTCTCGAGCCAAGAGGGGCCAAACGGAGGCATCGATGGCATCGGCTAGAGACAGATTCACCTTGTGGGGAAACATGGGGAAACTGGGCCAAAAAGATGTTTGCTTCACATTTTGGGATTAAATGGGTATCTTTGCAAATGGGACATATGGATCTAATTATGATATACCCATCTAATGGCAGTTTTATGGGGAATATGATGATAAACAATAGGATTTTTGAGGCGACTTGGATACAACAAACTCAAATACTGAAAATGACATGGATGATAACAATATGCGCCTTGGCATGTAGCCGGGGAATGCACTAGCTGTTTGCAAAGTCAAACCATGTCGAATTGAGATGTGGTGTTGAGTCCTAAAGAACACATGAACAACTTGGTGCTAGTCTTTTTGAACGGTTGAAGGACTTCCATGGATTGAGAACCCTCTGTTTTCTGCTGTTACTTGGGACCCTTCCAAGACAGCCAGCAGGCAACGTCCAACACAGGGGAACTGCTTCGAAAACGCCTTGAGTTTTGCTTGGTAGGTGGAGTTGAGAGTGGTGATGTCGTAGAAGGTGAAAAACATGTCCTGAGCATTTCGCTGTGGACCAACAGCTCGACAGATTGTCACAACTAAGGTGATCTGTGAAGAAAATACCCCGGTTGATTGGTGGTCAAAAAGGGAGGTTAATTTTGTTGAATTTCTTGGGAAATATGACATAACCCACTATTCACATCTATTCACTGGATAGAATTTCTCTTAAACAACCAGTGCACTGGGATGAGAGGATATTTTGTATGGCGGGGGCAAGTTTCAGCACGTGTACAACAGTTCTACCGTTCTGCAGACCAGTGGCTGCATCGAAGTTGTCCTGTGCAGCGGCAGGAGATGAACGAGATGGATGGTAGGGTCCCCGCAAGAGCAACAGCTGCACTTTGGGATTGGTGCCATTTTTCTGATTCGACATCACTGTCACCCAACATCCAAGCCTTGACGTATTTGAGGCACAGGTTGACAACTTCATCAATACAATACCTCGAGAAGGTTGGGGAAGGTTGCACCAACAAAATTGTCAAACGTGTCTGGACGCGGATCAAAGGCAAGCGTTTTTTTATCGCAGGGATTCTCATCTCCATCACATTCTATCACCTCCGTGCGTAGCTTGAGACAAATACCCCCAATACCTGCCCCTTGGTGCTGCACTTATCGGCTAAGGTCAACAAACCTCAAGAGCTCTGTTGAGCCACTCTCGTCCAGGAAAAGCAGTTGAAAGTTGAAACCCTGATTTGTTTCATGAAAAAAAAGGACTTTCTACGTAAATGTTCCATTTCTGCAGGTATTCTTGACCCCTGGGAACAGTTCTTGTGATGACCTCACGATACTCAGGTTTCTGACCCACTACTGTGTGCTCGTTGATGTCGACTTGATTCCTGGCAGGCGACAGCAACGAGTTGGCGATGAATACGACATGATACGAGTCTGCATCAGTCATCTTGAATGGAACATCAAGGTGTAGCCAAGTCGAATATTCGCATTTCTTGTCTTTCTTTGTTGGTCATATATACATATATATCTATCAGTATAGTATCAGTTGTACTAAGTTACATCCCTGAAATTGTCCCGATGACTGGATTCAAAGAGGACGCGGACGACTCCCCCGTAAAACTCGCCAGCGACGTGTAGATGAAGCGCAAAAGCTCCACGAACTGCGATGGCGGAAAGGATGGCGTGGCCAAAATGGCGCCAAACAAAGGGGGCATATTTGAAATGCAGATGATGTATCATCTATTGTCATCTGTATAATATTATATATCTATATATTACTGTATATCATCAATACTAAAGTGATCTAAAATTAAAATCTACTGTTCATAGATTCTTATGAAACTTAAAATAGATTGTCAGTATCTTATAGAATATATTGTCGATATACTATTAACATATTCTTGATATGAGATATCCCACTTCTTGGTTGACAAAAATGATGTTCACTAGTATTTGGTCGCCATTGTGAATGAGGGTCAATCCTCCGATATTGGACGAAGCACCTGTGTTAGAAAGGTGACAGTCAGCAGGCCAGCTTCATGGAATCATGCGCTCCTATGACAAATCTCCATGTGCTCTTGTTACATACAGTAACAGTATACTATCCCATTATATCACAATACATCCCACCAAGTCTGCCGATATCACCATTATAACTCTAATATCCAAATCCCTCTAAACAATACCACTCAGTTGAATATCCTATAGGTAGATATACCCATCACATACATATTTTACATCCTAGGATATTCTACATCACATAATATTGATAGACATATATATATATATATATATATGTATGATATTATGTGATGATCCATGAATATGACACCATATCCATATGATATCCACATTTTTTACACCCCGCTTTGTGGAACCCCCAAAAAAACCCGACACGCGATCGATCAATGGACGCCTCTGTGCGGGGCTCGCAGATCAAGGCTTCGCGGGTGATGCCTTCCCTCAAGGGCGTCTCGGAACCTCGGGCGACAGCGGAGACGCCGGGGGATCTTCAACAAAAAAGCTATGGAAGATCAATGGATGATTATCTGATTATTGTCAGATTAAATTATCATGAATGGATGTAAAATGATGTAAATGGTGATTAGTGAGATATCAATGGTTTATCAATGGTTGTTATACATGGATCATTATGATTTATGATTTTTGTTGATTGTAGTGAATGTGACTCATGAGATTCACGGGATTTACACACAGGTCTATCAATGGATATTGGTGGATATATATGAGTATCAATGGATATTCAAGAAAAAGACATTTGAACCTGGATAGACTCAGGTTCTTGAGCCAAAATGGCACCGCAAGCGGCCACCACTAGACATCCTTTTAGTACTACACAAGTTTCGCACAACCAAAGGATATCCATTGCGATTTAGAATCAATGTGATGTTTGGATATGTCTGAGATGTACCCTCAGTTATAGCCATTTGATGGAAGGAATGATGCGTTCATCCATTGGATTTGGGGCACCTTATTTCCACAGAAACCCATGTTGGTTACAGATAGAGTGGAGTGTAATATTGGTAAGCTGTAGTGTCTACCCAAGGACACTGCGGATATCACGCCATTCTTTTTCCAGAGATTGTTGCTTTCACGTTACAGGCGGAAAGCAAATAAGAAAAATTGGGAGTTGATAGCTATCAACCATGATTATCTTCCAAAACTCATTCATTTCTTATGTTGGGCCCCAAAAATCTGGAGCCGCCACCGAAACGCCAAGCAGCTCAGCATCTTGTAGAAGTACGGATGCTGCCTCAGCAAGGGGTTTTGCTAAGCATGCTATAAGCCAATTCTATGTGGGTTATGGGATATATACTTATAGGTTATAAACCACTCAAGTATCATTTGGGTGAATTCTATATCAGAATTCACCAATCTGAAAGAAAACCTAGAGATAGAAACACAAACCTGACAATCATGTCTAGCAACATCCTGGTGAAGTCGCTAAAATCTACCCCCCATTGTATTTCCGTGATAGTGGGTTTCACCATGTATCTAAAGCATCACCCAAAGGCCCCAAATTCTGAGCTTCTGGGCGTCAAAATCAAGGAGTGACAGCAGAGCCGCAAGGCATCTGGCAGGTCGCAGGAGAATGTTCCGGAGTCCCCGGATTAGCCTGTTGATGAAATTATGGGGGGAGTTCCCTCAAAAAAGTGAAATATGCCTCATAAAAATGGGACTTTCACATGTAAAGTGGTGGTGAAAAAAATCTAGATTGAAATCAACCCAAAGGATGTGGATGGCAAACACATCTTCCTTCTTCTTCACTTGACAGCCATGTTGGTGTCTGGAGTCTTTCAGGGACGCCATGCAAATGTCCTCAGGATTTGATTACCACTGCGGTGGTGAATTGAAGATGTTCGCAGTGGTAGCTGCCATGACGCAAAAACAAAAATCAACGAACAAAGATCACACTAATCTGAAAAGTGAGGCAAAGCGCAGATTCCAAAATCAGAAAAGTGATGACACATGGGGGTTTCCTAAAATAGGGGTACCCCCAAATCATCCATTTTAGATTGGGATTTTCCTTATAAACCATCCATTTTTGGGTACCCCCATTTAGGAAACCCCCACGACACATGACATGGGGCCTTCCGTCATGGGATCTCTGGGATCTCTAGGATCTGTAATCACCAGGAGGATGTCTCCAGAGCCTCGAGAATCGCTGGCCATGCAAAACCTATGTGGAGATGATGAAAACCATCAATTATTGTTGGGGAACCTATAAGGTTCCGGCTCATGAGTGTTCCGGAAAATTCTCTTCAGACATAAACCCATCAGTTTGAAAAAATGTGAAACATGTCCAGGTTAAGCTTTGATTTTTGGACTTCTCGGAATCCAATATTCGATGCTGTTGGGGGGGGAGGTTGCAAAACGTCTCACTAAATCTTGTGGATTCTATATTAAACAACATCTCCAAAAAATGTGGCTCTTGTTGACATGCTTCCGATTTGGGGCACATCTGCTGTGCCTCCTGGTTGGAAGACCTCTTCAAACAGCTTGGCCATGGCCGTCACAGGCACATCACGTAGACAGACGATGAAGCCGTGGCGCCACGTTGGACGACGAACCAAGTCCAAAGCGTCAAAAAAACGCCTAGCTGCTGATGGATCTGTAAAGAATAGAGGTGTAAGGTGGCAGTACCTAGTGCGAATTCAGAGGTTTCTGATTTTCCAAGTCTGTGTCCACTCAATCCCTGAGAGATTGTTTTTGGGAGTACGCTGGGAAATCTTGCGGATGCGTTCGTTTTCATTGGGTTGGCAGACTTCCAAGAGCTTTCAGACTGGCTGTTTGAAGTGTGTGGGAGTTTAGTGTTGAAATCGGGTCTCAATCTTTGGAAAACCCATCCCATACTTTGAAAGGTTTGAAACCTCAAGTTCCCCATATCTTCTCCTTTTAGCCATAGACACCCATCTTGAAATCATGTCGATAAACCATGCTCCTTGAGCTAGAAAAGAGCTGCGGCGATTTTTCAGGGCCAAGTCGGAGATGCGGCAGATCATATCCCATCAGTTTATTAAAATCCAACGGCATCATGGCTCAATTTTGCTAAGTTGTTACCATGAAAAAGTTTCGGTCTCCGCTTTGGATTTTCCTATATATATATATATTCCCTTCAATTCTCAGGATTTGACCTGACTATACCTGACTCAAAAGATCTTAACTGACTCAACAGCCAAATGGGCGCGACTTTTTGGATCTGCTTTGCAGAATCTGGCACTGACACAGGGAGTTGACTGGCTTTCCCGTTGAACAAGACGATACGTTGTGCAGGTTCTGCGGATTTTGGATGATGTGAAAGTGGATATTAAGTGGATATTAAGTGGATATTAAGTGGATATATAACCATAGAAATCTGCTGGGAATTTGAACCGGTCGAGCTCAACATCTGCTTTAAGCAGATTGCTCTGTGCGCACGGCTGTCAGCGTTATCATTACTAAAAGCAGCTGCCATGATGTAAAATGATAGTTCCGTATCTCATAATCACGGAAAGTACACACAGGTTCTTTATGGTCACTCCGTCAACTTGTCTATGCCATCAATGTTGGTGGTTCATTGGCTGCGATGACTGATACATTCAGATAGAAATGCCACTGCAGCTTCTGCAAAAAAAGAAGCACTCAGTATGCAATTCTTAGCCCTGGCCGTGGAAGTCTGGGAAGATGACGCCGTCACCAAATTGGGATTGATTTCGATATAATGGGTAGAATGATGGGATGGAATAATGGTATATCTGAAACAATAATCACAATGGATCACAATTGTGTAAGCAACAAATGCCAGCAATATGATGTGTTTCTGTGTCTGAAAAGGAAATATACCGCCCAATGTTGCGCCCATCAAATCTGATGGGCAAAATGCAGTTTCCGCTGTTTTCGCAGAATTCTCAGGTCCCAATTCCCTGATCCTCCCGATGTGCGAGCTCGGTCCATGGGGCCATGGGGTCAAGAAAACTTGCCAGAGAGACGCTTGACGCTGCTCCAGTCCCCACCTGCTCCCGTCCCTCTTTTCCAAAACGAGAAGGGATGGATAGGGATGGACCGCGCCCATTCTTCCAAGGCAGTTTTGCAGAACGAACTCACTCAGAATGGTCCTGATATGTCCTGATGTCAGGAAGTACTTTAGACAAAGACTTGCGACTTCCCCCGCCTGCGAGAGGGTCCCCTGTTTTCTCATTCGCTCAACTTTGAGTTGTGCTGGGCTCTTTTTCTCCTTGCACGTCAGAGGCATACCACACAAGTTGATTCCCATGAATGTTGAAATTCCTGAAAGCTGATGTTTGGAATTTGGGTCTGTTGACATCTGTTGACTGTTGTGGCCAATGAGGAAAATGATGATAAGTCAGCGGATATGTGGTTATCCCCAAATCTTTGGACAAATCAATCGGCGCATCTTTTCAAACATCAAAAATTGTTGTCCCAGCTTTTGCAAGAGAACCCCAGTGTATCCAGCGGAAAAGGGTCCTCAGCCTTCTTAAGAGGCACTGGAGTATAGTAAGCAGCTTCAAACCTTTGCAACTGGTGAAAACAACTGGTTTCACAGATTTTCACAGCGAATGTTTTGACAAGCGAATGTTTTTCAACTACATTCAACTACAGTTGTCAATTCCACCGTGCAACGGCTGCTCCATGGTTCCATCTGACCCCTATGGCCACCCAAGGGCCACATTGGCACCAGGCGACTTGTCGGTGGGCCGTTTGTAGGCCGGGTGGTACGCGAAGGTGTCCTCCTTCTGCCTGGATGATACACGGATGATACACGGCAAAAACTGGAGGAAATGCCAGGGAGGGCGCTGAACTGAGTGCAGGGCAGAATTCCAATGGCCTCCTTGTGCTTGGCACGTACCTTAAAATCGAATTCCATCCCACTTCTGAACAACTCGGGCAACTAAGCTATGTGTCTTGATTCAGTGAAGAGATGTTTAAAAACTAAGACGCAACAATACTCAACTGACTGGAACACAGAACTTATTCCCCCACATGCCACTGCTTCTGAGATCGGCGGACCATTTTGTACGTTTCATCAGAGTTCTCCATCAGTTTGCTGTACTCCTGGAGGACTGAACAGATGATGAACAGCTCCACGAAGAGTCCCGAGAAAGTCTTCAGCAAACCCAAAATGTCAGGTTTAAGCCATGGTTTAACCGTTTAACCCATGCCAAACTGGTTTCGAGTACAACCCATTTTCTCCAAAATGTGTTAAGGCTGTTAGGCTAACTGATGGTCACCGGGGCTTGCTGCGCCCAATTTGGTCATGGTCCTTGTCGAAGGTCACCGATCCAGCCTCCCACCGGGTCAACCCATGGCAATGGCATGCAGGTTTGACCTGAGAATAGGTTGAAAAAACAAATTTGATGCTTGTGGGCTACATACCATACATACTGGGACACACCCAAGTGTCATATCGCTACTTATAGCAATAGATTCCATCCATATATTCTCATTTATACTGAATTTGCAAGGGTAAATCCCTCATTTTGTCACCGAACAGTTCTCCTTCGGTCTTCCGTGGTTTTCCGGTGTTCGGTTGCCTCGTAGCCCTCGACCAATGCAGCCGCACGGTCACGCTCCTGGTCCCGGCGAAGCGACTGTACAAGGGTATAACTTTGGCTATAAACCACCATAAGTTGGGATATAAGTGATATAACTGACACAACCCCAAAACGGGTCACGTATCCACTCGTACGTGAAGCTGCACTTCCAAGTAGTTGAGTTGACTTGTAGCTGCTTAACTATGGTTTATGGGGGATATTACTATACCAAACCAACTTGTAACTGGAGGGCCTCAACTTGTATGACAGAGAACGACAAATAAATGAGTCCCAGAAGTGGTGAACCATGTTAAAGAATCATAGTTGGGGGGTAAATCGAAGTTTTCACGTAGATTTCTTCCCTCTTCCAAAGAAACCAACCCAGTGAGAAACACTAAAAGCCGATCCCATGTCGCATCAGACCCCCACCTTCTTCAGCTCGGTATGCTCCTGACATCATTGGTTTGGCTATTTTTTCCCATGATGTCCTCAGAATATACCCATTATGTCGCCATAAAAATGGCAAGGATCATATAGGCCAACCAACGCTCATCAGCCATATCCCCATGCATGAACGGTTCACAGCCATTTAAACCGCTCTAAATGATGGTTGAATCCCAATGAAATCAGCGATTCACCCGTGTTTTGCGATATCATGTCGTTTGGTTGTAGATATCTAAAAAAATGCATTCCACATAGTCGTCGGCAAAGTCTGCTTTCAGGGCAACTTCTGGTGGCTTCCGTTGTTTCCCCAGCCTGTTGTAGGCGCTGCAAATGTCGCTTCAGTTCATCTGCGCCTCGCTCATCTGCCTGGCGAAGAACTGAATCCAAACAGAATGGCTACACAAAGAACCCAAAGGATTGATGACCATCCCCTTCTTTCTGGATGGAATAGTGGTTGCAATGTTTTTTATATGGCTAACTGACAGTGGTTCTCAATGGGTATATATAACCCCGTACTAAATGGTTTTAACGCAGCATCGAAAAATGCCATCACGGTTGACCCCGGATCTGCCTTCACTTCTTCGTCCAACTCCTTCAATTTCATTTGCAGAGTCGCTAGCAGGTGACCTGCCGGTTCCGGGTCCGAATCTGCTGGACTCGGACAGGTGGTGAGACATTGCAAAAAGCCAGCAGAGTTGACGAAGGAAATGCCTTGTTTATGGAGCAGGAACTGCAAATTCAAGTACCCTTTCTTCACTCTAAGAAAAAAAATGAACATCTCCTCTTCAAACCCAATTGCTTTCACAACCAAGTAGTTTTGTTCCATGTGCTAGAGCATCCAAACCGGGATATCTCTTTATTGACTACACATTGCAACGTTGTAACTTTGGATATGAGATCAAGACTTGGGTGCTGCAGCTATCTTCAATCACCATGCCTTACTAGCATTAGGAAACAAACTTGGATTGTCTGAAAAATAGCCGCACCCTCATGTTCATTTTCCCCATTAGCTCTGCTGTCTTTAGGTTTTTCTTCCCCATGTACCACACCCATGGTGGACGTCGCACCTGTGGTCTCGGTCTGCAAATCTGAGGAGCTTTGAGGCAACGGTCCTGGAGAAACACTTGCTGAAACAGGGTCCGTTTCGGACTCCATCGAAAGAGCCGGATGTGGGGGAACCTTCATCCCCCCCCTTCATGAATGAAGGTCATATATGTATAGGCTAGCCCTTCAATGGCTGGTTTTTTCTAAATCATCAATTGATATCATTGATCCACCGACAAATAGATGATCAAAATCCATAGCATGTATATCCAATATAGTAGTATTGCTTAAATCAATGATGGATTGATATCATAACCAGCATAATCCAGCAATGTTGGTAACATGAGGCCCCATAAATCCAGCCCATCTCCCCAGTTCCAAGTGCCTTTCGCCCGTGACGCCAGCTGACCAGCTGCACGCTGGCCCTCCACTTCCGCAGCCGCGCGGTTCGCTTGGCGCTGCGCCTGGGATCAGCATCAGCTGCATCAATGATCCCAACATGTGGATGATATCTATAACCATACATATGTATATATATATATATGTTATATTACATATATAGTTACAGTATATCATAGGACTTTGTTGGATCCACTTTTTCGTGAATTATATGTGGATCATCCATCAACTACAGTATATAGATATAGTAGATATGTAGATAAGATATGTATAGGATATGAATAGATAACTATATCAGGTGAATACCTATAGATTCATCATATATAATCCATAGTTTTGAAGATAGTAGGTATAATATATATATATATATATCTTATGATAATATATGAATATGTGTATATATACATATATTATAGATAGATGTACATGATATCAATATTAATAGATCATCCACATTTCTTGAGTTGATGGATGTTACACATATGTGTACAATATGAATAAGCAAACATAGCAAACAAATGACATCTGATAGGGAAAGAAATAGGATGTTTCATGTTATATAAGCAACAATTTGACAAATCCCTGCTGGTTGATGGTCATAGCGACCTCCAGAAAGATACAGTAGATTTTAGTAAAATCCTTGTAAGTTACAGTGGTAAGTTTAATCTGTTAGATTACCGGAGAGAAATACCCGTTCATATCCCAACGCTTTGTGTTAGTAAAATACATTAAATTCCTATTGAACAGCATAAAATATACCATCAAATCCAATGTTTGGTCAAAAATCCCCGTAACCAGTGGGTACACCACCATAACTTCCCATAACATACCCAAATTGCCCCATTAAATCCCATCAGTGTTAGTTAAATCCCTATGAACCACTGTAAATTCCCATGAAATCCCAGTGGTTTACACCGAAAACTCCTTCTGGGTGCCCCCAGCAGCTCGTGCTTTGGCTTCCTCGAGGGAGCCTGGCTACGGCGGCCTCCTGTGGTGTCACTTCAACGGCAATCTCCAGAAATATGTGCAGTTGGTTATATGAGTTACATAACAATATTATACATCATTACACTACTATATATGGTTGATTATGGTTGTATATATATAATATTATTTCCTACATTATTCCATGATACTACAACTATTCCAGTGAATTCAAACTATTTCTCAAACCTAGCTTGAAAGTATGTCTTACTACATCCCCATGTCGCCTTTGGTGTCCACTCGCTGTGTGGCCTCAGAGGAGGCCAAAAACCACACAGTCAAACAGCGGTCGCATGGGGGTTGGTGTCTATGGAGCCACAAAAGGATGTAAAAATCAATGTTTGAAGTGGAGCATTGCTGAGAATTTTGATGAGAGCTGATGAACATGTTTGATTTAGACTTGATTGAGTGTTCTTCAATCCATTTCTTCGGGGGCCAACTTGTTTGAGACTTTGCATCATGGAGACTGACAATTGGGATGTTCAAGAAATGCTCAAGGTTTGCGAGCTTAAATAAGTAAACATCCAAGAAATCTATACTCCTGCTTTCAAATGTGTTGTCCATTGGCTGTGTTGTCACTTCCAAATTAAATGGTACCTTCAAGTCCCAGGCCATTTTCACCAGAAAACTCGCCACGGCGCCACGGATAAGTCACTGTCTTTGAGCCATACGCGGCACTTTCAGGACTTTGCTGAGTGATCCGGATTGTGTTCAGCAATGAAAACTGTAACATGTGTTTGCTTGGTTGCCGACACATTTCCCTGTTTTCCACCAACATCTCTGTTCAAAACGAGTCTGCTGCTTTGGGCTCCCACCATCAAAGAATACGACAAAATCCAATCGTTTTCCACCAGTTGGCGCAACACTTTCAGCAGGGCTTGTCGCTCAGCATGCGCAGAACGATCATGTTCAGCCACGATGGCCTGTGAATCGCGTGAAGCGTCGTGACACGTGAAGCGGGATCTCTTGGCGATCTGCAGGCCAAAAGATTCACGTATTCGAAGAAGTAGTTTTACACCATGAACCCATGTCTGCATGGAGTGTAAAGTGCGGTGTCTTGGGAGGTCACTTCCTGTGAGAAGCAGATTTGAAGGAAAAACATTCACGAAGAACAAAAGTATCATATCACAAAATTATCGAATCCAATGGTTTTAAAGCGCATTTTCTCCATTGTAAAAGGCCATACATCGTGGTATCCCCACATTATCCCAGTGTTTCCCCATTGCTGCCCAGCCACATGCAATTGTTGCTCTTCCTCTGGATAGCCTGTGAGGATGTTCTGCTCGGCTGCACGAGCATGGAAAGCATGGTCTGGTCCAAAAATACATCATTTCAGTATGGAAAATGAGTAAAACTAAGTTCTGTTCTGACTCGTAGGAGTTGAAGGTCACATAAGGTCACCCTGTTTATTGGACACTATTGTGTTTACTAGCTGAGAACTGGCGTTTGCCAGCTGGGAACTGTCATTTACGAGCTGGAAACTGTCCTTTACGAGCTAGGAACTGGCGTTTGCTAGCTGGGAACTGGTGTTTACGGCGTTTGCTAGCTGGGAGCGTTTACTAGCTGGGAACTGGCGTTGACGAAATGGGAACTGAGTGTTTACTCACTGGCAATTTTCCCAACCATGTTCAGGGTCCAAACGCAGATCGAAGCAGTCTTCAGATGCCTCGTTGATATCCTTGGGAACGTCCCCGGCAGACCGCACTGTCTGCGCTCCACGAGGTAAGACCTGTGGAGACCGCCCATCGATAAGGTTTGGAGACCAAAATAGCGAGATACCAAACAACTCCGATTTGAATAGGGAAAATTAATGGAACATGATGAGAAACTGATAAACCCTCAAATTTCGGGATACTCCATCTTGAGACAAAGCCTATTGATTATTTGGGATCATCATGCCAAATCCGCGACCGAAAATATATACTGTGAAGAGAAAAAACAGGTAGGTGGACTCGCTACCAACCAGTAGTTCGGTGGATGAGTTTGAAAATCTGATCTGCAACATGTTTGTCAAAAATAGCCTCCAGTAAACTTAGCAAAAAAAAAGACATGGACTTCATTTCCAAGGGAAACAACCATTCAGCAGTGACGCATAGCGACGCCTTTTGCTGTGGGCTTTGCACCCATTGCAAAGGGAGCTGCTTGGCGGGTATTGCAGCGTGCCTGAAAAAGTGCTGCGTGAAAAAGACTCTTAAGTCTTACAAATGCTGGTCTGCCCATGCTATCCTTCACAATATCCCCACTAAATGAGGGAAGAAAATCTAAGATCCCCATTGATCTCCCGATGATATTCATAGTTTCCCCAATAAAATGGTTAAACATTTGCAAACAGCGGCAGTATCCTCATCACTTTGTCGTGCCTGTGGTAGCCAGTGAGCATCAAGCCTGGCCCGTGGGGTGTGGGTTGGAAAAAGGGGGCTTCAACGGTCATCATCCTGGAGTAGAGAGAAAAATGGCATGGATGAGCTCAACAAAAGAAACTATCCTGGAGAAGAATCATATATTTTTTTGGGGGAATAATCAAGTATCACCCATATGGATATTCCAAAAACATTTAAAACCATCTTTCCAGGTTAATGAGGACGTCTTGAGCTTCCCATCTTCTATCTCCTCCAAGATGACTCTAGTTCAATATGGTTCCATCCTAATTCCTCCTTTCTTCTCTTTTTTTTCAAGTCTCGTTTGTACTCCAGTCTGAATTTCCGAACATATTAAGATCCTCAAGCTTCGGAGAACTTTGAAGACTTCAATGGGTTAGTGTGAAAATCGGATACCTCCAACTCCAATGGATTATCATTATCATCATTTTCATTCATTTCCCCTATTTTCAGATGGGCATTTTTGGGAGTCTCCCTTATTTTCAGACAAACTCAGATCATAGGAGGTGACCTTCAGCATCTGTTTTGAAACGAAACAGTGCCCGGCTGTTGCCACGGTTGGTCTGCCTCAGCAGCCCCAATTTCCGCATGGCCTGTATCGAAAGTGCACAGACTGACATTCATGATATTCATGGCATCAGAAATCATCAGAATAGAAACTCTCAGGTGTGCGTTTCAGGAAAATCATGATCTAATCCATGAATATCCGTAGGATTTTGGATGGTTTGTTCCCAGCATTTTCAGGTATTTTCAGGTACCAAATGTACCAAAGGCTGCATCTCCAACTTCTCACTTTCCCAGCCTCTGGGTCCAAAGGTCCACCAAAACCTGGAAGCATCTCGAGGTTTAAACTGCGACCTGAGATCGTCATGAGAGAAGGTTTCAAAAAAACAAAAGATGTGATATGATGTGATCCAAGAAACGAAAAGTCGAAGCAAGAAGAGATGATAAGTTGAATGCGAGTAAAGTGGTTAAAGCAAATGTTGGATATCTTTCGGCTAACCTAAGAGAATTTTGCAGCGACCCAGCGCCTCCACGGAAGCCCTGCAAAGCTGCAAAAGTGGCCCCGTTGATCGCACGGAAAGCACTGGGAAGGTCATCACCTCATCGCAACTGGTTGAAGAATGTTGAAGATCTGGGTATAGAAACCATCAGATTTGAGGAAAATTGATGAACATTGAAACCTAGCAACAGCAATACACAATGCGAGGCAAGGAAACAAGCTTGATTGCAGAATGATGGCTGGCCACTACATTGAGGATATTGAGGTCGTCAGCATGTTCAAACAAAAAGCATACATGCTCATCTTACGCTGTTTCAGCCAACTTTACTGCAGAAATCAATGCAAAACATAATACTGAACATGTATGTGTCTCAAGGCAGTACATAATCAAGTTCTCAGCCCGATACAGAAGTGACAACATGATGAATGTCGCGTAAAGGCATCAAAGATTGTGAAATGCTGCAGGCGCAGAGGTTTCTCCAAGGTCCCAGACGGAGCAGGTTCTCTCCATCGAGCAAATCCAAGGCAGAAACAACAGCGCTTGCACCAACCTGGAAGTCGCCAACTGTGCGGTGATCAGTCTGTGCTGAGGTGCGGACAGGTGCGGACACACCAAAATTCACCTTGCGGAATGGGACAAAGCGGCGATGGGTCCCACCTCGTCGGAAGCGAAACTCCTGGGCCCTTGGGTGATCCTGGCAAAATCAGCTGCACAGTCCCGGAGTTTCGTTTCAGAAATCAGCTGCACATTTTTAGGCCCGAGACAGGCCCCTGACCAACCCTAGACCAAAGCACTCAAGATCACTCAAGGATACTCAAGGCAAAATGTCCTCAAGCTCCTCAGGTGCAATTCGTCGGCAAGCCGTGGCACTGCCGTTGGCGTGCCAGCTTCAAGGCAGGCCTACGGCAGGACTTGTCAAATGAACCAGCAAATAAAAACATTGGAATCCACCGACACACAAATTGTGGTTTCATGAAATGGGTAGAGCCAAAATCATCCAAAGGTTGTCATATGCTTTTAAAAAGATAGGGAAGCCAATGGTTTTAAGATCCCCGATATTGAGAAATAGGCATGTCACTGGTCAATCAATCCTAGTGACTCTTTGCGCGTGAAAAGAATGATAAACCAAGTGGGATTGCCTAAAAAATATGGTCCTGTACCCCCAAAATTCAATGTGTTACCATCATGTTACCTGTTCAACCCGATCAAAATATCCTGTTTTCCTTACTAATACTAAGCCTGCCAAAAATGGCAATGTTGAGATCATTTCCCCATCTTTAGACACACAAAAATGGCAGCTTGGGTCCAGACTTCCAATGCCGCTGCATAGGTCACAGCATTGGCCTGACGTGTCTTATTCCGGGGCGTGTCTCGAAATGGCCCCAATTTCATGGCAAATTCAATGGGGAAAGTTGTGATAAGTGTGTCTAAAAACCGGGTGTGCCCAAAAACATGTTAATTTTCATCGGAAAACTATGATTTACCAGTGGATTTGGCATACCACCTAGTTTCAGACAAAACCATCAATCACGATGAAGCTGTGCTTTGAAGCAGTGGCAGAGAGCGGTAGAAAACAACCCCTGTGTCTGCTATGGACAGTCCGTTCCGCGCATTCCTAGGATTGAAGCGGCGGACAAGAATAGACTGCTGCAAGAATAGATTGAGAAACATGAGAAAGGGTTTTCCCATCTTGAGTAATTACTGCAATCCCATTCCCCCAATATCAAATGCCCCCCTGGGAAACCCCATTGGATCTATTCCTTTTGGGGACCCATATGCAGGTACGGGTATTTACTATTAGGGGGATGGGATTGGTGAATGACTTTCCAACTTCATCAGCTCGGCTTTCCACGGTTTTCCACATATGAAACAGAAACTTGAACGCAACTCGTTCGATGATAGCCGCGTGGACACAGTGCAACACAACTCGCACAACGGGTGCTTCCATGGGCTGCCGCAAGGCCTCTCCCTCCGCAGTCTTCTCCAAGAAGCCCAGTTGCCCAGGAACTCGGAACACACCGTCACACCGACCCGAACTGTGGAATCTGGAAAATCGCTGCCAAAAGGTGCAGCTGCTCTTTTGATATTTGTAGAGTGGAACATGATGGGACTCAATTAGATCTCCACAGTAACTTCCGCTGCAAAAAGCGACATCAAAGAGTGGTTGTTGATGGGTCCAAAGCATCCGTTCAACCAATGTCCCCAGTGGAAAGAACAACTACAGACAAATGGCGTCTCAATGGATTATCCCCATATATCCGCATTTTTTTGATGGATACTAATTATGGGTCATTGGTATATCATTGGTATATCATTGGGATATTATTGCGATAATATTGGGATATTATTGGGATAATTATATCAATATGTGAAACAGGTATTCTCCTTACATCAAATCATTTCAGTCGATTTCCTCCACTGAATCCCAGCGACGCATCACTGCCACAGATCTGGTGGTGACATCCGCTTGGAGCGATGCGCCGCGCAAAGAACGCAAAGCCTGGTCCGTTCCGATGGCATATGACACAATGGAACTGGTGGTTTAACATGGTTTAACCATCAACAAACAGGGACTTGATGGGAATATTATGGGAATCATGGGAATGTAACAACCAACAGCACTTCAAAAGGAATTCTCAACTGGGGACCCCATGATCCAAGTTGATTGACTTCACGTTGTCTCTTTGGTTGTTGCGTGTCAGCTCACATGACAAACAATTTTGACCAAAATCTGATGCAAGTGAAATGTGTAGAATCGTATATATGAATCATATATGAATCAAATATGATGTCTGAAACATATTGTATGATTCATACATGCAATATAAATAAACGTATGACATGAATCTCAGAATGATTTCACACATTGCCTCGAGGCCTTGTAGCCACTGCGCAGCACGGACCTGGCAAGGAGTCCAGAAAGGGTTTTCGGCAGAGCGTGATCCATGGGATCCGGCAAGGATCCGCGATGGCAGCGATGGCAATGTGGGGATCACTCCAGGTTGATCTGCAAAATAGCACACGTGCATCAAGGGCTGCAGTAGCTTCAACAAAAACATGGCAAAAACTGTATTGATCTGTTGGCATTCTTCATTTGTCAGGATTGCAAGCCGGATGTTATCCTGCCTTGACCTGAGGTCGTGATGGATTTCTCCAAGAATGGCTTGCACCACAAAATCGGCCCCAAAATCCGTTGATGGATTTCTTCATACTCTCCATCTTTTCAAGAATGTTAATGTTTTAGACTTTGGAAGAGATCTGACACATTCTAAGACATCCTCTTGGGTTTGCCAGGACACACATCCATCCAGCAACGCGTTGAAGGTCAAGATGCTTGCAGCAAGTCTCAGGACCTCAGGGGATTTTCCATCAGAGCTCTATGGGAATCAAACATGGCAATGGAAGAACCCCTATAAATGATCATTTGAATGGGAAAATCCTATGGTCATTGGGAAACTCATTTATAAATGGGGGATTGTCCATTTCCATGGGTTGAGTACAGAGGTTGAAGACAGTCCAAAAACGAGAGAATCATCTTGCAGATCCTTGCAGAAGATTTTACCATCCAAAAATGGTGGTTTTATGGGTTTTACCCACCAAATTCTCCAAGCCTCCTTTGGGCGGAATGCCGAGACGCTGCCATGAAATCCAGAAGGTTAACTGCATGACACCAACGTTCAGCTCGTTCACAAGCACTGATGCCACTGTTCACCTTTTTTCTGTTTGTAGCGTAGGGTGTCAATACATCACTAACAGACTGACTATATCACATTTCCACTGGAGTGACCCACATCTGGCTCCAAAATTCTTTGGTTTCAATCCGGTTCTGCAGATAAGGCGCTCGGAGGAAAAGATTTGGACAGTTCAAAAATGAAGTGATCTTTAGAAATACATGTCTGCTGCGATCGAAATCAATGAAACCTTTTCAAGTTCCAGGCGGATCGAAGTTGTAGTTGGTGATCAGGTGGGTCCAAGGTTTTCGAGCGAGAACAGTCAAGGCACAGAAAAGATACATCACTAAGGTAATTTCTTTACAAAAGACTGACTATATCAGATTTCCACTGGAGTGACTCAAATCTGTCTTCAATTTGTTTGGCTTCGATCCAGTTTTGCAGATAAGGCAGTGTATTTGTCTGAAAAGAAGGAATCAACCAATCAATTGCACCTTTTTCTGGGAAAATGATGATGTAGAGGAATTTATCAAGACAGTATTTCCTGTATTTCCTACTTCTGGACGGTTTCCACGTCACTTCTCCGTTCTCCACGAATTTCGTGTCACTGGGTGTCCAGCCGCCACTGTATCCAACTTCCCTGTAGGCATTGTCAGCAGCGCGAGCGATGACTCCCATTCGAGACCAAAGCCAGTTGCGGTGATCAAGGCACCTAGGGGCAGCCATGGAACAGGAAATGACCCGTGGATGGTATACATTGGTGTACCATTCAAATAGCCATGAAATATGTTGATGATGCAGTTGCTATTTCATGGGGGACATGGTGGAAAATGCCAACAACATGTGGGGTAGTAAAATCTAAGTGGACAATTCCGCGTGGATCCCCGAGGTGTCATGGTCATTCATCCCACAATGGGAATCCTTCTAATGGCTATATGAATCCCTATAAATGGATTGATGACCATCCTCAAATAGTATAGGTACAAGTATACGGTGTAAGTCTACAACATCCACCAGTGCAAAGTGAGGATGATGTAGTCGTCAGTAGCAGTGAACTCTGGACAACAGCCCTGCTTTTTGCCAATGTTACCATCCCCTGGTTGGTTCATGGGGATTTCCAGCTAATTGTGCCAATCTTCCAATGACGGTACAACCCCTTAAAATTGTGAACCAACCATTATCTATCAACTGTATCTCCCATATTGTTGATGCTAAAAGCCCCTATGTTTGGTGTTTGAAACTTGCATAAGTGATATCTACCCAAAATGCTAATGATTCATCCACCCCTGATGATTATGACGTAAGAAAGTCGATTATACAGTCATTTTTTTGATGATTAAAATGATGGTTGAAATTTGGCTAAACCCCATTCAAAACTTATAAATGATGCTTTAAATCCAACTGTACCAACAGAAAGCGCCAGATCTAATCGCGGTTGGAAAGTGGCACTCTGCGTCGTGGCATCGGCATGCCGTCGCACTTGGAAGAGGCCATCACTTGCAGAGAAACCCAGCAGTTGCAGCGCCAGGTGCCACCTAAACCGGTCGCAATTCAGGGGGTAAGATGATGGTTGAATTCCATGGGAAATCATGGGGAGAACTCATGGGTTTAACGATTTGACGTTCACACGTCAAATTCCTGTTTTCGGAGTTGAAGTTCATTGACTTTGTTTGCAAGAGAAAACGGAAAAACTGTAGACCCTGAGCACATCTATTGAACCATCAAATGTACATCGTTGATTCAACTTGTATTCTACTAAATTCATCTAGATTCTACTTCTTTCAGTATCTTTCCGTATCTTTCATCGTCCAAGTGTCTTGATGCCATTGGAACACGCGCTGATCGCTGCATTCACCTTGTAGCCAGTTGCGCTTTGAGGAAAACATGAGGAGAACAACCGGGAAAGGCCCGGGAAAGGCCCGGGAAAGGCCCAGGAAAGGCCCAGGAAAGGCCCAGGAAAGGCAGCGTTAAGTTGGCAGCTCCAAGTCACTGTGATCATGTTGGGCACAATCTCTTCAGTACCTGAGACAAAAAACAGAATTCAATCCGCCATCTATGCTCACAATCTTTCACACTTGTTAGATTGTCTTTGAAAAAAAAACACCATGAAATTAAAACGTCTTATGAAAGGATATGACAAGTACTTACCCTGGATGACTTGGAAATCTCACCACGACTTGAGTGGCCGTCCTCACCATGACGGCAATTTGCAGGATTGACAATTGCGGAAAGACAGCAGTGAAAACATATGAAAAGAATAAGTTCAAGATAGTTCAAACTGCATTAAGTCGAGAGTCTGGAAGTCTATTTCATTCTATTTTTATGACTGTCTTGAAGTAAGGGATGATGTCGGATGCAATGCCCCTGTTCCTCTCTGCTGCAAGGTACGCATCTCTGCTAAGAGTTCCAGGGCCCTTTCCCACTGAAGAGCCTGCAACAAAATGCACATGCCACATCTGCTGCATTGCCAAAGGCGACAAAATGATGTGTTTGGATGAAACTGGTCAAACGACTGCCCCTGAAAGAATAGAACAATAATGAGTGAACAAACTATAAAGTTCCGAAATTCTAAGATTCTGAACTGAAATCGTATGAAATCGTGATGGAACAGGTCGACACTGTCTACAGGCTCCATTCTTCACAGGTCTGGCAGTCTGGCCTTTTCGCAGGCACTGATGGCCTCGGCTCTACTCCCATCCCATGAAACCATGAAATACGGTTTGGTTAACCTGGTTGATTAACGGGTATCCGGGTATATCCCATTAATCATGGGTTGTCAAAATTCCCTAGTAATTAGGCAGTATAACCCCGTAAAAAATATCATAATAACGACTCAACACAGGTATTTAGTCGATGGCTCACATGATGCCACCAGACTTACTTCCCATTTCAGCTGAGACACTGCACTATAGGAAATCACGTCCAGTTCGATGGAGCTGCCCTTCATCGCCTCGGTCGGGGAGGTCAAGGACATGGATATCGGCTTCTCCAAAATGAGGGATTTGGATTTCTCCCATTCCAAATTGCAGTTTTCAGGCAAATGATGATCAACCCCTACTACCATTAGTAGCACCGTCATGTGGCTTCGCTTTCTGTTCTTTTCCGAGTCACGGAGAGGATGTGCAATGCCAACTGCCATTGGCGACCTTTTTCAAAGGCACTGATGAGGGCATTGAAAGTCACATCGTCCGGGATGATTTGATCCTCCGCCTAGCAGCTAGCAGAAGCTGAGGCTCATCCAGGAGAGACGTTTAAGATGATTTCTTGGTGGTTAAATTAATGATGAGAAACTCAGGTTCGATTTCGCCCAAAGCAGCTGTCTCTGTGTGCATCACTTCAGGTGTTGCGGTCTATAAAGAACTACTACAACGGTGTAAAGCACATCGTCTCAAAGTGGACAATACATGACCATTTTGAAACTGCATTGCAATCAATGAGAATCCAAAAAAACGTTAGAAAATCAGCAGGGTCGAGCACCTGTTGGGAAAACGATCGTCCCCAGTCAATATAACGGGTCAGTTAATAACCCTCGAACCAGTCATAAACCAGCTTTGCCACTCACATCCCCATATATCTGGTGGTTCAAACCAAATGAAACCCCACAAATCCCCATTAGCTTCTGAAGCAATTCGAGTAGAACCCTACTTATCATCTAATCTTCCCATGACATATCCCGATTCCCACAGAAATATCTCATGAACTTCCCAATTTTTGTAGCTCCCCCCCATCAACGGCACCTCTGAGAAGGCGTGCAATGCTTGGGTCCAAGCCCCACAACGCTCGCAGGCGCTGATGACCTGTACTTTCTCTATCTGATATGCTCAAGCATATGTGTATTATATGTCGTGTATAGACATGTGTAATTTAATCATATCTAGACATACATATAGATATGCACGATATACATGTAAACCTATAGGTGTTGCCAGATGTCCTGTTCTGAGATACATGCGCGCACATCTAACATGTCTATCCGCGTCATCACTTAAATCAATCAAAACTGTAGATTTTGTAAATATCTATATGTATATCTATAATATATATATATATACATAGACATTATATATATATATAATACAATTGTAGTTGCAAAAGTTCAAGTTCCTCGGAGCAGGTCTTCAATAGTGCAAAGTCTAAACATGCTGAGTTTGGGCAAGAGAATACAGTCCTGATGTTCTCCAAAGTGTCAGCGAGCCCAGGCACTGCATTGCAGGAGACGACATTTGGGACATGTCCTGACCTTGGAACCAGTGGCTGCTTTCCAGCTACGGCTCGTACCATGAAACCGGCTTTAGCTTGGGGTTTTACATGCGTTTTACCTGATGAGTAGACACAATTCCCAAAGATGATCAGAATGTTCCACATCAAAATTGCCATCCCTTGGGGTATACACCGTATCTGGACGAAGCCATGTGCTTCTACTGGAATCATCCAACCTAGTTTTGATGTAATCAATGCTAACCATCATACACAAACTGGATATCACATGATATCACATCCATATTTTGGGACGCATCCCCGGTATATCCCGTCTCTTTTGTGAAGTGCCACTAACTAGTTTCATCTAGTTTCCCAATTTGGTGATATTCCTTTCCCATCCCACAGCTTGATCGATGAGCTGTCGCATGATGGCCAATAGATGTGCTGCCTCCCACCACAAACGCGCTTCCTGGAGGCCATGGAAATGGCCTATAATGGGACATAATGGGACGAAGAGGATGATTCTGATGACAATGGTCCAAGAGGAGAATAACCATGAGGATGATGATGCTGATGATGACGATGATGATGATGATGATGATGATGATGATGATAATTGTTGATCATGATCATAGATTTCACCCCCCCAAAGCGGGATATGATAGGGGATCCAAACCAACAAGACTTGGGGTGTGGGTCAAAATGTACAAGGATAGATGGACTGTCAAGGGTACGCAACGACTTGACATTGATCCTCCAATCTATTGGTCATTTGGCGCAGAAACCAATGGTTTCAAGAAACAAATAACCAATTTTCCTGAAACACCTGCAGAGATTTACAGAGTACTATCTAATATCTATAGAATTCAAGCAGTGTATAATTGTATATACTGTATATTCATAGAGCATCTTCTGTAGAATGCTTCTAATTACTTGGCTTTGCCTGTTCCAAATGTTGGGTAAACCGATTCCACTATATTCCATCCACTGGTTCATCATCATTAGATCATCATAATCTCCATCATTTAAAGGTCATTTCCCGGTGAATATCATCATTGTATATCTGAGTATAGCTATATCATCATTATATACATCTATCATCTATATATTATACATGTATATAATATATATGTCCCATTCACTGGATTTCACTGGTATATTAACGGGGTATATGAATGGGGCGTTTCGATGAAAATCCCTAATCTCAGCTCTCCTTGAAGGTGGCGATCACGGCCGTCAACACGATGCCTGACGCATAACAGCGGGACAGGGCCGTTGGGATGAGGTGGGAAAGAACCAGTCATGGGACATCGAGACATGGTACATAGAAATGGGATGTTTCCATTATTTACCAACTAAAGTGAAAGAACTCCTAGGATATTCTGAACATAGAAGTGGGGTGTTATGACACAGATCTGGGCAAGTCCGTGAACAGAGAAAGACAATCCATTCAAAATGTTTTGTTTGGTCACAACGGTCACAACATGCCGATCATATGCCCTATTGTGCTGCGCAACTGTGCCCTAGTGTTGCCAATTGCAACGTGGTTTCATCATTTTACCATCAACTGGCAACCGCATAAGCCATCGATTTTTTGCTTCTGAAATCAAAAAAAAACAGAAATGGCACGGCAAAATACTGCTGTGCACCAATAATGGTTGTCCCATGATCCATTCTACCCCCAATGATTCCCATGATATTCCCGAGGCATCCGAGGCATCCGAGGCACGGTTGGGTACGAGATGATCTTCCTTCATCTCCTGCAACAGCTCCAGCGCCCGAAGCCAATCGCGGCAGGTCTCACAGGCCTGGTTCCAATCTGATAGTCCTGCGGAATATCTACGGGGAAAAAATGGAAATATCTACTAATATCAATATCTACTATACTATATATTGTCGTATAACCAAATTAAACCGAGAAAGTGATGATATTTGTGGGAATATCATGGAATATCTACATTTACATTAGGATATATAAACCAATAAAGTGATATGGGTTTGTCCAAAAATGGTACAACATGAATAAATCTTTTGGGGATATGATGGGAAGATAGTGGGATGTAATATCATATGGCGAATGATGTGTTTGCCCAGCAATGGGCCAAATCACAACATTTATCCCCTTAAAATTTGCCATTGAATTTAGATTAAACGATACTAAACGATAAAACAATCGGATCTTTGGGGCGCCCCAAGTAAAACCAATCTAAGTGGATCACAGCTGAGATTACCTGGCGTCTCCCGGTGCCTTGATGGCCGCAGTGTACGTGATCTCCTGAAACAAATTCATACGGAGATTGAAGGATTGTCCATGATAAACAGACTTTGGGTGCAGTTCCGCTGAAAATCAGTTGGTATCTTAACCATTTCTTTACGGGCGTCAAAAATCCGAACTTTCTGGATGTTATTACCATGGTTGTACCTATTAAACCCTGGACTGCGCCCTCAAGCAAGGATAAAAGATGTTGAGATCTACCGAAATTATAAAACAAAATGCAAGACTATGACTGTTGAATGTTCATTCTGGTGGAACGAATTTTTGAATCAAAATCCGTTTGCAAAAACTATGGCTCAAAATGAGCCGCCCAAACTGGATGACCCCAAGTTGGGTCACCATACGCGCCATGGACAAGTTATATGGGGTGGGTTGTGGTCATCCCGCCATGAATTCTGAACCCAAACATATTGGGGTGATGAACTTCCCACAATGAATGGGTTAGTCCAATTAGTAACTACTTTGAACATGTCACATATGTTTTCATGTGGTTAAACCTTTTTCATAAACCAACCCATAATCAATTATCAACCACAAATTATCAACCACACATTATCCAAATTATTTCAAACATTTTCCATCCAACCATTCCTAGATATTCCTAGAGTCCTAGTGTACCCAGGCCCAGGTCGCCACCTCCAACCGCCAATCCCAACGACCGCCCGGCTCCGAGGCTTGGAGACGTTGATTTCGAAGCTGCTGGAGGAGGTCCAAAGCCTAACGCAATGGGAATCACCAAGACAAATCAGAGACATGTGGATGAAACTCGGATAAAAATAGGATGATATAGCCAGTGTGGTGATAAGTTGATGATTGTGTTACCAATGACTTCCGGCCATGAAATAATGGGAAGACTATGATGTTTATCAGGTAGTGCCCGGCCCGTGCTCGGGCGGAAGTTTCGAAAAAGTAGAACTAGCTATAAGAAATCAATGCCTATAGGAAAGTTTTTGCGATGTTGAAACCATGAAGTGCTGAAGTTGTGAGGTGCATCAACGAATGAGGAAATGGTTGTTGAGATGACAATGAATGAAATGAAAGAATGCATGCACAGCTCGCTGAAGGAAGCAATGAACCAAGGATTCAACGAATAAAACAAACAGTGGATCAACGAATCAACAAATCAATGAATTAGTGAATCACAGAATCAATGAACCAATGATTCAACACTTCAATGAATCAATGGAACAGGCAGTCAACAAATCAATAAATCAATGGTGCAACGACTCAATGAACCAATGAATCAACGAATCAGTGAATCAATGAATCAATCATTGAACGATTCAGTGAGTCGATAAATCAACGAATCAATGAATCAGTCAATCACTGAAGCACGGAAGCAATGAGTCAATGATTCGGAGATTCAATGGATCAATCAATCAATGTTTTCATGAACCAGTTAATCAATGAATCAGTGAATCAATGAATGCATGAAACATTGACCATTGACTCAAGGAATCAATCATTGAATGAATCAATGGCTTAACGATTCAATGAAGAAATGAATCAATGAACCAAGGAACCAATGAATCAACAAATCAATGAATTTTGCCAACCTCATCCTCCAAAAGTGCTTCCATCCCCTGGATCTTTCTGCATTTTTGAACTCTCGCTACAGTTTGGTCCACATTTTGCAGACCTCATGTTCCAAAAGTGCTCCGGGCATGCCGTTTTTTTTGAAAGAACTCTTTTCCGAGCACTTTTGGAAGATGAGGTCGGCAAAATGTGCACCAGACTGTAGCAAGAGATCGATTTCACATAGAAATCGTTAAGAAATGCATGCTCGGAGCACTTTTGGAAATTGAGCTTTCTTGACAGTCTGGTGCACATTTTGCCGACAACTTTCCCAGATCGAGCCCCGAAACCGTGGAAACAGAGACCCTACTTGGGGGACCCCAGGAGCCACATTACCTGCTGAAAAACATAAGGTTTCGCGCACAACAATGTTTTCACCTGTGGATTCACACGCTTCCGAACCGTTGCACTTCTCAACTACTTGATGATGGGTGGTTGACATGATGATGTGGTTGACATGATGGTGGGAATGCTAATCATGACAATTGTCCGCAACTCGGAAGCTTTCTAACAAAGTTTCCTTTGAATATATTCTAATGATTTTGCTCATATGTGGTATATAAATTCAAATTGCCAGAAGATAGGGATATCGCAGGGAAAGTCGCATCGAAAAAACGCAAGCGCCTTCGTTGCTGTAAGCTTCCCCCAGGCACATGCTCCCATAACCTCAGGTACAGTGACAGCATGGTAACAGTAACATGGTGTTTTCTATCTGGAGTCTCTTCACATAGTCTGGATCCTGGATAATGTGGGTCCCTACAATGGGATAAAGTTTGTCTCAAAATGGTGAATGTTCTCCCAACTTTAGTTATGGTCAAATGTGAAACATCTTGGACGCTCAATCCTAAAATGTGTTTTTTTTTGGGGGGTATCCCAAACGGTTCCAAAATGGCCCATTTCTGGGGGTATCCCGATCCCCAAAATAATTGGAACCACCCCCCCTGGGTCCAGACACCGAGTTGTACGACGGTGTGGACGGCGCCACACGTGACCAGCTGATCTCCTCAAAGAGCTGCAACCTGGGCGGGCCGCGGATGATCATCAGATGTTCCCATGTAAAATAGCCATGAATTGGAACCAAATTATGGTGCAACTATGGTAATAACTCCAACATACTCCAACAATATTCAACTATGGTTATTTCTCCTGAAAGGAACGCTGTGAGCGCCCTGGGGACGCTGGCCTCTGCATCTTTTACCCCAAATTCGTGTAAAATCCAACTAAATGATGCATATAGATTGCAAAACCCACAAAGTGTGTCCTCACCAGTTGATGGAAAATTGTCTGGTGATGGGGTTGCATTTTTGTGCTTTGCTGTTCTGACCAAGAGACGCCAAGCGCCAATGGCGGGAACGTTCATAGCCCAAAATCGCAGAGTTGAAGACGACCACATCCTCAGTGAATCTCAGTGATACTTTTCAGCAATGAAAGGTGGTCTCATCCCAACTGCACCTTGCATTCTGTGCATCTCATTGGCTTCATTCGTTGGTCTCGCTGATTTTTCTCACCTGTCCTCCTGTTCTTCACATGGCTCTATAGTCGATACTCTGCCAAAATAACCACAATCCTTAGCTGGTTGGTATATCTCCCATCTACAACAAGAGATCCAAACCATTTATAAACAATTAGAATCATAGTATAGTAACTTAGTAAACTACCCATCCAGGGTTTCCCCAGCGGTCTCTTCTTAGTCGAAGCGTCAGGTCGTGAGCCACGACTTTTGCTCTCGTCCAACAGCCACTGCGCCTTCGCCCACAGCTCTGCTTTGGCGGAGGCTGCAATGGTCCTATGACGAAAAAATGATGACAATAAGCAGCAACAAGCAGAAAATCATATAAGTCACCAACTTACAAAAATAGAAAAGTGACTTGCCATGGTTTTAGTAGGATATTACCTTTCTGCATCTTTTTGGAGCTTGCTATACATCAAATCTTCCAGAAGAAGGACAGCCACTACATTATAATTATATTGGAATTACAATACACCAACAGGTCACCAACATACGTACACCAACTTTGAAGACTCCAAAAGTAATGTCAACCCGGATTAATCAACCCCAATGATTAAAAGTAAGTCCACCCAAGTGATATGAGATGATATGAGTGATATTTGGCTATGAGTCAAAACCCTGGTACCTAGTGAACCCAAAAGTAGCTGGTAAATGGATGTTCATCCCATTAAAATTGATAATAATCGGTTTTGGCCCATCCAAATTTGATGGCATCATCTGCTTTCCACCCAGTGTCGGTTCGCTCCTGCTGTAGGCCACGCGGCGCGGGATGTGTCCCGTCTCCTGGACACGTCGCAGCTCCCAGACTTCGCTGCGCCACGTGGGCGTCGCGGCCATCGACGGACGGCCATCGCGGCCATCGCGTGTCACCAGGATTTCATCCACGGTAAAGATCGGCTGTTGACAAAGTGGGCTTGTGACTTTGTGTTTTAACACCCGATATGTCGGTGTTTTCACATGTTTTAACACAAGATTCATACTTCTCATCGGCTTGTGATGATCGTCTCAAGGTTCTGTAGTGCATGGAGTGAAATATTTGGGTGTGCTGGCTGATTGCTGTTCATAGCCTGTCAACCTGTCTCATCAAGGCAAAGAACGTGTGAAATACTGTAACTGATATCTTTCGTGGGTGCCAATATGAGAGATCACAAATGGGACCTAAACAGAGTGCAGGTGTACAACACACCTGTTTGCGGCCGGGTACTCTGGCAAACACATCAAAAGTGCCAGCAAACATGGGCATGCGACACACAAAGCACAAAAGAAAAGGGCCTACTCGAAAACAAGTATGCAAAGAAACTGCATCAGTATTTAATGTGGATGGAACTTGCAGAACATGGAGATGGGTCCTTTTTTCCTTCCACCATAATTCCGAGCCCGCAGAATGTTGATCTTCTGCTGGCGAGCTACTGGTAACCTCACAACTTCAGAACACGGCTGCAGGGCTTTTTGTTGCATCTGCGGATGTCTCAAAATTGAGGTATATGCCATTCCATCCCTCTAAAAACCTCCGTCTCCCCCATTTCAATGTCCATTTCAAGAACCTAAATTGGAGGTACGCCATATACAAGGTCTATGTAAGGGCTATGGGTTATGCGAGGGGACATTCCCACAAAATATGGCGATATGCTACAGTACCTCCAGTCTAGGTACCTGAAATGGCCGTTGACCATTGAAATTGCGATTGGCAATGCTGTGTATCCCCAGCATCCCGCTTTTTATCATCGTTTTCCTTTTGAAACGGCGACAAAAAAGGTCTTGGCTCTCCCCCTCTGACTTGAAACAAATCTCTCTGAAGAGTCTGCCAAAGATAGGCTGCTGGATGCCGGATGCCAAGAAACCGCCTTTCCCACCTTTTCCGCCACCTTTTCCGCCGCCTTTTCTCCTCTTGCCTTTCCCTCCACCTTTGCCTGCAACAAGATCAAAGTACATGAAGATAAATCTGTCTGAAGGAGAGCAAACATTGCAATTGAAATTCCCCATTTGTAGATGATTTTCCCTTTAAAACATCCATTTCTAGGGGATTTTCCAGTGCCGCATTGCCACGATTGATTACCAGAGGGTATCTGAAAAATATGGAAAAATGTATTGAGCAGAGGCTATTTTCATTCTTTCTATTCAGTGATTCAAACCAGACCGGCCTTCAGCCGCGGCCATAGGCGCCTGCAGGCCGTCGGACAATTTCGGTTTTGACAACCTTGTGGTGAGGACGTATGAGGACCTGTCAAAACCATTCAAAACCTATTTCAAAACCTATGAGGATTTGATTCCATCTGGGTCCATGTGTCTTTCCGGGGGGTTGAACGGTTGAACAATGTTGAACATGTATAGTCCTGTATAGTAAAGATCTATGTGATATGGATCAAAACCATTCAAAACCAAAAACAAATGGGGGACATCATGGGACATCTCGGCACCGCCCATCGATCTCGGGCCTCGGCTGAACCAAAGCCAAGCTCTGCCAGCACCTCCTGGCGGTTGATGCCATGTTTTCTTCAGATATCATGTAAATCTGTTTGAACCTGTTTGAAAAATGGTGAGGAATTTCCGGTTTCACTTTATTCAAAGCAATTCTGGTAGAAAACTCTGGGCTGGCTTCAGCAGCATCCAGTCTCGGGAGACAGAGCTGCAAATGGCCCAGGTGAAACGCAGGAAGGCTCACAAACCCAAAAAGCATCAAAAAGCATTGCACTTTGGGTTTCTCTCGTCTCCTGAACTTGTTGCACTGCAGGACTGTTCTGCAAAAGTTCTCTGATATTGAAACTTCCTGGCAGCGACAGAGCGGCGATAGCACTACGGTCGGGTCTTCCTTCAAAATGGGACGACGCCAAGGAGACCTCATCCAGTCGGTAGTTTTCGTCATGGCATGGCGTTTCCCCAATGGTTTCCACAACTCCAAATCACTGTTGGTGAAAAATCCAAAATACATCCCCACTACATCCTCATGATCAGGGGTAAAACCCTGAAATTCTCAGGAGTCTACCAGCTGTCTAGATTGGAAACCCAGTCTGTGACTTGGGGTCCCCAAGTTGTTATTGGGAAACCAACAGCATCATCGTGGCACCTTCGGGTGCTTCTGTGACGACCACGTGGTCCTTGAGGTCTAAAAGTTCCTGCCATGTCTGCGAAGTATGATGGCGTGAACCCTCATGTAAACGTACAACGATATGTGGAAAACGCATCATTAATAGATCATTTTCCTAGGGAAACCATCCGTGTTCCGCATCCATGTTAAGTTTACCCCTGGGTATGATATGCATCAAAAAGCCACTTGGGGTGCAGTTGGGGTGAAAGAAATGGGCAGAACCTGCATAAGTTAGGGTTTAGGGCCCCTGTAACTATGGTCAACTATGTATATATATATATATATATATCCAATTAGAAGTGGAACTGCATCAAACAGCCAGTTGGCCAATTGGTTCATTATCTGTTTGAATGTATCCTAAATTGATCAGCAATCTTGAGTAATTCATCCAACATGATCATCATTCTCCAGCAGTGATCTTGGAAAAGATCTTCAAGTGTGTTCAAATTGTGTCATTGCACATCATTTCCCCCTCAAAATATGACCAATTATGATTATGACCCTAAAATTCAGGATAACTGGGTAGATCCACCATCTTCAGGGCACATCTAAGCCTTGTGGTGTTCCAATCCCAGCCTCCAAGGAGACACCTAAGGTTCGACGAGCAGCCTGCCGATCCAATGGACTCAATGGATCGAGTTTTCGGAAAATCGACCAGGTGTGGTCAAACATGGCAGGAAATTCCCTACAAATGGAGGCGTTAATTGCTTTAATGGGAAAATCATGTATAAATCGTATAAATGTTGGATTTTCCCAAACAAACCAATTCTTGGAAATGCAGAAACCTCTGAAAACGAGATGAGACTTTCAAATTCTGTGGCAGTTTCTGCAGTGCCTCCTGCCAAAGGGCCAGACTTTGGCCGGCAGCGCGTCCTGTGTCACAGCATGTTGTGTGACTAGAATATATGTTGGATGGCACAGCTCATCCCACTTTCTGGCTATGTTATGCTATCGGGGAAAAGGAGTTTCTTAACCATCAAATTGGGGGTATCCTACTTCCACTTTTTGTCGCCGTGGCTAAAAAAATCTGGTTGTATATGAAATATTCGTTATAGTCATTATATCTGAACCCAAAATGGAATATGTTATATAGTGTGTGTGTGTGTTTGTTTATAGTTATATAATAACCCATGTTTGTGGCTATTCACAATATATCACATCAATAATACCATTATGTGCAGAGCATTCCATATATACCATGAAACCGTCCTTGAGACGCTCCACCAGCTCGACCGTTCCTTGGATCTGAGACTTTTCATCATCCAGATCGTTTTGGTGAACTTGAGCCCCCTGCAAAATACCGGATCTATTTTTATGCTAGATATATTTGATATGGAAATATGGAAATAAAGTCAATGGAACATAGCTGTACCTCCATGTATATGTCCCCAATAGAACATGCTGTAATCATCTATAATCGTCAAACACAATGAAGTCCATGAGGATTGCGATTTCTTTTAGATGGAAAACTCAAATGTGTCAAATCAGCAATCAGTTTTGTAGCTGAAAATTCAACCTAAGCCAAGATGAAGCAAGACAAACTGCAGGAACAGCCACAAGAAAGACACGGATATTCCACATTATTTTTGCAGCGGAGATTCAGGCTGTAGGCCATCGCAAGCATTAACGGAACCCGATCGATTTGTCGGGCAAAGCCATAGAATTTGTTTTTGAAGGTGCGGAGACTTTGCCTTGGACAGCGAAATGAAGAGTGATCCGAAATGATCCGAATTTGAATCCCTCCTTTCTATTGAATTCCATTGCTTTCTTGTATTTTGAGATCACTTTGAATTTGCGAAATCTGAAATCCATTCTTTGCTCAACAGTTTTGATGGTTTATTCCTCCTAGTGACCTTTCGTTGATGGTGAAATCCCCATGAGTTGTCTAAACATGGGGAAACCCCAATTCCAATCCGGAGAATATAGGATTTTCATATGTTATCATGTTCTCTGATGCCAATAACTGGGGCATAAATCTAACCAACTTTCAGACACAGAAATATCATCCCATATTGTACCCAAATTATACCCCCATTGATAGTTGCTGCCAGCATTGGGGTCACCCATGCAATCTATATGAGTAGTGAAAAATACTCCTTGCCATTGTAGTGGTTAATAGGCATCCCGTGAATGTGTAAAACCTCCCCAACAAAGTAGGTAGTATAACTTCTTATAACCTATCAACCATCATGATCAATGATATCCCCATGTGTTCCCTATGAAATCCCATATTCTGGTGGTTAAATACTTAGATTTCCATCAATCAGCAATCTATCACTTACATTCCCATATCAGTTAAGACTTCAAAAAACACCCATCATTGATGGTTGTTATAATCCCCCTATCATTGGGTTAAACAATCAACAGTGGTACCCTTCTGCAAACTAACATGGAAGACCCACCATTTGTAGATCATGTTCCTTGGGTTTTCCCCATGGTTATCTACAATCCACATTGTTAAAACTTCCATTAAATCACCAATCTATCATTTACATTCCCAATAAAACATGGTATTTAGATGTATTTGCAACACATTTGCAATGCTTCATATGTGCCGAGACTTGCCGAGCGCCAAGGCCGCCAAGCGGCTCCACCACCCGTGACTTATGCGCTTCGCCCCGCGCCACACGAGCGCAGGCGTTTTCAATGGAGGCGCGCACCGTGGGAAGGACCAGCCTTGAAGCGCAGAGTACATCGATTCGCAGGTGTGGTACACACCTAAAGTCATACCAGTGAAACATGTTTGAGGGATACAATGGGGGTATAAATGTGTTTGAGATGTATGTATATATATAATATAATATTAATAAAAATATAAATATGATATAAATATAAATATTAATAACAATATAACTATAATATAAATATAAATATAAATATAAATATAATATAAATATAAATATAAATATAAATATAAATATAAATATAAATATAAATATAAATATAAATATAATATAAATATAAATATAAATATTATATTTTATTATATCATATTATATTATATTATATTATATTCTATTATATTATATTATATCATATTATATCATATTATATCATATCATATTATATTATATTATATTATGTTATATTATATTATATTATATTATATTATATCATATTATATTATATTATATTATATAAACACACACACACATCACGAGTATACAAATAATACATAAACCACGCCTGCTATGGGTTTCTTCAATCTTGGGGAAAAAAATCAAATCTCATGATCGAGCATCACACTCTCCTTGCAATTCTATGGGCGTCCTAAATGTTTATATTCATATACACACACCATAAATGTCAAAATTGCGAAGGCTTTTACACATTTCTGTTAAGTCATTGGGCATGATTTGGGGGTTTACCACATATGATTTCCCAGGCCAAGGCAGAAAGAGTGACTGAGAAAAAATAAGGAACGAATCTGAGAGTTGAAATGTAAACAAAATAATCCAAAGTAGGTTTGTCCAAAAGAACATTGATAACATTGTATCTTTTGCAATTTTACAAAAGGTGTTCCCAACAGTTTCAGACAGCTCTCCACCATCAATCTCATCGCTTCCAAATCAAGGAACTCAGGATCAATCAGCATATAAGCATGGCAGAGAGCCAACCCCAACTCCGAAGGTTTCATCCGTCGAGTCTGGTCATCCAATTGGACGTACTTCCTGACGCAAACACATCCGGAAACACCAGCTTTTTGGGTGTTGTCCAAAAAAATGAATAAATCATGGAATAGATACGGATGGATATAAAAATCTGTAGACATATATATATTATATTATATTATTGACATATGATGGTCATCTGACACCACCACTACCTGGCTTTGCACTTGCTTTCTCATGGGTTTATCATCATCTTCGCTGTGAAAAGTCGGAAACGGTGTGCTCCGCTGCTCCACGCCTTCTTTGCACATTCCCCACATGAGATGCCATGGAGGCGTCTGTGCCTCGGAGTGTCAAAAAAACTGTGTCAGTTCGAATTAAATGATGCAATATAACTTCTAAATTGCATCATATACTGTGTTTTATCACTTATGAATTTGAACTATATCCCATAAGATTGATCATCAAATGATACACACATGTAATTATCCTCGTATGATATGAAACTAGATCGGATTATAAAACCTGTTTCACTGTGTATTGGCCACATTTCCCCAGGTGTATTTTCCACCAAGTGGCCTATGCCATGGCGATCCATCAGCGCCAGTAGCTCACTCTCGCTGAGGTGCAACGGGGGCTCCGTATAGCGCTGCTTCAGTGACACGTCCAAAACTCTCAGCGTGTCTCCTATCGCAATGGCAATGGCTGAGAAAACGTCACGAAAATAGGAGATTTCAAGAGATAAAAATAAATGCATACTTATGATTACTGGAAATACATATCATATAATCAACTATGTGCATACACTTTGATCTTAAACTGTCGGTTTCTTCAAGAAACTTTGCTTGGTGAACAGCAACTAGAAAAGCAATCAGCAGAACCGGCTGTGAACCAAAACCGTACATATTAAAAACCGAAAAAAACGATACCTGGCAGTTGTAGTGTAGTGCAACGTAGTATTATTTGTAGTTGTAGTGGTGATGGTAGTGGTAGGTGTAGTTGTAGTGGAAGTGGTAGTTGTAGTTCTGGCTGTGGTTGTTTGTACTCAGTGCATGGCCCATTTTGTGCAAAAACATGTTTTCTTACAGTGCATGGCCATTTTGTGCAAAAACGTGTCTTCTTACAGCGCATGTCCATTTTTTGCAAAAGCGTATCTTCTTTCAGTGCGTGGCCATTTTGTGCAAAAAACATGTCTTCTTACAGTGCACGGCCATTTTGCGCAGAAACGTGGCTTTTTACGGTGCATGGCCATTTTGTGCAACAGCATGTCTCACAGTGCATGGCCTTTTTGCGGAAAAACGTGTCTTCTCACAGTGCATGGCCATTTTGTGCAAAAACATGTCTTCTCACAGTGCATGGCCATTTTGTGCAAAAACATGTATGCTTTCAGTGCATGGCCATTTTGTGCAAAAGCATGTTTGCTGCAGTGCATGGCCATTTTGCGCAACAGCATGTCTCACAGTGCATGGCCTTTTTGCGGAAAAGCATGTCTTCTCACAGTGCATGGCCATTTTGTGCGAAAGCATGTCTTCTTACAGTGCATGGCCATTTTATGCAAAAACATGTCTTCTTACAGTGCATGGCCATTTTGTGCAAAAGCATGTTTGCTACAGTGCATGGCCATTTTGTGCAAAGCATGCATGGCGGTTTTGTGCAAAAACATGTCTTCTCACAGTGCATGGCCATTTTGTGCAAAAGCATGTCTTCTTACAGCACATACCAATTTTGTGCAAAAGCATGTCTTCTTACAGTAGATGGCCATTTTGTGCAAAAGCATGTCTTCTTACAGTGCATATGGCCACTTTGTGTAAAAACATGTCTTCTCAAAATGCATGGCCATTTTGTGCAAAAACCATGTCTTCTTACAGTGCATGGCCATTTTGTGCAAGAACAGTGCATGGCAATTTTGTGCAAAAGCATGTCTTTTGAAAAGTGCATGGCCACTTTGCACAAAAACATGCTTGCTTACAGTGCATGGCCACTTTGTGCAAAAGCATGCCTTNCATGGCCACTTTGCACAAAAACATGCTTGCTTACAGTGCATGGCCACTTTGTGCAAAAGCATGCCTTCTTACAGTGCATGGCCATTTTGTGCAAAAGCACGTCTTCTTACAGTGCATGGTCATGTTGTGCAAAAGCATGTCTGCTTTCAGTGCATGGCCATTTTGTGCAAAAACATGTCTGCTTGCAGTGCATGGCCATTTTGTGCAAAAGACATGTCTTCTTACAGTGCATGGCCATTTTGTGCAAAAACATGTCTTCCTGCAATGCATGGCGGTTTTGTGCACAAGCATGTCTTCTTTCAGTGCATGGCCATTTTGTGCAAAAGCATGTCTTCTTACAGCACATACCAATTTTGTGCAAAAGCATGTCTTCTTACAGTACATGGCCATTTTGTGCAAAAGCATGTCTTCTTACAGTGCATATGGCCACTTTGTGTAAAAACATGTCTTCTCAAAATGCATGGCCATTTTGTGCAAAAAACATGTCTTCTTACAGTGCATGGCCATTTTGTGCAAGAACAGTGCATGGCCATTTTGTGCAAAAGCATGTCTTTTGAAAAGTGCATGGCCACTTTGCACAAAAACATGCTTGCTTACAGTGCATGGCCACTTTGTGCAAAAGCATGCCTTNCATGGCCACTTTGCACAAAAACATGCTTGCTTACAGTGCATGGCCACTTTGTGCAAAAGCATGCCTTCTTACAGTGCATGGCCATTTTGTGCAAAAGCATGTCTGCTTTCAGTGCATGGCCATTTTGTGCAAAAACATGTCTGCTTACAGTGCATGGCCATTTTGTGCAAAAGCATGTTCTCGTACAGTGCAGCTTAGTGTCGTGTAGTGTAGAGTGTGTGTAGTGTGGTTGTAGTGTAATGTAGTGTAGTGTAGTGGTAGTGGTAGTGGTAGTGGTAGCGGTAGTGGTAGTGGTAGTGGTAGTGGCGGTGGTAGTGGTAGTGGTAGTGGTACTGGTAGCTGTGGCGTAGTGTAATCGCAGTGGTAGTCTTAATTGTAGTCGTAGCTGTAGTGTAGTTGTAATGAAGTTGTAGTGTAGTTCTACTGTATTGTTCCGAAACGAAGCAATTCTGCGAGACTTCCTCAATTTTCGAAGGTGACAACATCAAAAACGAAGCAATTCTGCGAGACTTCCTTTAAAAATGGAAAGTTGAGTGCAGAGCTGACGGCCTTGTGCTAATGCTTTTTGCGATTTTTTCCATGCCATGTCTCTAAAGTACTGCGCCTGCCAGGAGAAAGTGAAGCCAAGTCATACGAAGTGCTGCACCTGTCACGCAAAATCACCTTAACAAACCTGACGATCTAATGCTCGAAAATTCAACCCCTCTCAGGAAATCAATGCCCTGACCTCTTAACATGTCTGCTTGAGGTGTCTCTTGTACTGCGCCTGCCACGAAAAATCCATCTTTGCATATCCTCTTCAAATGTCCCACGCATACCATGGTTTTCGAAAATGCCGCAAAACTCACAAGTTTGAGTCACTTTTGGCAAGGTGCAGAATTCATTGCACCTGCCACACAAAACGAAGCTTCAACGTGCAAAAGTTGTCCGAACCCTTCAGCTTTTAGCGCTGTTTACTTCCAAATGTGCTTCGCGCCACAGCAGCGTGCATTTTTCGACATCTCAACTTCCACAAGCGCTCCGACGCTGAGGTGTTTTGTACCTTTTTACTTCAGAATGTCCTTCGCGCCACAACGGCGTGCATTTGTCATCTCTCATCTGCGCAAATGGCTCCGCACCCGCCGCTTTAAAGAACCTACTCCTCGACCTTCCGGAGCCACAAAACATTGGAAAAACACAGTGTTTCGCGACTTTCCTACCTTTTCGCGCATCTGCATCTTCTCTCTTCTGACTGTCTCCTTTCTGATCTTCTTTCTTCTGACTTTCTCCTCTCTGAGCTTCTCCTCTCTGAGCTTCTCTCTTCGGTTGCTCTTCCCATATTGGCTTTTCCATCTGTCCATATTGTCGGAAGTTTGACTTTTAAACTCGATGATTATCCCACTATCAGAAATCAATCCTCTACAAATTCCATAGGAATCATAAACTGAGATGTTGAAATCAGTTCCACTTAGTTCCGCTTTGCATCACTTTGCCTATTGGGCCCCATTCGTCGCGCAGCCTGGCCGCTCCTTGGTTGAAGCCACCACTGAGATCAACCGTGCCAGTGTCCTGGCAGCCAATGATGTGAGGATTTTTTTGTCGATTTTATATGGGATTCACAGAAGCTTTATAGGATTTTATAGGGGCTTTGGGATTTTTAAGGATATGATTTGTATATGGCATTTGTAGAGGATTGGGAAAATATGGATACGAGGTATTCATCGCGATTTTCAGCAACCGTACTTCAGAAGCGCGCTTTGGGGGGATGTTTAGTGAAACACCTATTCACTGACTGTTACGATAGATTGGCAACACACAACTTGAGATATAATATTAAAAACATGTTCTTCATAAATTTGAGCAACTTCTTGATATGGGTGGTGAATTTACCCCCTGTCTTGTGGCCATTGAGAAAGGTCATGATTAACAACTAATGGATTTGGGACCATTTTTGGACAAAACCCACATTGACTGGGCAAATTCGAAAGCTGCAGCATCATGGATGAGTTGATTTGACAAAATCGGGTGATTCCTCTCTTGTCACAAAACCCAAGGGGCACAAATCAATCATCAATGGTCTTGGCCAGAGTATGTTAGAGTGTATTTCTTAACTTTCGTATCTTTAGCATTCTTTAGCCATCTTTTAGCTCATCTTTTTGTGGAAACTCATCAAATCCCCGCTTTGGGTGGCCCCCAGAAATCGTTTCCCAAGCGCCCCGCCCTGGTCCACCTGCAACTGCACCCGGGCCACTCGTGCCCAGCCGAAGGAAGTGATGCGCCCACTGCTGGCCGTGAGACCAACATCTCCCAGTTGCAGCTGCACCTCTGCCTGACAGCTGGGCTCAAGTATGGTACGTGCGAGGATTCCAAATAGACTTGAATAATCTTTATTATACTACGCATACGTACCGTACCGCAATCGAGTGGGAATAAGTGGGATATATAAGCAACAGTCAAAAGCTAGGTTTGTCCAAGAACCAGCTGTATAATGTACCCCGACATGGTCGTTATTGCTGTTTTCCAATGGATAAGAAGAGAATAGCCCAAGTTGGAATTGAAGTGTGCCGCATTTTCTGATGGGCGCAGCTATTGTCTCGCCTCTCGTACTGTGGCATCGGGAGAGACTGTGGCCAAGAAGTGGCGACAAACCTCTTCATAGAGAGCCTCACTTGCGGTGAATTACCAAACGACCAACGAGTCCTAAAAAAAAGATCATCTCATGTGGCAAAACCAAGTAAAACGTGGATTTCCCTCATTAAAAACCCAATTCACTGACCCAAAAAGGTAGATACAGCGTTTATTATGGGGTTTTCCAGAGAAGCAGATCTTGTGTCCAAGAGGTGAGCTGCGCCGATTCTGGCGATTTAGGCTTAGATGGCTATGATAGATTACCAATTATGATTGCATATGATTGCAAATAATTAACATAAACATTGGAAGACCAGTCATTTTCATTGCACCTCTAATTTGGCGATTCGGCTTATGCTCGAAAATCCGTTTCAGCTGTCCGGAAAAAAAAAACATGGCCACCCTTGCGAAGTTTGGACTCTGAGAGGCCCTGCCCACCCAGCTTCAGAGCCACACTGATTGGACGTCGCAGATTTCACCTGGCAGATTTCGACTCGATTGAGCTCTGCTCAATTGCACGACTCGCAAAAGGCTTCAAAGGATTCAAGTCTCTATAGAGTCAGAAAAGAATCGATTGATGATATTTGGGTACCCGTTTGGCCAGATGGAATGTGATCAAGCGATGCAAATGAAAGAAAATCAAACAGATTCCACTCCAAAATCTCATGATCACGCATTCTCATGCAACAAAGCAATCACAAGCATTCTGCCGAACGCTTTAAAGCACATGCCAGTGAATCAGGCGTAATGGGAGGATGATCACCTACGTCGTGACCGTCCTGCACTCGTTGGAATGGTTGAAGTCATTGCCGCACCATGCCGCACCCAGCCATTTGATGCATTGCCAACTGGTATGGTACATTGATCGCATGTGGTGAAACGATCCTCATGTCAACGTCTCTCTCCATTTGATGCATTTTGATGCTGCAAACCTCTCTTCATGTACTCTGGACTATGGATGACTGTCGCATAACACTGTGACTGTGATCATTGATCATGCATAAAGGATCATGAAGGTGCACTGGTTTGGTTCATTTATGCTCTTTCACACCATGAATCATGACATCATTGCAGCTCGCGATTGCTGAATTGCACAACTGACAGCAACGCCAATCAAACGACAGTCAGGGAAAAGAGTCCGATCCTCGCGCGGAGCAGTCAGCCCCAATGTTGCAAGTTGCTGCGCGAACTGCAGTCAAACAGGCGCCATGCCGTGACTCGGACCAACGTAAACTCAAGGGGTGAAGAAAGTGATTCAAAGTCTGTGCTTGGTGTAAAAGTGGTGAAAAAACACGGCTCTTCAAAGCGGTGTCAAGGGATCAAACTTGCACCAGACTGCGATCAAATGGAGACATGTCGCATGACTGTTATTCTTAGTGGCTACTGCACACATCCAAAGTCAGTTTATCGGCCTGTGCCCATGGCAAGCTTGGGCTCGCCATGCAACGGACCTTAGGCAGTCGCAAATTTTGGATATCTTCCCATCACCTGTAAGGACATTTCAAAGAAAGGACATTCGAGATCTTCCCATCTGCCTACTCCGCCTACTCCAAGTCTTCGATGACGAGCTGCAAGTCTTCAACATATCTTGTTCCACACTAAATCTTGTATATCAGATTCAGATCTCTTCTTGACTTCGCTGAGATCCCGTTCTGTCTCTTGCAGGTCAAAGTTTTCGGGATATCTGTCCTCAGCGGCAGCTCAAGGCATAGGTGAAGGAGGTGCGCATTTCAGGTGCCACCAAATTCAGGATTTACAAACGTGTTGGGATTGGCAAAAAGGAACCTTCTCGCAGAATAACTCAATCAGCCATGTTTCCTGACTTTACCGAAGTATAGAAGGCACCTAGAAGAGACACCTTGAGGTTCAGGGTAACGAACTTCAAAGCGATGTACCGCTCTTTGGGGTTCGTTTCTCCATGAACTCAAATTGAGTTACTCAATTGATCTCAATTGACTTTCTGTCAGTCTAGAGTACCAATGAGCGCCACCATAGTGACACCATAGTGACACCAAAGAACTGAAGCTTTGCAGCATTTTGCAGCCTATCCATCCATGCAATCAATTCGTGAAATCAGTTGGGTGTGGCTCGACACGACAGGTTACTGCTACCCCCAGAATTGGATAGGTTACTAAAAATCACCAGCGCATGTGCCTGCGCATGGCCCCCCAGTTGTAAATTGATTTACAAAACCACTTGGGTATGGGTATGGGTGAAAAAGGTTCAAAAGACTTGAGATTTGAGTTATCAATAGTAACAATCTGTTGCAATCCAGTTGTAGGGGTTTACACAATTTGAACTCATACCCGTCATATTCATATTCTCCACATCCAGGGGCACCTTCTAGGCTCCAAGCGGTCTCTGTTCTAGGATAGGACAGAATTCCTGGTCGTTTTTTTTTTTGAAATTTCGGAAATGGGTGAGTTTTAACCTACTATATGGATTACCACTTTACGGGTTATCATGGATTTATATACATGGAAATACATGGATTTATATGGATTTGTTACACAAACATAACCAACATCTGACATATGTTTGTTTGAAAATGGGGTCTATTCAATTGATGTTGCAAATCAGTCTTGCTCAAGGATGGCGGGAAAGGCTGGTGTCGTGGCGGGGTTTGACCACATTCTCTGCAAGACCTGAGCCAGAAGTCTTTGATCCAAGCATACTTGGAATTTGTTCCCATCAGGATATCAGTCTCCAAAAAATCATCCCAAAAAAAAACATGGATTGTGATTTAGATCCTTAAAAATCAACCACCAGTTTGGGGGGATCTGTTTTTTTTTGGCCACCAAAAAAACATCACCAGCCTTTCAGGTAGAGGCTTTCGGCCACATGCAACGCATCGTCAGGACCAAGGCCTCCCATGGCGTTTGGGGAAACTGGGTTAGATACCTCCAATAGCAATGGGATGGGGATCTATTTTTTCTTTGTATACACAACTTTGAGGTTAATGGGTTGGTGAATGGAATATACAATTGGTATATATCAATGGTATATCAATGAGATGTACCCAAGTTTGAGGTTCATGAATTCATTGACGGGTAACCAGCATGACTGGGTAGAAACAATTTATCACCCCTTGAATCAATTGTTGGGATGAGATGTGCCATTGATAGTACATTCATATCCCCGTTACTGTGGTAAACCCAATCATAAATTCATACCCCGAGGTTTATGAAATTTTATATACTCCTAGCAATGGGATGCTGTAAAATGACCTCCAGTCGTGGTTCATGGGATGGTTTATGGCATTGGGTTTACCACATCATTGGGATATACTGGCGATAATTGTGGATACAACACCGACTAAAATGGATGGAGCTGGAAATTGCCAACCAGGGGATCTTGAGAAAAGCTACCCTCCATCAGGGCATGAATCCCAAGCCTATCCCCATGATTGGATTCCAGAAATGGCTCGAAATCTAGAATGAAGAAGATGTGTATGAATGCAAGAATTAGGGGAACAAAAATATTCCATATATCCAATATCTCCAATATCTCCAAACAAATCCATGGCTTTACGCCGTTCACGCGGTTTCTCAGGGCGCCTAGCACCTGCGATGCCATTTTCAACATCTCCACCTGGCCGGTTTTTTTCAAGACAATCCGATGGGGGGTTCCAATCATCCGTTTGACATAGATGTTTCATCACGATCATGTATATATAGATAACATGTATATATATAATTATATATACATATGATAAATGTAGAAAAGATGTAGACATGTATATGTATGAACATATACATATATGTGATATATATAATCTTATTTAAGCAAGCAAAATCGCTAGATTGAACCAACTATCCCTTTAAGTTTCGGAGTCACACAGGATGCAGCATTTGCCAGCATACAATCTGCATCAACCACTCCAACCTTTCATCCATCCACGGATTCTCAGCATTTTTCCCATCTGTTCAATAACTGCATTCTCCATATTGTTCACCATAAAATGGATAAACCATGGTAAACCCAACAGGGTAAAGCTACCAGGTAGGACCAATCAACCGTTTCCATAACGTCTCCCAAGTCGGAGATGGTGAAGGATCGGTGGATCTCCCACCGTATTCAGCGGCCGCGGGCGACGATAGGAGCTGAGCCTCGAGGCCATGCTCCGCAGGAAATCAACCAGGTTGATATTGGTTGCACCCGTTGCACCCACTACATCCCAGTATACTTACTGGTGCTTAGTAGGGGGGGGAATGGGATGATTATGAATGGTTACTATAGGTCATTCCCCCATTCCCTGCTAAGCGCGTAAGTATATCATACAGTATAATTCCTAGTTCTCCAGAAAAACCTAGAAACATCTAGAAGGTCATGTTGAATCTGGGAATTCCATGTCTTGAAATGACATTGAGATTCTACCAAGTGTTGCGAGGAAAGTACAGCTAGAACCCCAAACTTCAACGGCGTTAGTTTATGGGGTGTCCAAGTGGATATTATGGGGATATCATCGGGACATCATGCGATAATTCATCAATATGATATACATATATATCCTCCGGTAATCAATTGTGGCAATGGAAAATCACTTGCAAATGGAGGTTTATATATCTGAGAAAAACATCGAACTAAATGGTGGAAGTTCCAGCAAGCCATGTTTGATGACACCAGACGGTATATTCACATCACGAACAAATACAAAGACCATAGCAACAATATGATCTGGGCTTGCCTCATCTGTCTGAATCTGCCTGAGTCCCCCAAACCAGCTGCGTTGCGATGTGACGGAGGCCGACGCTGCTTCCCGAGCACGTTGAAGAACTGCACGTGCCTGGGAAATTGGGCAATCATGAACATCCCATTCTATAGATGATAATATCTATGTCTAATATCGGAATTATGTGTGTATTCATAACAATAAAATACAATATAAAATGGATATTAACAGCAAGAACCATCGGACACAATTGGAATATATGATACATGTGTACAGTAATATAATGCAATATGATGGTGTGTATATATATTATATGTATATATAGTCAATCTATGTCAATCTATATATATATATACACACACACATTTTTTCGCGTACAGATACATGCTTCAATCACCCATTCAGACCAATTCCAGTTTCAAAGCTCAATGCATATGTTCACCATGGCAAGAATATGAGTCGAGGCAAAGATACTTCAGTCATGTGCCTTTCTTGAACTTGAAAAAAAGGAAGTTCCTCCATGTCAGTTCTTCCAGCCTCTCTTTCGTCCCAAATGTTGCCCATCTGGCCAAGTGCTTGGAAAGATACATCTCCTGCCGCAATTTGGGGCATGAAAACCAAGCATCCAAGGATCAATTCCAACCCTTGTGATTTCGTTTTCAATGAACAAACTTCCTACCTTGAGGGGCAAAGTCTAGCCCAAACTCCAAAATTTGATGGTTGATCAATGTTGATCATCAGTGTCCTAATTGAAATGTCCAAAGACGCAAATAAATACCCCCATTAAAGTGGAAAACCGTGTTCTGCAACGTGTGCCTGCAGGCAACGTAGCGACCAGCCGCCAATAGGGTTCGGGAACAAAAGCCTCGATCTCAACCTGGAGAGTTTGCCATGAGCAAATGCGAAATGGGGTACGATCTGGAAACAGAACCTATAGCACTGGGAAATACCCACAAATGGATGTTCATGGCTGTGAGAATCCATAAATGGACGATGTTCAATTGCCACGTTTGATTACCGGAGGGTCTCTGGCATTCATGGCCACCTCCCCTGCCTCTGATGAGCTCGCGGGGGGAAACAACTATCCTGGACTATCCTGTTTTTTCCTGAATATATTCACGAAAATATGCCAGCTCTGCTTCAATGTCTGGAGTGTTCGGAGAGACCAGAGACTGTGTTCCTGTGTTCTGAATGCCGCACATGTCGGTGAACGCAGAACCATAAAGTTGGAATCTGACATGGCCCGTACCTGTCAAGACATTCAAGCTGTGTCAACTCTGGGTCAAATGGAAATTCTCTTCTTTCTTTCTTGTCACGTGCCGAAAGGATGCAACTGCAACGAACACAGATCGGATTCTCAAAGTTTCTGAATAGACTGTAATTATTCACTGAAATGTGTGGCCATTTGGGGATAGTGACCCGAATCCAAATCCCATTATTCCAGTGACTTCTTGGTGTCTAGTAGGCTCGCTTGCCATCAGCGCACGTGACCATTTGCTTGCCAAGCTGTTGCCCAAAGTGTTTCCGGAAGTACATCGTCTGCAACCTGCACGACCAGGCGTCGATTCTGAACTGGCATCTGGTTCGATTGAGATAAACATGTGTTTTCCCGATGTTTTTTTGGGGGATTTACCATCCTTGGCTGTCATGGCTCAGGCCCGGCCGGGAGAAAGCGACTCCCACACGCAGGTCGAGCTCCTGGCAGAACTTCATCACACATCGGCTTCACAATCTTCACTCTTTACCTTACGGATCCTTAAGTAGATGTAAAATGATATACAGTAAATAGATCATCTACAAATATCCACCAATATCATCCAATATCCACCAATCTATCAACTGTACAACCTTTGTGCAATCTTCATCTCAACTGGAAACCATCAAAAAGGTTTTCCCTTTTGCATCCCGTCCATCCCATCCCTGTCCTGCCGCGCATCCACGGAGAGCGCTTCGTTCTGGTTGGGATGCACCAGGGTGGCCATGGCCGCCTTGGAGATGCGTGCGGGAATGCGCGACATCGGAGAGGGGAAAATGGCTGCAGAATTGACATCGGTTTTTCTTGGACGTTAAAAGTCTAAAGTCAATATTCATTCAATTCACTACTTGCTAACAGTCGTTAACCAACTAACCATTGGTGAACTATTTTTTCAACCATCATTTAACGTTTTCAACCATCATTTTGTTGGTGGACCTCCTTGCTACGTCACACAACGCTGTGGATTGCCAAAACCCAGTTCTCTCGTGGCCTGCAGGTCTTGAGGAGCCAAGGAGCTGAACCTGGCAGGTTGAAGGATGTCCAAACGTGCACATGATAATATGGAGATAGGTATATAACGATATATATATATATAACGATATATATATATATGTAGTGATATGTATATATATATATACATATACATGTGTTTATATAATATGTAGCTATATAGAATATATATATAATTATATATATACATGTGTGGTGTACATATTTGGAAGGTAAACCCCCTATTTTGATTCAATAACAAGGTTCAGATTGTGCAGACTGTACAGTTTTTGATGGTGTTTTCCTTTTTTCAGTGCATGTGCAGTTTTATGTACATTCGGCTGTTGTCTTTGTTTCTGGAGACCCCAATATTCGTAATTACTGCATATTTTGTGCTTACATATCAGGATTGGTTCATTTCAGTGTGAATGCAGGTGTGGTATGATACGCGTCGTATGCAGGCTTTGTATATTTCGTGAAAGAAGATTTCTCAAAACAAAATGCATTTCACCGGGGGTAGAACCTTTACACAACTTCAGTTTTACCATGTTTCACCTATTCCGTTAAGAATCCCAGCTTCATGGGGCCCAACTCTCTTGGCTTCAGTTTGCAAGCAGCTCTCAAAACCCCACAGCGAAAGATCAAGCCGGGTTCACATGCGCATGATGCACACTTTTTTGTGACTATTTGCCGCCGGCATAGCACCATCTGATTCGGTGTTTTGACACTCACCAACCATGACATGTTTTTTGAATTCCGTCAAATTTGCACTGCCAAGTCGATTATACAATGAACCTTCCAAGTGCCATCATCCTTTATCTCCTAAACATCAATTTGATCAGTACTCTATCAGTATCCTGTCGACAAGAAGTGGATTCTCAATTGTTGACCGTGCAAGTGGACGCTTATAATTTCCACTATGGTCAATCTTTTGCCTCATTTATTGCGGGGTTGGGCCAAAAGAGACCAAAAGTTGTCACCATTTATCACCCACCAAAATGGATGGTTTCAGATCCTAAAAATAGTGACTTCAAAAACACCGCATCGCAATGCATCGCAATCGCCTCTGGGTCTGTGCGAATGCCAGGCTGCTTTGCAGTGGCGAGAGGCGGGTGAATTTGTTGAGCAAATGGGTTAGCAGCACGAAGAGAAAAACGCTTCACTCCCCGTTGACTTCCACCAGTTCATCCTGGAAATGGGCAGAAGTATGTAAGCATTGTGCCAGGAATTGTGCCAACAGTTTCATGCAGATATTACATCCCAACCGAGGGGTCCAAGAAAAGGTGTCTGCACGATGCTGTGGTGCGTGTGTGAGAGAGAGGGGGTAAGATGGTGTATGGAAGATGGCGCCTGTAAACTTTGTGCACCACAAGCTTTGCATGTGAGCGAAGAGCGCGGAGAAAGCAAGGGGGGAAAAATGCTTGCCCTAAAGAAAACACCCAAGAAGGTTGGGAAAAAGGGTTTACATAAATAGTCGGGCGTGCCAAGCACAATCCTAATGACCTATGATTCGGGGTCCTGTCCACCACGCTTGGTGGGCATTGCAATCTTTGTCTGCACGATTCCGCAGAAGTTCCAGGTAAAGTCCTCAAATTCCATCCAGAAGGCCTTGGAAAAAAACACGGGATGTCTAGGGTTTTCCTGGCTGGTACCTTGCAAGAATGCCAAGGGGATTGTTTTTTTAAGACTGTAGATCTTGCCCATACTATTTGGGTTGGTTAATTATCCCAATAAATCAGGCTACATATGGTTACACCGGTGGGTTCCGGAAGCAAACAAAATCTGCCCGGCGCAAAGCCAAGTGGACGCCATCGGATTTCAAATCCACTTGCAGTGCTTTGGCAACGTCAGGGTTCGCTTTCCATTCCTCTCCCTTGTCCTTGCACGGGCTCATGGAAAACTAGGAGTTTTCGCATGCCTGTCTGTCGGTCTGTTTATTTATTCAATCGATGCTGTATGCATGCAGGTAGGTAGGTAGATAGGTATAGGTATGGATTCATGTGTGCATATATCCATGCATCCATGCATTGATGCATCCATGTTTGCCAGGTTCCATGTTGGATTCATGTAGTGTAATGTCATGTGTTGCATTGCATTGTCATGTCTTCTATTGCATTGCATTGCATTGCATGCATGCATGTGTGTCAGTGTCTCTCTGTCTGTCTAGGTAGCTAGCTACCTATCTATCTATCTAAGTACATATTCATCCATCCATCCGTCCGTCCGTCGAAATCGGTCCATCCATCTATCTATCTATCTATCTATCTATCTGTCTATCTATCTATCTATCTATCTATCTATCTATCTATCTATCTATCTATCTATCATTATCTATCATTATCTATCCATGTATCTACCTGTCTACTATTCTATATATCCATATATATATATATATACATACATGCATTCATATATCCATTTATCCAAAGGATCCATCTATTTATCTGTCTGTCTCTATGTCTGTCTGTCTATCCAACACGTCTACAAATGTATATGCGTGATCAAAACCTGCACACTCAATCATAAAAGTTCGCAACCACCTTGATGGTCCTCCCCCCAAACTCCAACAGCAAGTCTGATCTTCACTGCAACGACTTTGATCCAAGCATCATTCCATGGACCTTTCCATTCAAAGGAGCCCCATGGATTTCGCAGACAAACCAAACGGCGACTGCACGCTTCTTTGGCATGCCTTAATGCACACGCTGGAAGGGAAGCTGCCAAGCCGCAAGATGTTTAAGTGTGAAGCATATATGGCTGTGTCTGAGGGGCATGTACCCAAACTTGTCATGCTTCAAACGGAGACGAATGATACCTTCCAGATCCTTCCAGTAATCATGGCCAGATGCGAAATGTCCATAAAAAGTGGGCATTTCAATAGGAAAGACATGGAAAGACATGGAAAGACTGGGCAATGATTGGATTCGCCTGGGCTCCGTAATGAAGCTACATCTCCATCTTCAAGAGATTGCTCTGGATACTCTACACAAAAATCCTATATTTGGTGGGAAAAGGCTTGGTTTTCCTTGGATTTCCCCTCAATTCAAAAAAATGATTGTTCTTGCAGTATCAAATCATTATCCCCGTAAAAATGGGGCTTATTTTTAGGATTCCATCCCCATTCAATAAAACCCTACCTGGAGGTGTCAAGGGTATGTTTGGGCAAACTGTTTCCTCAAATGGCAGACTTGGCATGTGAAGAGAGCTGTCGTGGTTGAAGTGGTAGAGGTACTGGAAGAAGCCCCAGATGGAACAAGTTCAACTAAGAATGTTCGAATTTTTTGAAGATTTGATTTTTCTATCTTCTTGGGGGGGGTCCCATAGTAAAAGCAAATGTGGCAAACCCAATGCCAGAAACCTCCCATATGCAGATTGTGTTTACTGATATGGGAGACGGTGGAGGACAAAGAGCAAAAAGAGGCTGTTCGCCATAGAATCAAAAAAGGAGGAAAACAAAGAATCTGGATTTGTCAGACTCCAAAATTGTGATGGTTAATTAATCATCATTTTCTCCATTCAAACTGCCAATTTGTGGGGCCTTTCATCATGTAAACAGACACACCTAAATCACATCGTTGTATATATCATATCATATCATCTCTATGTATAATATATATATATATGTATATTGTATCCCCACAACGATAATATGCTGGCTATATCCCAGTCAAAAAGAAACGTTTATTGTGGCTGGTGGATAATATCCCCATTCTGGGATGATTGTGAATCCAAACACAATGGCTACATTTGCCCCTATGAAAAGATGGGGAGATCATAACCATAGCACACAAATGCACAAATGTGGTTCAAAAAGCTACTAGCCATCGTAGAAGTAATATCTTCTATTTAACTATATTCAACTGCCCCCCCGGTCATCCCGCGACTTGGAAATCGCCCAAGTCCTGACGTGCCAGAGTGCAGGAAGGAGTACGCATGGTTTAGTACCAGCCCATCCTTTGTTCAGGGCGAACTCAGCGGAGGGAGCCACAATGATTACCAAATTGCAAGCGCAAATTTAGGCAAACGTAGTACGATGTAGTAACAATGTAGTACCAACAGAAATATGTCTGCAAGAGTTCTGAACCCATTCATGATCCTGGATGTATATGTCTAGATGTAAATGCATTAAAATAAATCTATGTCCGTAAACGGATCCAAACTTCCCAAAGACATCCTCTGAAACCACTGTCCCAGGACGGTCCCAGCATCCCGGTTGACTTGTTCTTCTGAGCGATTCCTTGGTGTAGCGATCTGCATTCTCCGATAGCTTCATCACAATTCACAGTTTCCCAACAGAGGTTTCATAGGGGTTTCCATCAATGGAAGTACCCCAACATGGATGGTTTATAACGGAAAATCCTAAACAAAAATGGATGATAACTAGGGGACCCCCCTTTTAGGAAACCTCCATATTTCATGAAGTGGGAAACATTCCAGTGAACACGACTTTTTCATCAAGCATCTCAATCTCCGCGACTGATGTAGAGAGAGGAAAGTTCTCCAAATCCATCTGCAGAAGTTTCTCCCATATCTTGTCATCATCAGATTGTTCTTTGTCGTCAGATTCTCGTGACATTGAGTACACCTGACAGTATCAGCAACTGACACACTCGCTTGCGAAGAAACCACGGACTTTGCCTAAACTCGGGACAACTGAAAGGGCAAAACATACCACGTAGTATCATCTCAACAACATTCAAACGATTACAACTTTAAGAAATACTTTTCCCTGCTATTTTTGAATTCAATATTTTTAAGAACAAAATGGTTTTGTCCGGAAATCTTGCACTGGAAAACACAAACAATCATGCTTCCCATTCATATTAAATATCTTAATGGCAGTAAACATTGCATATACCCGTTACCCGAATACACCTCAAATAGACAAGGGAAATCATCCTTCAATACTCGTGATTCCCATCTTATGTGAATTGATGGAGTTTTATCCCCCATTTCTGAACAAAAATCACTATGTTTCAATATTTGTCGTATCACATGAATATCTTAATGGCCATGAAAATTGGGTAGCCCCCCCTTTATTCCATAGACATCGACAAATCCTTCGCAGGTGTTCCGCTTTGGAACGTGCCAGGGGAATGTGGTGATCCTCGTTGCCACACGCTGTCCTTTGACGTAGTATGGCAGCCAGCCCTCGTCTGGACCTTCGCCCGAGATTTTGCTGAACCTCGTGACCAAGATGGCAATGCTGCGACAAAGTGTGGAAAAAAACAAATTTCTTTACTTCGAGTGACACCCCACCGCGGCATAATCCTGATATATTTTCTTGCATTCTATCTGACATACATTCTGGCATTCTGTCTGGCACCTTTTCAGGCATTCATTCTGGCATTCTCTCTCCCTCCACTGCATCCTGCGCTCGCGACAGGGTTCGGGTCCAGGCACTCTCCACAGCATCCGGAGCTCCCCCTATATAGACATCCCCCAGTCACGACGAGCTGGCAGAAAGACAATGCAGAGAGGAGGCGGAGATGAGGACAAGAAGGAGGAGTAGGCGGAAGAGGAAGAGGAGTAAGAGAAGGAGAAGGAGAAGGAGAAGAAGGAGTTGCACCTTTGTTAAAATCTAGAGACCCTAATCTGGCAGGTGGGGAATTAATTACTAACACTAACGTTCTTTCAATGTTTCAAACATCTGTTTAAGGATGTTTTAGCATCTGCTTGCTTTGACAAGGACATTGTGGAAACTGACTTGTGAGCACTAAAACATAGACAGCAACCATCTGCAGTTTACGAAGCACAGGAGGAGGGTACATATTTTGGCCGTGAAACTTCACGTGGTAACGATTTCTTTCCGCTTCTTTGAAGACAGCTTCCTTCCTGAGCAATTCAATTTCTGAACCACATGGATCATGCCAACAGACAAAGAAAGAAATTATTTTGGGGGATGTGTTCATAATGTGCAAAGAAAATGGGAGTTGAACCTCAAAACTGGTTGCTTAATTGGGATATAATCTGGAAACCAATCATACATTAATGGGATTCTGCACATTTCAACACTTGAAATCTCGCAACCTGTGACAACCGGTCACAAACTAACTTCGAGTTTCCCCAAGCAGCCCAAGCTTTGCCCTCCTGGCTCATCTACCACGTCAATATCCACCAATGCCTTCCACTCCGGTACAGGCGTACCATGAGGTGCTCCATGGTAGATGTGTTCTTGGCAACCTGACAGCTGTCGCTTGGTAGAGTTCACCCCAGTTACAACTGGACAAATCCTACTTTTCCTACTGATTAACCTATGCTAGCGGAAGCAAATCAGCAAATAGACGCATTGCGATGCTCGTAAATCACATACAAATGCACACAATTGCACACATGGGTGCATCTATGTGTGTAAAAATAGGTGCATATATGCGTACGGTTACTGTGCGTTTGCAAATCCGTATCTGATGCAAAAATAGATGTAATTTAATCCCAAAGGGGCACACGGATTCTTTGCTGCAAAATGGAAATTAGTTTATACATCAACACAACTGCAAGTCGATATTTCTATATAATGTGGTGTATTCAAGTACAAATATTCAAGTCTATAAATATGTGATATATCTCTTCTGGCCCAAACACACCTGTGACTACACATGTTTGCGCATGCACAATGCCTATCCCGGCAGATCAGAACCGTGCAAAATTCTGTGCATGGGTCTTTCCTCAAGGCTATAATGCGGTAGCCCAATGCAATGAACTCCCTTTTCTGTAGTAAAATGTTCCAAATATTGTTATACCCCCAAACTGTAGATACTTTATGATACTTTGAGTCAATGAGACAATGTCATTTCAGGCACACCATCAGTTAAGTTATCACCATCTACAAACAAAAACAAACGATTTTTCGGGGTCAATTTTTGGGGGTCAACGATTTTGGCCTGTCATCATCGTGAAAGCCATCGTGGGAACGCCACCATCCAAAGCCTCGGTGGCGAGGTGTCCATTTCGGCGCAGGAAATTCCCGACTCAAGGGAGCGAAATTAATGGGGAAATCAATTGCGAAATAATCGAATATAGTTGGTTTTCTATGTTTAATTACTGGTGAGCTGTTACGGCCCAATGACTTGCATATTTTGCGCGATTTCAATTTCAACCATCCCCAATTGGAGTTTGCAGGTCTGGTTGGGAATACAAAGAAAGATGCAAAGGAAAGCAACCTGAGACGAAACCTGAGAAGCAGACAGAACATGAATCAATGGCAAGTATCAATGACGGTAGGTCCATTTTTTGGCAAAGTCCAGACAGGGTAAGTATTAATGACGGTAGGTCCATTTTTTGGCAAAGTCCAGACAGGGTAAGTATCAATGACGGTAGGTCCATTTTTTGGCAAAGTCCAAACANACAGGGTAAGTATTAATGACGGTAGGTCCATTTTTTGGCAAAGTCCAGACAGGGTAAGTATCAATGACGGTAGGTCCATTTTTTGGCAAAGTCCAAACAGGGTAAGTATTCATGACGGTAGGTCCATTTCTTGGCAAAGTCCAGACAGGGTAATAATTAATGACCGTAGGTCCATTTTTTGGCAAAGTCCAAACAGGGTGAGTATCAATGACGGTAGGTCCATTTTTTGGCAAAGTCCAAACAGGGTAAGTATTAATGACGGTAGGTCCATTTTTTGGCAAAGTCCAGACAGGGTAAGTNAGTATCAATGACGGTAGGTCCATTTTTTGGCAAAGTCCAAACAGGGTAAGTATTAATGACGGTAGGTCCATTTTTTGGCAAAGTCCAGACAGGGTAAGTATTAATGACGGTAGGTCCATTTTTTGGCAAAGTCCAGACAGGGTA
>BGPT01001045.1:179301-205325 GCA_003297045.1 Symbiodinium sp. clade C Y103
AAGTATCAATGACGGTAGGTCCATTTTTTGGCAAAGTCCAGACAGGGTAAGTATCAATGACGGTAGGTCCATTTTTTGGCAAAGTCCAGACAGGGTAATAATTAGTGACGGTAGGTCCATTTTTTGGGCAAAGTCCAGACAGGGTAAGTATCAATGACGGTAGGTCCATTTTTTGGCAAAGTCCAAACAGGGTAAGTATTTATGACGGTAGGTCCTTTTTTTGGCAAAGTCCAGACAGGGTAAGTATTAATGACGGTAGGTCCATTTTTTGTCAAAGTCCAGATAGGGTAAATATGAATGACGGTAGGTCCATTTTTTGGCAAAGTCCAGACAGGGTAAGTATCAATGACAGTAGGTCCATTTTTTGGCAAAGTCCAGACAGGGTAAGTATTAATGACGGCAGGTCCATTTTTTGGCAAAGTCCAGACAGGGTAAGTATCAATGACGGTAGGTCCATTTTTTGGGCAAAGTCCACACAGGGTAAGTATTAATGACGGTAGGTCCATTTTTGGGCACAGTCCAGACAGGGTAAGTATCAATGACAGTAGGTCCATTTTTTGGCAAAGTCCAGACAGGGTAATAATTAGTGACGGTAGGTCCATTTTTTGGCAAAGTCCAGACAGGGTAAGTATCAATGACGGTAGGTCCATTTTTTGGCAAAGTCCAAACAGGGTAAGTATTNGTCCATTTTTTGGCAAAGTCCAGACAGGGTAAGTATCAATGACGGTAGGTCCATTTTTTGGCAAAGTCCCAACACGATAAGGATTCATGACGGTAGGTCCATTTTTTGGCAAAGTCCAGACAGGGTAAGTATTAATGACGGTAGGTCCATTTTTGTCAAAGTCCAGACAGGGTAAGTATCAATGACGGTAGGTCCATTTTTTGGCAAAGTCCAGACAGGGTAAGTATCAATGACGGTAGGTCCATTTTTTGGCAAAGTCCCAACACGATAAGGATTCATGACNAATGACGGTAGGTCCATTTTTTGGCAAAGTCCAGACAGGGTAAGTATTAATGACGGTAGGTCCATTTTTTGGAAAAGTCCAGACAGGGTAAGTATCAATGACGGTAGGTCCATTTTTGGGCAAAGTCCAGACAGGGTAAGTATTAATGACGGCAGGTCCATTTTTTGTCAAAGTCCAGACATGGTAAGTATTAANCAATGACGGTAGGTCCATTTTTGGGCAAAGTCCAGACAGGGTAAGTATTAATGACGGCAGGTCCATTTTTTGTCAAAGTCCAGACATGGTAAGTATTAACGACGGTAGGTCCATTTTTTGGCAAAGTCCAGACAGGGTAAGTATTAATGACGGCAGGTCCATTTTTTGGCAAAGTCCAAACAGGGTAAGTATTAATGACGGTAGGTCCATTTTTTGGCAAAGTCCAGACAGGGTAAGTATCAATGACGGTAGGTCCATTTTTTGGCAAAGTCCAGACAGGGTAAGTATTAATGACGGTACCAGTAGGTCCATTTTTTGGCAAAGTCCAGACAGGGTAAGTATTAATGACGGTAGGTCCATTTTTTGGCAAAGTCCAGACAGGGTAAGTATTAATGACGGTAGGTCCATTTTTTGGCAAAGTCCAGACAGGGTAAGTATTAATGACGGTAAGTCCATTTTTTGGCAAAGTCCACACAGGGTAAGTATTAATGACGGTAGGTCCATATTTTTTGGCCAAGTCCAGACAGGGTAAGTATTAATGACGGTAGGTCCATTTTTTGGCAAAGTCCAGACAGGGTACGTATTAATTTCAGTAGGTCCATTTTTTGGCAAAGTCCAGACAGGGTACGTATTAATGACGGTAGGTCCATTTTTTGGCAAAGTCCAGACAGGGTAAGTATTAATGACGGTAGGTCCATTTTTTGGAAAAGTCCAGACAGGGTAAGTATTAACGACGGTAGGTCCATTTTTTGGCAAAGTCCAGACAGGGTAAGTATCAATGACGGTAGGTCCATTTTTTGGCAAAGTCCCAACACGATAAGGATTCATGACNGTCCATTTTTTGGCAAAGTCCAGACAGGGTAAGTATCAATGACGGTAGGTCCATTTTTTGGCAAAGTCCCAACACGATAAGGATTCATGACGGTAGGTCAATTTTTTTGCAAAGTCGAGACAGGGTAAGTATCAATGACGGTAGGTCCATTTTTTGGCAAAGTCCAGACAGGGTAAGTATTAATGACGGTAGGTCCATTTTTTGGGCAAAGTCCAAACAGGGTAAGTATCAATGCCGGTAGGTCCATTTTTTGGCAAAGTCCAGACAGGGTAAGTATTAATTTCGGTAGGTCCATTTTTTGGCAAAGTCCAGACAGGGTAAGTATTAATGACGGTAGGTCCTTTTTTTGGCAAAGTCCAGACAGGGTAAGTATTAATGACGGTAGGTCCATTTTTTGGCAAAGTCCAGAGAGGGTAAGTATTAATGAAACTAGGTCCTTTTGGGCAAAGTCCAGACAGGGTAAGTACTAATGACGGTAGGTCCATTTTTTGGCAAAGTCCAGACAGGGTAAGTATTAATGACGGTAGGTCCATTTTTTGGCAAAGTCGAGACAGGTAAAGTATTAATGACGTTAGGTCCATTTTTTGGCAAAGTCCAGACAGGGTAAGTATTAATGACGGTAAGTCCATTTTTTGGCAAAGTCCACACAGGGTAAGTATTAATGACGGTAGGTCCATTTTTTGGCAAAGTCCAGACAGGGTAAGTATTAATGACGGTAGGTCCATTTTTTGGCAAAGTCCAGACAGGGTATGTATTAATGACGGTAGGTCCATATTTTTTGGCAAAGTCCAGACAGGGTAAGTATTAATGACGGCAGGTCCATTTTTTGGCCAAGTCCAGACATGGCAAGTATCAATGACGGTAGGTCCATTTTTTGGCAAAGTCCAGACAGGGTAAGTATTAATGACGGTAGGTCCATTTTTGGGCAAAGTCCAGAGAGGGTAAGTATTGATGACGGTAGGTCCATTTTTGGGCAAAGTCCAGACAGGGTAAGTATTAATGACGGTAGGTCCATTTTTTGGCAAAGTCCAGACAGGGTAAGTATTAATGACGGTAGGTCCATTTTTTGGCAAAATCCAAACAGGGTAAGTATTAATGACGGTAGGTCCATTTTTTGGCCAAGTCCAGACATGGCAAGTATCAATGACGGTAGGTCCATTTTTTGGCAAAGTCCAGATATAGGGTAAGTATCAATGACGGTAGGTCCATTTTTTGGCAAAGTCCAAACAGGGTAAGTATTAATGACGGTAGGTCCATTTTTTGGCAAAGTCCAGACAGGGTAAGTAGGGTAAGTATTAATGACGGTAGGTCCATGACGGTAGGTCCATTTTTTGGCAAAGTCCAGACAGGGTAGGTATTACTGACGGTAGGTCCATTTTTTGGCCAAGTCCAGAGAGGGTAAGTGTTAATGACGGTAAGGTCCATTTTTTGGCAAAGTCCAGACAGGGCAAGTATTAATGACGGTAGGTCAATTTTTTGGCAAACCGTAGACATCCCAAGTAACAATGACGGTAGGTACGTTTTTAGACACGACTACTAAACAAGGCAAGTATCAATGACGGTAAGGTCCATTCTTTGGCAAAGTCCAGACAGGGTAACTATTGATGACGGTAGGTCTACGTTTTGGCAAACCGTAGACATGGCAAGTATCTTTGACGGTAGGTACGTTTTTGGACAGGACTACTAGACAGAGCAAGTATCAATGTTGGTAAGGTCCATTCTTTGGCAAAGTCCAGACAGGGCAGGTATTTAGGTCTACGTTTTGGCAAACCGTAGACATGACAAGTATCAATGAGGGTAGGTACGTTTTTGGACAGGACTACTAGACAGAGCAGGTATCAATGACGGTAAGGTCCATTTTTTGGCAAAGTCCAGACAGGGCAAGTATTAATGACGGTAGGTCCACGTTTTGGCAAAACGTAGACATGACAAGTATCAATGACGGTAGGTACGTTTTTGGACAGGACTACTAGACAGAGCAAGTATCAATGACGGTAAGGTCCATTCTTTTGGCAAAGTCCAGACAGGGTAACTATTAATGACGGTAGGTCTACGTTTTGGCAAACCGTAGACATGGCAAGTATTTTTGACGGTAGGTACGTTTTTCGACAGGACTACTAGACAGAGCAAGTATCAATGACGGTAAGGTCCATTCTTTGGCAAAGTCCAGACAGGGTAACTATTAATGACGGTAGGTCTACGTTTTGGCAAACCGTAGACATGGCAAGTATCAATGATGGTAGGTACGTTTTTGGACAGGACTACTAATGACGTCAAGGTCCAACAGAATTTTGGGTAAAGTCTGAACATGGCCTGGCAAGCACAACCTTTTTGTGTCGTGGCCTTCAAGAAAATCGTCAAAACTCCTCGTATTTTTATTGCAGTTTCACTTTGCTGCCGATGTAAACCCCCTCAAGATGACACATCTTTAATACTGAATCGCATTTCCAAAAATCAAGATCCAACAGCGAACAACAAAACACTACGCATTTTTCGCACACCTCAAAACCTTTCGACAATGGCACTGTAGGGTTCAGTCCCGGCTTTCCTGGTTTTCCCGGTGCAGCCCAGTGTCATTGTAACCTCCCATAAGCTTGGCGATGGCTTTTTCCAGCAGGGCTGCCCACATCTTGCCAGAAGGTAGTTTGGCATAAATCGTTGTAGCCCTCTCTGGTTCCTGTGAAATCCGCATGGCAACACGCCAAAGGCAAACATGGCTGGGTTTTAATAGGAAAAGAATCCGTAAATGGAGGATGTTCCAGCAAACCATGCTTGATTCGGAGGTTGAATCGATGGTGATTTCAGGATGTTCAAGTAGCAAGTCAAGATGTTTTATCAAACCCAATGGCAACTCCAAATCAACTAAATCGACTAAATCAACGAGTCGCTCCTCCAATGAACCTGCCGGACACGGCAGGTAGTCATCAATGGTGATGACTTTCCATTTGCAAGATCTGAAATCGAAGAGTTTGAACTCGTACTTGCCATCCTCCTGGCCGCAGAATCTGCCGACATGATTCGACAGGGACTTTGAGGAAAATCCAAAACGCAAAACCGGTTGAGTCTTCAAGTGCAAACAATGATTGTACTTAGTAGATTGGTTTAAGGGCTAAAACTTCTTGGAAACTCATGGTTTTCCTGAAAAATTGATCGGGGGGTCCGGTCCGGTTTCAATTGTTCCTCAAATGAACCAATTCTGGGAATGACACAAAGAACATCCAACAAAATATGAACAAAGCAAATCTATCTCTTTAGATGATTGGTATTGATCCATCCCAAAATCACTGCCCGTGGGAACAAAAATAAATTGTTGCAAATATATCCAATGAAATACTCCGTCCCACAGTTCCATTCGTTCCATTCGTAGTTTGGAAGGTTCTCGCCCACACTCCCACACGCACACACAGCATATGATTCATTCATATTCATTATGTATCATATGCGTTATGATGAAAACACCGTATAATACATGATAATACAGTATGACCATGCCACCATCATGTCATTAGCATGCATTATAATTTGTATTAAGATGTATTAACCATCCATAACCCACAAAAAGTGGGGGGACGACCATGCCCGTGGGAAAACCCATGTTTTCTGCGTGGAACATGTTGAGTTGTTTATATCCCAGTCATCGTTGCAGCCAATGTGCCGGAATCTCTTTGGTCTGAAAGATCTGATCTCGGAGGAAGTTTGGGAACTCGGCCATGCCGCTGATGGCCGACATCAGCCAACAATCCCCAATGCCTCCTGAAAAAGGTGATGAACAGCTCAAAAAGCGCCCTAATTTGATGCGAAAGACATAGATCTTCCATGATCTTCCCATGTAACATGGCCACAAATTGGGGTGTACCAAATGATCATCCCTGATGAAGTTTGGACCCGTGGACGAATCCAAGTGTTTTGAAGGATTCTGAAGGTAACAAGTTACAAGTGACACAAGTGTCCGGGAATGTGCTGATGACAGGCATAGGGTTCCGTTTGAGATGTGAACTGTTGGAATTTAGCTGTACATTTTTGTATTGGGCACTTGGGCAGTTCTGTTCTTATTGGCATGATCATGTTCATAAAAATTGCCACAGGGTTCCTTTGGGACTTTCCCATTCGGCCACTGGGATCTCACCACGGCTGCCAATGGTTGCAGACAAGAAGACCCCTCGTGTTTTTTCGAGAAGCCTATCGCTACACATTCGGAAAAAATTGGAAGTCTGATGGTTTCTCTCTCAAAAGGGAGTACAAAATGGGTGTCCCCAATGGTTTATGACATTGAGTGAATCCCACATGAGTGGTTTCATAATCACCGGCTGGAAACAACGATTTTCCCAAAAAATAGATAAAACATTGAAAAACACATCATTACGATATCATGATACTACCCACAAAAAAGGAAAAAAAACACACAAGAAAAAAACACGCACATGTTTCTCTGAGCTTCTACCTCCGTTTTTTGGGGCTTGGGATCTCAGAATCCGCTCCATCTGCTCCTTGTCTCGCGTCTCTTGGATCCACGTCCCCAAAGAGCTCCACTTTTCCGTCCGGCGACTTCAGCTGGGACAACTCCAAGGCCCGCATCTAGGGGATGGGAACCAATAAAAAGGCAACGAAACAAAATTCCCAGAGGATTTCAGAATATAATATGCATAAAATAGATATAACTAGACATAAAGAAGATAGGGGGTATGCATGTTCATTGTTCTCTATTATGCCATTGATATCCATTGATATAATATAGGGGGTCGACTGAAAATGTTGGGACACTGCTGGAAAATCCTGTTCTAACAATCATCATTTTCCGCATCCAAAGCGCAAATTTTGAGGACAAACCCAGATACTGTGACTTAAACTGCAGCAAGACATGAGAAACCACAGAAAGCGCATGTTTGCCCGTGCAAAAGTGCTGAAGGAAGGTGAGTGGAACATAGGAAGTCAAGACAAACGTACCTTTGCAAACAGTTTTGCAGAAAAAGTGGCAATGTTCCAGGAAGCCTGGGAGCTATGAAAACGGGACGTGCATGCTTAAATTGTTTGGACCTCGATTTTGGAGCGCTGCAACGTCGAAGGAGCGATACAGTGATACAGATTATGCAGTTCAGAAAGTGATCAGGATTCTGTGATTCATTGAGCAAGTGGGACACTGCCACCACATACAGCATTGTCGTATCTCGTCAGAAAAATCCACCATAGTCTTCAAAATAGCCAAATATTGCGTGGAAATGCGTGGAACACATGCTATTGAGCTCAACATCTGCCAAAAATCTCTACCAAACGCTTCAGTGCTCATGATGAGCATGGGCATTTGGCATAAGAAAATGCAACATGTCTGAAAACTCTGCAGGTCCATTGAGACAGCGCAATATGGGGCTGTCTAAAATGTGGTACACTCCCAAATGGTCAATTTTGGTATTCCCCATCCTCAAACGAAGATGTTTACACACATACAGCAACTATTACAATAACTATGTAACAGCAACATCCATCAACAAACGACTCCGGTTCCGTTCTCCGTTACACTCCGGTTAGACAAAAATACTCACGGTGTACCGTGCGTTGTCGGTCCAGTGGCTCCATTTCCAAGTTGATTCCAGGTATCTTATAAATTCTGAATGGTCTTATGATGGAATTATTATAATGATGATTATAGATGATGTCTTTAATAAATTGATATAAATTACTATCATTATACCATCACAATTCCATCCTGATAGTTCCATATGTTCCATAATCCGGCACATGCTGTCGAGCCGTCAAGCCACATATTCGATTTGCTTTGCTTCCTCACTCCAAACGCCCAGCATTTTCATCTCGGAGAAATCTGGATCATGCCAGCCTGGCGGTACCTGGAAAAACAAAAGTCGTTCTGGGGATTTCTCGACTGAAATTAGTGACTCACTCATCAACTCATGGCACACCCAAGATGCAGCATATATTATCATATTATATTATGATATATTATGCAGTATGTATGTATACTGCGGTGCAAATGAAAAATCATCAAAGTCAGAAGGGTTTCGGTGACCTTCGGTGCCCATCTATCTTTCGATATCTTACGTTTCAACTTAAACCGAGCGACCGATCGAAAATCCTCTTGATTGGGAGTTGTCCACTGCCGCACTTTTCCTGGGCGGGAAAAACGGCGCAGGGATGCGCGGAATGGCTTGGAGGATGTCTGATACAACTATGGTGCCATGTCCTATAGAGCACCAGACAAGGTTTGAAAGATCTTTTGAAAGCTTTTAGGGGCACTCATTGAAAGCCAGTCGGTGTGCCTGTTCTCATGCCGCCAAAAAGCCCTGGTGTTTCCAGGTCGCTTTCGCCGGCGAATAGCACTCTGTCTCTTCGCTGCACGCAGAGTAAGTGGAGTCTTCAAGGACGCCCTGATCACAGATCTTCCACCTGACGGTGGCATCACCAAAAATTTGGGGCCCCAATCTGAACCAATTTGATGTACTGGTCATTACTGGGCTCTATGTTGGCTGTAGCTCGAAAAGACCATTGAGCTTCAGCTGAAACAGAAAGCTATACCGGCTATACCTCTTAAAACTGTCTGGACATGGACAACTAATTCCCACACCTGAGATGATGAATTGTTGCTGGACGCCAATGTCATGCTTTCATCCTTCCCATGGCCTTGAACATCCTCGCCTGTTTACAGTTTGTGGCTATCAATGTTCACTCTAAAACCAGCACAAAGTGGCAAGGCATCAAAAAGTACCCCAACCGGATTCAACAAATAATGATTGGTGGAAGAAAACAAACTTTGCTTTCATCTGTTCTTGATTTCATCTCCCATTCCGCTTGGAACATGTTGTGAGTGAAATGCCCAGCACGACTGCCGATGGCCAACGCTTGTTCCCGGGCCTTCCAGCGGTGTAGAAAAGATGTGAATCCATCCTGAGTTAAGTCGCTCCGCACCCCGGCCATGACTGCAAAACACCATGAAAAACAACGAATGGCCACTGGGATATAAAATTGCTTCTTGGTGCTTCACATATTTGAAGCCTTCCAAACGTCTAAATATAAGTACTAAATACATATATGATATATGAGTATACATAGGGCTCGCACACTCCCTTTTTGTACTTGCTAGGCCTTGCAGGTCTTCATAACCATAGTGGCTTTGCCAAGTTATCGCATCAAATTCTTTGAAACAAAANAGAGGCATGAGACCAAGAGACCTGAGACTGCCCGTGTCCAAGCGGCATGGAGCTGGGCCAGCTCAAAAGAAAATACCCACCTGCCTAGCTGTCTCTTCCGTACACCCCACTGGAATTATCCAATGGGTGTGGTGGGTTTGGGTTAAAGCTGAGAGCCTAAAAGCCCAAGGAAACAAAAACTTACGTGGACTCGCCCTAACCGTCGATTCGACAGCAAAGGGCTCGCACACTCCCTTTTTGTACTTGCTAGGCCTTGCAGGTCTTCATAACCATAGTGGCTTTGCCAAGTTATCGCATCAAATTCTTTGAAACAAAANAGGGCTCGCACACTCCCTTTTTGTACTTGCTAGGCCTTGCAGGTCTTCATAACCATAGTGGCTTTGCCAAGTTATCGCATCAAATTCTTTGAAACAAAAAAAGGCCAAGTGGCATGACCTTTCATTTTTCTTACTGGTCTCTGGTTCCTCAAGAGGCATGAGACCAAGAGACCTGAGACTGCCCGTGTCCAAGCGGCATGGAGCTGGGCCAGCTCAAAAGAAAATACCCACCTGCCTAGCTGTCTCTTCCNAGAGGCATGAGACCAAGAGACCTGAGACTGCCCGTGTCCAAGCGGCATGGAGCTGGGCCAGCTCAAAAGAAAATACCCACCTGCCTAGCTGTCTCTTCCACGGTCCCAAACACGGACTTCATGGTTTGAAGGCTGTAGAGGGACACTTCTGAGAAAAAGAATCCAGTCTGAGTTTGTCGGGACCATCAACACGCATTTTCGGAATTTGCGCTAGACCGTCTTCAAGATAAAGTCTAGCAACAGCGAGACTCCTCCATCGTCCTCTCAAGAGGATGACATCAACGGGAACCCCTTCCTGTAAAAGATATGTTGCACCACCTCTTCGTAAGGAATAAGGTTTAAATTTCAAATGTGACAGTCTGCAGAATTGAACATACTGGTCGAACCTACGCCGAAAGGATTGAGCTGAAAAAGGCCAAAGCTTCTGTCCAGGAAATTCAAAATGAACAGCGAATAAGGTTTGAAGAACATTGAGTACCAGGGGATCGCGAATCGCCACTGCCTCTTCAGATCCGGAACGCACTCCGGACTTGGAGCACCGGAGTGAAACCACTCCACAAGTACTAGTCACCTCAAGGTCCTGAAATTGGAGAGCTAATAGCTCTCCTGTACGTAACAAACAATGAAAACCCAGCGCCAAAAGTGCTCCGAAAGGAAGGTCTGACTTATCGATCGCTCGTCCGAGCATGGCCCGCACTACCCAAGGGGTGAGCGGAGGTGCTCTCTGTGGTGACTCAATGCGTCGCCACGACTTAAACAGCCGCCACGCTTGTCTGATCAGCCCTCTGAGTTCGGGCCAGTAAAAATGCAACCCACTCAAGCAGTCGGCAATAAGGCCCACAGACTCACCTCTTGCCCATTGGAATTCTATAAAATCACAAACAGCGCCATCAAGATTTTTCAAGTCCTCCTGTTTTTCCAAAAAGGGTAAAATCCTACCAACTGCAGTTTCGTACCGTTTACGGGTACGTTCAGAAATGGTAAAATCCCTGAGTCGAATCCCTTGACGCTGCTGTTTTCTAGCCTGCTGAGATTTAGCTGCCAGAAAAACACGTGGTGCATTTCTCGGCATCAATCCCTGCTGGCCGCATCAGTAGGGTTTTCTGCTGACCCCACGTGACCATGTAATAACATGACACCCAATGCCAACTGTACTGCACCGATTTGACGTGTCAATGGCTGCAAGAGGTGGCTCGAAGTGCGCCCTTTACTTAAAATATACAGTGAGACTAAACTGTCTTCAAGGTGTAACCACCTTTTGTTGACCTTGTCAGGAAACCTAGCCTTCCAGAGCAATGTATGAAGAATCATTTTCATTTCCAGATAGTTAATGTGAGAATGAAGCTTCCACTTAACTTTAAAGAGATGACGCCATTGCCACCACCATGCCCGAACCGAGGCATGGCTTGGTGATTTATGTCCCATAATATGACCAGAGGAAATTCGAATGTCACACCCGGTATGATTGACCGTTCTGCCAAGTTGCTTGACCAGCTCGTCGGATCCTCGCTGAACATCTGTCGAGCCCCCGTATGCGAGAAAGCGTGTCATAGGCACAGGCACCTTAGGGTGCACAGTGGCCCCAGGGGCCAGTCCCAACCGAGATACTATCTGCTGTGGAGTCATACGGGGGGCAAATCGGGAAGCCATCTGAGCTGCTATGATGGCGAAGGACAAAATAGAAAATGAATCGCCACAAAGGGAGCACCGAACATCCTCATAATTTTCAAAATTAGTTTTCATTTCTGAAGCGCTCATACATGTGGCAGTGTGCTGTGGTCCAAAACCTAATAAAAGCTCCCTCTCGCTTGAATCCAGCAGCCTACTAGGCCGCCCCGGACTGTGTAGCAAAAACTGAGGCTGATATTGGTACGGTGGATACCTATAACTGTGCTGCCTCCACCTTTCTTGAGTCTCTAAACTTGCGCGGTGTAGTCCAGCAGGGACTGGAGGAGGACGAGATCTTTTGATACTCTTCATAAATGTTGGAAAAACGGTCCCTTCCGGAGGGTCCCATGTCCATCCAGGCCTGATCCACTGATCCGTCCTGATGGGGGCTGCATCAGCATAAGCTCGCACATACTCTTTTTCTGTCCATAATTGAAGTCCATCCATTTCATAGAGAGTCTCAGAGCTCCACGCAAACCGTGGCCGGCTAACTGGCATACAGTCAGCTGGATCCAGCTTGATGGGACACACTTGCAACTCATCAGAAATAGTCTTGCGAGCTGACTCATCCATGCTAGCAACGTTTTCGATACAAAATTTAACAACGCAGGTAGGTGAAAAAACCTCTTGAACCCAACTAAGGACCTCCAGCAACTTCCAAAAAAGATTGGAACCTTCTCCATCTAGATTTTGACGCCCTGCTCGGGCGCTAGAAAGATGCACACAAGGAAATCCCGCGAAGAGATGCACTTCCTCCACTGAAGGAAAGATGCTCGCCCATCTTTGAATTTCAGTCCTATCCAACTTGTTGATGTCATGCAGCTCAAGAACATCAGGCCATGTAGAACGCGTCACTCTGTTCCCTGGCCGGCTGATGTCGACTGAAATCCTTCCCCGGGGGGCCAATCCGAGTATATCATACACTCGGAAGGCCCCCCCGATACCGTTAAAAATAGAAATTATCAGGAGCGGGCACGATATCGGCTGAAGACGAACATCCAAACCCCTGGACACAAGGGATACGCCGGACCACGTCAAAGAATCACTTGCTGCGGCTGCGCCGCCCTTTTCTGAGGCGTCTGAGCACGTGACTTGCGAGTCGTATTGCGTTGTGAGATCACATTGCAATAAGGGACACAAGCTCATCAAGATGAAAAGTTCACGGTGTAGTGTCGCCAAATGCATAGGACTAGGGAATTTTTCTTCCAAGACACTCCAAGACTTAGACAGGGCACACATGGCCGCCCGTCTAAACTGCAGCAGAAAAATCCACCGCCCTAGTATAATCTGTGCTTCCTTCTTGCTCCAAACGGGATTGAGAATGTGATGGAGTGTGACCCAACATGTGCGCAAGACCCTTTCAGCTGAAGCACCAAGAAGCCCCCTCTTACCATCAATCCTAACCCCAAGTTCTACAATTTCTTTACGTCCCAAAATCTGTTTATCATCTGCTGTCAACACCCCAGTATTATGCCAGGCCTCAATAGCCCTTGACTGCAGCTCCATATCATCCAAGGTTCCTGAAACGTCACTGACGCTAGCTGCCATAAAATTGTCGAGGTAAATCTGCCACCAACTTCGTTGCAAAGAGCTGGAGTTTGCCGCCTGAGTGAACCAGGGGGGGAGACTCTCCCCTTTGTGTAATTCCAGATTTGGTGGTAGACCTCCAGCTAATAGAATCTCTCTTGAAATAGCTTGCATAACCCCCACGCTGCTATGCCAGCCCATAGGCAACACTCTACAGGATGGCCTATACATACGATCAGGTTCCAAACATGGATCTCCGATTTGTGCTCCTGTAGCCAAAAAATTAAAACACATGAACGGCCTCCATATCTCAGGCATGTGAAATAAATAAAAGGCGCTTGCCATATCGCCCTGCGACATGGTCAATTCTTCACCTTCACAAATACATAAAGGTATCCAATTGCATGCATTTGGTAAATGAGAAATATCTCCCCGAATAACTTCAAACAAGCTGTTAATGGGTATGAGATTCATGATAACTCTTAAAACGGGGAGGTTTGAAGCGGTAAACCTACCAGGTTTAACCACCCCAAACAAACCTGATAAATAGGTGCCTCGGTTGTCCTTAAAGGCTGTCTCAGCCAGCACCCAACTTATCACTCCCCTGGATTCAAGAAGCGAAAACAGTGCGATTTCTTGACCTTTTGCAATATGGACTTTTGCACTGACAGGTGCATCACCCCTCTGCTCAGGACAAAATAAACTCTCTTCTGGGTTCTGCATTAAAAACTTTGTTCGACCATGTAAAAACGGCGAAATAGGGACTGACCCTCCATGACCCACGGGGGGAAGTCCCTTTTCGATCTGTTCCACGGTGAGTGCATGTGGTTGTGAAATCTCTTCTCCCGTATATGAAATCTTCTTGTCTTTAAGGTCCCTAACTGTCTCTGAAAAACCAGATCCTACAAAACTCTCTGTACTCAAAAACCTTTGAATCTTTTTCCTCATGTCTCCCAGCGCCGCTCTATGTATTTTCCCCGGCTGCCGTGTCCAGCTCGCTTGCGGACATCCAAAGAGAGCATTTGTTGCAGCGCATCCCAGCGCGACCCAACAGCTGACAGCTAACTCTCGGTCCTCTCCAGCGAAAATGCCTGGAGCGTCCCAAGTCAGCCCTTCTGGTATTTGCACCGGCAGGGGGAACAATCCACCCCTTGTGCGTGAGGTAGACTGTGAAGGCCTAGCACGATCAGATGACAAGATCAACCAACCAGCTTTCAGCCCCCATGCCAGTTTGCAACCCAGCTCTTTTAAGCTTTCAGTCTTACAAAGAAGGGTCAGCCATTCAGTCCGCGACTGGGGTACAAAAGCACCACAACCTGTACCATGCATCTCAGAGTCCATGAAAGGGGAAGAGCACGAATTTGAAAAATTCAGCTCCCCTGGCGGCGGCTTCCTCTCACCTTCAAATTGGGGGTCGCAGCCAAGAGTGCTTTCCTTCAAACTTCCTTCACTACCCATCACAGGCAGTTGAATTTCCATCCCGATTTCTGAAGTATCACCCAGCGAGGGACGGCCCTCAGCACGAGCAACACTCATGTCGCTGCCTCTGGTTTCTTTCCTTTGTCCTCCATCTTGTCCCTGTTGTCTGCGTTCCAAGCTCCCCAGCCTTTGCCCATCTTGCCCTTGTTCTTGCCTTTCTTGCCTTTGCCTTTTGTTTCCTTTCCCTTGCCTTTGGGACGGTTGTCGTAGTTCCAGTCGGCGCTTGACCATTGCTGTGCTCTTGGCCAGCTGCCTTTTCCCCCCGCCTTTTCCACTTGGCGGGCATGTTTCTGCGCCGCCAGCAGGAGGTGTGCTGGAGCACTTCCGTCCTCCTCGTCGGCGAACACTTCGAGATGTCTGGCCGTAGCCCACCCTTGGTGGGCAGCTGTGTCGACTGCTATGAGCCGGGCTGACAAAACGTCTGCCAGCTCTGACAGTCTCCCTTCTCGAAGTAGATCCAGGCTGCGTGACAGCATGGCGAGCTCTTTGCAGTCTCGGCCTCTTTGATCTAACTTTGGTTTCAATACCAATTGAAAGTAAGTTGACATTTTCGGCCTTTGTCCGCGCAAGCCTTGAGGTTCGTACCCCTCTTCCACTATGCCATCTGCTGCCAGTTTCTCTACTGCCTGATCCTCCAGAAGCTTGTAAACTGACCCCGGCGATCTCTGGGATCGCTTCTTCAGCGGCGCCATTAAACTGGCATCGCTCGAAGAGCTCCCCCTGCTTGACTGACTGTCCTCCTCCGAATCCGAAAGAGTGACGCCTCTTGTGCCTCTTTCTCTTTCGAGATCTGGATCCGCTCCTGCTTCTCCTCTTCTTTCCTTGTCGCTGGTTCACTGCACAACGTACCTTGGCCGCCTTGATCAAGGTGTCCCCCAAGTTGCTCTTCTTGCGCTTCTTGGTCGCGTGATGACTGCTGTCTGAAACCTCCACTATCTCGTCCTCCTTCTTCACCTTCACTGGGACCACCGCACGAGAGTCGGAACTCCGGCGGCGGCCATGGTGTCCACCCCCAGAATGCGGAGGGGAATCTTCCCTTCGCTTTCCTGAACTTATCTTCGGCTCGTCGGCAAAGGTGACGTGATGACCTGATCGCTTCCTCAAAGCCGAAAGTCTCTTCTCTATTTCTGATTCTCCCTTGCCACGCCTGGGAGATCTCTCTCTTCTGTCTCCTCTTTCTGCCAAGCTTTTTGAAGCTTCCACCTCCATCTTCTTTCCCTCGGCCACCAACTTGCGACCATAGGTGGTGAGCCAAGGTGCATCGAAATCTCCAGGCGGATACCACTTCATCTCTGTCAGATGCAAGGCTTCTTCTCCTTCTCGACATCGGCCATCGTCGTAAAAACAAAAATTAAGCCTCCTCTTCTGATTTTTGAAATAAGCTTGAACTCTCTTCTTCTCCTCTTCTGTGCTTCCCCCTATGGCTCGTACACTCATCCACATTCCGTTGTCTAACGACTCTGTATTGGTCACCAAAACTGCAGCCAAGGTATCTGCGGGCGTCAGGGGGTCTGGATTCTTGAATTCTATAACAGAGCCAACTGGGACATACCGACTCTTCCAAAAATCTGCCTCGTGAGCATGAAAAATTGTGGGTTGATTGGGCTTCGGAGCCCTCCGTAAATGCTCTCTGATTGCACCCGGACTGGCAGGGCGGTCGCCTCCAGTCAAGTCCACTTCTTCTTCCTCCCATTCCATTGCACGGATAAGTCCAGCAACAGGCAGGGTCAGGCCCTGCGCTCTAAACCACGCCGCAGGTCACCGGAAAGCTCCAGCTTGGAACTATCCAGCCTACGATGAGTAGAACGAAAAGGGTCAGATGCTGCTCTTTGATGATGCTGATGTTTCTTTCCTCCTCTCTTCTTCTTGCTCTTCTTCTTTTTCTTACTCTTTCCACTTGAGTGGTGATCTCTATGTGGTGGCGGTCCAGGAGGTTCTGGAGGCCTTTCAGAATGATGTCGATGATGACTCCTTTCCTGCTGCTCACGTTTCACCTCAGGTGATGCAGGGGCACGCTCTTCCTCTTCTTCACTCTCTTCCTCTGTATAATCACTTTCACGTTCACCTTGTTGATCTTTATCACGATGGACAGACTGAGGTGGGACAGACCTCTGGAGGGGTGGCCTGTCGTCTCTGGGGCTGCGTGATCTAGGTCGCTCGGCCTTGACTTTGGCTGAAAGCCTAAGAAGTCCTGAACTGGAAGCTCCACTGGCCAGCGAACTGTCAAGATTATAGCAAGCCCTTACGAAACGAGCAGCCCCCAGAGCTGCCTCTTCAGCAAGGTTGCGGAGCCCAGCGGTGTGCCAGCGCTTACGGTAGTGGTCCTGAGCCACTTCCAGCGAAGCACACCCTAGGCACCAGCTGTCCCCCTCAGGCTGTCGAGTGGATCGGCACTTATTACACAGGGGAACTTGCATTAGTTAAAGCTGAGAGCCTAAAAGCCCAAGGAAACAAAAACTTACGTGGACTCGCCCTAACCGTCGATTCGACAGCAAATGTCATCAATGTTGATTGTCATTACATGTACTGTCACGGTTGCCTCAGTCTGAACTTCTCGGCTTTGCTCCACTTTCTGAAACTCGAACGAGATAATGAGAGCCGCACTACATTCAGCTTGACGCTACGCAGCAATACAGCTTGACAAATGCTAAGAAGTCTTCCAAAATTGTTCCGGTGAGATTCCCTTGAACGTTCCTAGCATTTCAAGCTGCCATGTGCTATGCCCAGTATGCCAGTGACCATGCCGAGGCTCTCTTTCAAGGAACCATCGCGTTGCCTCCTTGGTGACGAGATGACTTGCAGCTGCCATCTCTCCAAGAACCGGAAACCACAGAAATCCGCTGTTGTTATCGGTTGTTCTGTTTTTGTGAAAAGCTTCTGGGTGCTTTCAGTCCTGAAAAAATATGACATGAATGATATGTGAATGCCAGTGGAGATCATCCCAAATCATGCATCATCATGCATCCACCACGATGACCATTGTTGATGTTTCAGAACCTCATCCTTGGTGAAAAATTCCAGATCAAGCGTCCGCATCTTCCGATACACCGGACGTCCATTAAGGAGATCCTGGCCCACGAGGTGTCAATGACCGGTTTATCTCCACAAAATGGACTGAGGGCATTGAATAACAGTAATTGACAATAAGTGTGTACCCTCTGGTAGTTTAACATAGCTATTGAAAATTGCCATTTATAGTCTATTTTCCTATTAAACAATCATTGTGATTTTCCATAATTAACTATGTTAGTTTACCAGTGTGTAATTGTTAGCGTTAAGCATCTGATTGTTGGGGTCTTCAATTTTGACTCCCAACTGTCTCCAGGTCAAGGAAAGGATTGCACCGTCTTTCTTCAGGCTGCATGAAAGCATGTTTTCCCATTCAAGATCCTCAGATATCAGTTGGGTTTGTCCAAAGAATCCAACCCCCAAAATCTCAACTCTGGCAGGAAAATGATGTTCTCAACATACAACTAAAATTGTCCCAACAATTTCCCCACCAAACCGGAGCTGTTTTGGGTGTCCCAACCATTTTTTTCCCCACCATCTCCGAGGCCCATCTCCTCCGTCTTGCGCCACAATCCCAAGGCTTCACCACCTTCCTCGGAATCGACTGCGGCGAACTCCAGAACAGGGTCGACGAGAACAGTGTCGCATGGAGCAGTTAAATGTTGTGACAATAGCCATATTGATCAATTCGAGAAGTGATGTACCAGTAGTACCGCACAAGGCGGTGGCGGAAGTTTCAAAAATAGGAAACCTATAGGAGAGGTTCGTTCCTGTGACTGATGGATGGCAGAGCGAACCCACTGATGGACCGACAAGTGGTTGGAGGCAGCGCAGTGAAGTTGTGATGTAGTTGCAGATGTAGTTGTGGTTGTAGTTTTAGATGTAGTTGTGGTTGTAGTTGTAGTTGTAAGGTGGTTGTAGTCGTAGTTGTTGTAGTTGTAGTTGTAGTGCAGTGCAGTGTACTGTTGTTGTAGTGGTTATCGTAGTTGTAGTTGTAGCTGTCGTAGCTGTAGTTGTCATGTAGCTGAAGTTGTAGTTGTAGTTGCTGTAGTTGTAGTTGTAGTGGCTGTTGTGGTTGTAGTTGTAATCGTAATCGTAGTGGTAGCTGTAGTTGTAATGCAGTGCAGTGTAATGTAATGTAATTGTAGTGGTTATTGTGGTTGTGGTTGTTGTAGTTCTTGTAGTTGTTGTAGTTTTTTAGTTGTAGTTGTAGCTGTTGGAATTGTAGTGGTTGTTGTGGTTGTAGTTGTAGTCGTAGTGGTAGTTGTAGTGGCAATGTAGTGGTAATGTAGTTGTAGTGGTAGTTGTAGTAGTAGTTGTAATGGTACTGTAGTTGTAGTTGTGGTTGTAATTGTACTTGTGCTTGTACTTTAGTTGTGCTGCAGTCACATCCAAACTTCAAAAATCGACCCGAAACCCTCAGTTTTTAACGCTTTTGACATGGAAATGTGCTTCGCGCCACAACGGCGTGCACTTTTTCGACAGCGAATCGTCATCGAATCGTCAAGAAGCGCTCCGAACGTGATAGTTTTTAACACTTTTTACTTCCAAATGTGCTTCGCGCCACAGCGCCGTGCACTTTTTCCACATCTCAACTTCCGAAAGTGGTCCGAACATGTGGTGTTTTTATGTGTTTTTAACATTTTCACTTCCAAATGTGCTTAGCGCCGCAGCGCCGTGCACTTTTTCGACATCTCAACTTCCAAAAGTGGTTCGACGCTGAAGTGTTTCAACGCTTTTTACTTCCAAATGTGCTTCGCGCCAGAACATGTCTCATCTCACCAGATGTCTCCGCACCCGCCGCTTTAGCGAGCCTGCTTTTCGACCCTCCGGAGCCACAAAACATTGGAAAAACACGGTGTTTCGCGACTTTCTCATCTTCTGACTTTCTCCATCTTCTGACCTCCTTCATGGCTGTGCTTTTCCATCTGTCCATATTGTCGGAAGGTTTAGCTTCTAAACTTCCTTCGATCATGGTATGTATCATGGTATGTATCTCGTATTTCTCATTGCTGGGTAAACTAATATAACCATACCAATGACCCAGCTACTAAGTAAAAAGTACATCCAAAACGAGCTTTGACGCCTTCTCTTGCCGGGATGATTGATGTCAAGGTCTGGATTGACATCTGAATATTGGATACACTGAAAGCAGCTGAACGTATTTGCACCCATCTACATCATCTACAGCCAATGTTTTTGTTCATCTTTGCAAGTGTTTACAAAGGAAAAACTCTTCCCTTTTTCTCAGCTGAAAAAAGAACAACTGTTGCTAATCCCTTCCCCCCGAAGAAGAACATACTCGCCAAAAACTTGATTGATTATTGGATCCGTTCATTGGGCTCCCTTATTGAAGGTATATCACATGGGATGGGATTATATTTTATATCTAATGAATATTATCCATTATAATTATAATCCCATGATATCGTCCAGGAATCATCACAAAAATGAGTTGTCCCATAACTTGGCCAATGGTCCACGGGGCACTCTGATTGATATGCCAACAGGGGAGCGGCCTCCAGAAGCCTTGGCTGCCACAGTGCTATCGTCTTGACGAAGTGTTTGCAAAGGGGGGATGAATGGGTGGTTCCCAAGAATTGAGACCCTGCTATGGTCGGTGCAACATCCAAGCAGCTCTTCGGGGGTTGGAGGTGGAAAGATGCACACGCCCATGTCTGGTTCCTTCAGAAAGCCTCAGCACGCGCTGGGCACGGAGACATATTCAACGGATCGTTTTTGAGTACTCAAAACTTACTTTTGGTGAAGTCTGATGCATTTTCTCATTCTGATGCTAAACTGATAGATGGTGATTGTTCAGTCATGTTCCAGGAAATGTTCTGGAGCTGAGCATCTGTCCGGGATCCGGCTTACATCCGGGAGAAAAGATTGCAACAAGCGATTACAAAGGGTACACCATTCTTTCTCTTGTGACTTAACAGTGGTGTTCCAAAGGGTTTTGGGCTACCCCTCTCATTTAGAAAAAAAGCAGCGACAAGTGGCTCTTTTTGCTGCTGTCCCACACTCCCCACACTTCGCTGGTGTCATAGCCTGCAGCAGGCAGTGCAGGGCATTCTTTTTCGACCGATCTCAACTATACTGGAGGACTTACAGTAACCCAATGGCAATGGATGTGTATGGCAAGTTGAATAATGATGGCTGACCCGTAGATTTGGGGCAACCTCATGCTCCTATTGAAAAATGTCGTTCTATGAACTTCCTATCAAAATCCACTTCCTGTCTCGGGATGCCCTGCCTACCACATGGACGGCTCGTTTTGTCTTCAAACGACAACTGGCATAGTTCCCGATCTTGTGATGAATCTGCCATTGCCCTCGCTTGCCGTGGTAGTACAAATACCTTGGCAAAGATATCAAATACAAAGGCTTCCCCGGCTTATCCCGGCTTCCCGCCTTTTATATTCGACACTTCAGCGAAACTCTGCTGGGATGTCTTGGATCATCTTTGAATTGGGGATATGGGATGATAGGGGTCCGGCTGAAAATAAGGTAGCCCATGGTAGCCCGAGAAGTGATTGCTAACCATCATAATCTGTATCAAACTGGCCATTTTGGGTATCCCCCATTTCAGACCTACCCATATCATAGGAAAGATGGGACCAACAGAACGCACGAAAGACATCGAAAGACATCGAAAGACATCCGGCTGAGGCACTTCTTGAGTTCAGCGCAGTAAAAGACTGGCCGTCGGCCATAAACCATACCTTTCCTCGGCACCAGGCAGGATCAATGGGTTGGTTGAAGCAAAAGTCTCCACAGGAAATCGTGGTTTTTATGTTTTTGCCCAAATATCAGGTTTTACCGTGAATGTTCCCTTGAAACAATCCAATCATAGAATGGAAAGAAGCCAAAGGGGTTGGAATCGCTCATGTGTCTTGACAGGCAGCACGTGATTAAGAGTGATTAAGTGAACGGATTCTCACATCTTCAAATTTTCTGTGAAAATCCTTCTCCCAAAGCTTGACAGAAGGACAGCTTCACATGAGGTCAGATTCACATATCCAAAGCTGTCAGCAAAGAGTTGTCCTCTTCCAAAGGCCTGCATCTTCTGTCTTGCACTTTAGCTACTACTGCTTTCTTGCCACTATTATTCGCTTTGGAAATCTTGCGTGGCAACTTGGAGATGTTTTGAAGAATCAGATTTTTTTCTCGATGCTTGAGGACCTGAGAGAAGTCATAGATCAATTGAATGAAAGCAAAGTCTACACTCATATGATTCATATGATATCGAATTCTTGGGAAAAGCAAAAGTGACATGTCTACTCTAAGTCCCTATTGCAGGCTACTCAATATACGTGGCTTTCCATCGACGTGTAGAGTGAAATAGTCGATAGAAAACTTTGCCATCTCTGCCTAGTGGAGAGGAAATGCGTGAGAAAACTATACTCTGAGTCACCTTGCTGCGAATCAGGAGATGTGGGCAAAAAGGTCATTTGAGTAAGCTCCAATTTAGCAGCTTCCAAGAGTATCCTGGGTCAAATACCAGATGCATACGGTAAGAGAAAGAGCAATCGAATCATGTCATGAAACTTAAGGCGATTCTCTGCGCGACGGTCAAAAGATGTTAGAGATGGAATGGCTTATGGCCTTCCATCTCACAATGGGAATCAAGACATCATGGAATCATCGGTGATTGATGGTCATCCCTGAGGACTGGATATAGAATTATACAATCCATCTTTAACCCATTCCCACAGTAGTTGGTTATGAAACTATATCCCCATGAAGACTCCATTCACCCTGGCAGGTTAATACCTATGAAACAATCCACCACATATATATCTATATAAACATTATATATATATATATACCATATTCTATATACCATATTCCTAATCCCACTATATTCCCAGTATTCCCCATTGATATCTCCATTACACTATCATGTTGACTGCTTAAAACCCTGGTTTTGACATGTCAAACGACCATGGCTGCCATGGCTCATCTGCACGTACTCGCCATCAAACTCTTCCCAGCGAGAGCAACCTGGTCTACAATGGTCTCCAGGCTGAGCACCAATGGTCATGGCGAAACATTTAGAATTCGAATGGTGATCATTGGCTAAGTATCAATGGAACAGTGGAAGAACTGAAAAAGTATCTATTTGTTCATAAAGTTAAGGTTCAAAAGAATTGGAAGTATCGTTAGTTGATCCCGTATTCCTCCAATCTTTCCTCTGCAGAATGGATCACATTCGATGTGGTGCATTCAATACTGGGAGGGATTCGTCCTGGATCATTTCAGAATCCCGTGATATGGAACGCGTCCAATTATAGTGGGCTATCCATGACTATCCATCATTATGAGTGTGATATGAGTCTTATTTTGGTCAACGCAATCAACACCATGATAAACCGTTACTTATCGATGATTTGATGTCATTTTACATCATCCTAAATAGGGGTATACCGGTATAGCGTACCCAAGACTCAACCAAAATATACCAAAATTGGGGATGGTTTACCACATTGATCACTATCATTCACAGTTAACAGACAACATCTAAGCATATCCAACCTGAGTGTTTTTAGGTTTTTCCTTGTGATTTTACCAACTTCTATTTTTTTCCGGGCCACCTGCAACCAGCAGGACCACATCCTTCACAGCGTCTTTCACGGCGTTCACAGCACCTCCCAGGGTGGCGGAATCCTCTGCGAAGACCCAGCGGATGAATTCGTCCACCTACGACGATGTCGAATCCGGATGACGAGATCATGGGGATCTCCATGAACCAAACGGGGGATGGGAGATATTGATAGATATTGGGCATATCGGGGATATTTTTTGTGGGGATTCTTTGTGGACAAACGGGATATCTGACCAACTTGATGTCGGAGTGATATCGGGCCAAGGATGGCCAGGGCAGGGCATCAGATTTTCAGTGTCTCCAACACACGGTTTCGGCACTTGGCGAAACAACGAACGAACGACAAGCTTACCACACCCAACAAAGACAGAAAGCGATTGCCAAAGTTCAAACTGCTTTTCAGTGTCCACAAACAAACTCTGCACTGGCAAAAATGATAAAAATTGGTCCAAAGATACCCCCAAAATTCCATGGCTTATGATCATTTCAGCATATTTACCAACATAAATATTATCAAAAATTCGTCAACCGTATGTTACCAACAGATAAAACGGTTATAACATGTTATAACATGTTACAAACTGGTGTAGTAAATCATAGTAAATCCCCATCTTCACCCCCAACCAGATCAACCAGGACCTGCAGTTCTCCATCCATGCTGGAATCCGCTTCACAGAGCAGCTGGTCGATGGATTCATCTGTCCAAGTGCCGTCCAGTGCCAGCAAGACTTCTGCAAGTTCGTCGCGGCTGATTGAACCAGACCTTAGAAAAACAGCGGCCTCGGAAACTCGAAGGAAAAAGCTACTGGTGAATGGTTCTATATGGTTACTAAACCCCTAATTAACGTTAATTGACAAGTTTTTTTTCGGGAAAAACATTGTCACAACGGTTATTAAGCCCTAGTTAATTGTAGTTAATTGCTATTTTGAGGGCAAAATCTTTGGCGACCCAAGGGCCCCATGACAAGTTTACGAAAGGCAATGCCAGGCCCTTTCACGTCTTGGTCTGCGCGTCATCAATGGCAAAATGTCAGACCGGAAGCAAAAAGCAAACGGTAAATACATGGTCACATCCTTGACTATTATAGATTCTCTGAATTCTTGTAGAACTAAGATGTTGAAACCTGAATGGCCTTCTTCCAAGCGTCTGATCGGTGTCAAAGCGCGCAAAGGCTTCCAAAATCGGCTTGGAGACTCCCGACATGGCACAGCACTAAGCTGACGGCGCCTCTCTGAGAGAGGTCCACAGGAGATCTGCTGTGAACCAAGGTGCAGAGATGGAGAACCTGGAAGAATTGTGGAAGTTGTTGCTATATGTTGCTATGAAATATGGTAATCTCATGTAATCTCTTTGCAATCCCATGATTTCAAACCTCAATCTCCCACCATAAGACTGGCTGTAGCTGGTCGTAAATCCCTCCGTTTTCAGCTACCGAACCCATTTCGTAAATCTCATGCAGTGTTCACCGTGCCTGGCACGATAGACGCAGCCGCGGTATGCATTTGGAAATGCCTCAGCACATGTTCCTCGTCAAGGGCTAAACAAAATGCTTCAATTGAGGGACTCCCTGAATTCTATCACCTTTCAAAATAACCAATGGTCGGCGATTTGAATATCGGCCATTCAAACACGAGGAAATTCTGGAAACCGCAAATGTCCACGGCAGCACCGGTTTCAGGGAACCTCCAAGAGTTGATCCCAATTGGCTTTGGAAAACTTTGAGAAAACATCGAAAACTATTTGGAAAATCAGGGTGAAAATCATGGGAAAACCAGAGATCCCATGGTTTTTTTTCCGTAAAGAGACACGGCCAGAGACAATTCGTTACGGCGCTTCTCCAAGGCGCACTGCTCGGCGGCTTCCTGGGACGCGAGTCGCAAATGAAAACTCAAGGGGTGATGGAATGGAGTTTTACGAAATATGAATATCCATATGATTCCGTACGGGTTTGACATGGATTGAAAATGGTGCATCTATCAGATTTATCACTATGATGATACATGGCAAGTCATGGCGATTCTACTAGGAAAGCTGATGATAAACCGATGATTTTGATACATATGAAGTGGATGTATCTCCATCACAGTTCCTACATGTTCCTAAAATTCCTCTCAGTGGATTCGGGACATGCCAAGGCTCATCTGAGGCAACGCTAATTCCAGCACCTCGAAGCAAATGTTTTCGCCTTCACCTCAGATCTGACGGATCGGATCCAAAGGATCCAAAGTGCCATTCATGGCATCTTTTGACGGCGATCATGACGATTTTTTGGGATTTCACACTCTGTCCTGGCATATACCATCACCTCATTGTTGGAGACACCGACCCACAAGAAAGTTCTGCATTGCAATGTTTCACAGATGAGATCTGGACGGTCACAATCCAACCAAAGGATCAGCAAATCGCAGTGCCGTGCTTCCTCCGAGATGTGCCTCTGAAGGTGTTTGGAAGTTTACAAAACAAGGTCCTGAACATGATCTGTCCATGTGTCCATGTGTGTTTCCAACAGAAATGTGTCCTCCAAAGGTGACCATCAGGTGACCCTAGGCAATCTTCGGTTCTTCATGCGACGTCTTTGGAGACTCAACTCTCAGCCGTCCACGTGGGAATGTTCGCTCGGGGGTCATAGGTGCGGACGGTCTGCGCGTTGAAGAGAACATCTGGACCTAAAGCCGCACACGATGCCGTCATACACCGAATGAAGGAGAGAGGATTTCCGTTCGTCGGCAATGGTTTGGCATCAGTAAGAGCCGCTACAAAATTCGAAACGATCCACAACGCAAAGCAAAAAAAAACTCTGCCAGGTTTTGACTGCATGCTATGTGTGTAGAAACTGTTCAGAGCATCCTTTTGGCTGCTTACCAAATGGCGTCCACGCAGTCTAGATCAGTCCTGTGATTTGCTGTCTCAGTCATCATTGACGCTAAGAGTGCAGCTGTGCATGTCCCAGTTGTTGTACTCCTGCCATCCCAGAGGTCATCAACATGTTGTATTCTGTGGTGGGTGTGTCTGAAAA
>BGPT01001046.1:6036-21837 GCA_003297045.1 Symbiodinium sp. clade C Y103
AAGCGTGGCAGGCGTGAGGCATTTTGCACGTTGCTTAACCATGGCAGGCGTGGCTCACAATGAGAGGTGCTTTTGGAGCTCATTTTTCGTGGCAGGCGCTGTATTCGGTGAACTTGGACGACTGTTTGAAAGGGTCGAAAGTCGCGTTTTGTGCAACTGTCGTCAATTTCGATTTTGGACATGATGATGCTTTCGCGTGGCAGGCGCAATACTTCGATGACCTCGGGCTCGTTTTTCGTGGCAGGCGCAGTACTTCGTGGACCTCGGCAAAAAAGCTGAGACCTAGGGAAAAAAGTTGTTGACATTTTCAATGTTCTTTTTCGTGGTGCGCGCAATGTCTTGTAAAAATCTATACATGTGCTCGCGCGACCCTCTCGTCACTTTGTGCGCATCGGATTGCTCTCGCTGTGGCGCGGTGCGAATTTTGTAACTTCAGATGCAACTGTGTTTCGCACGAAATGGACGTCGATCTGCAAAAACTGGCGTAAAATTGCAATTTTGCAACTTCAGATGCAACCCTTTCGCACGAAATGAGGTTCGAGTCGCAAAACCTGGTGTAAAATGGCAATTTTGCAACTCCAGATGCAACCCTTTCGCACGAAATGAGGTTCGAGTCGCAAAAGCTGGTATAAAATGGCAATTTTGCAACTTCAGATGCAACCCTTTCGCGCGAAATGACTCTTAGAGAGATCTTGCAAAGATATCTTGCCAGGACACCCCTTGTGAAGATCTTGCACAGAGACATTGCATAGATCTCTATTGCAGAGATCTTGCCAAGAGGTCTCCCGCATAGATCTTCCCAAGAGACCTCTTACAGAGAGCTTATACAGAGATCTTGCCAAGAGACCTTACAGAGAGCTTGCACAGAGATCTTGCAAAGAGATATCCTATAGAGATCTTCTACCGAGATCTTGCCAAGAAGTCCCTTGCATAGATCTTGCCAAGGGAGCAGCTATAGAGAGCTTCTACAGAGATCTCATAAAGAGATTGTGCCAAGGAACCTCATAGAGATCTTGCTAAGAGATCTTGCCAGGACACCCCTTGTGAAGATCTTGCACAGAGACATTGCATAGATCTCTATTGCAGAGATCTTGCCAAGAGGTCTCTCGCATAGATCTTCCCAGAGACCTCTTACAGAGAGCTTATACAGAGATCTTGCCAAGAGACCTTACAGAGAGCTTGTACAGAGATCTTGCAAAGAGACCTCCTATAGAGATCTTCTACAGAGATCTTGCCAAGAAGTCCCTTGCATAGATCTTGCCAAGGGAGCAGCTATAGAGAGCTTCTACAGAGAAATCACAAAGAGATGGTGCCACGAGACCTCCTACAGAGATCCTGTACAGGGGTCTTGCCAAGACACCTTTTTTGGAGATCTTGTCCAGAGACATTGCATAGATCTCTATTGATCTAGCCAAGAGGTCTCTTCCCAAGGGACCCCTTACAGAGAGCTTGTACAGAGATCTTGCAAAGAGACCTCTTACAGAGATCTTTTATCTTGCCAAGAAGTCTCTTGCATAGATCTTCCGAAGGGACTTCTTACAGAGATCTCATACAGAGATCTTGCCAAGAGACATCTTGCAGAGAACTTGTACAGAGATCTTGCCTAGAGACCTCCTATGGAGATCTTCTACAGAGATCTTGCCAAGAAGGCCCTTGCATAGATCTTGCCAAGGGAGCAGCTATAGAGAGCTTCTACAGAGAAATCACAAAGAGATGGTGCCAAGAGACCTTCTACGTAGATATCTACTGCAGAGATCTTGCTAAGAGGTCTCTTGCATAGATCTTCCCAAGAGAGCTTCTACAGAGATCTGATACAGAGAGCTTGCCAAGAGAGTCCCTTGCAGAGATCTTGTAAAGAGATCTTGCCAAGAGGTCTCTCACATAGATTGTAGATCTTGCCAAGAGAGCTGTCTAGAGAGCTTCTACAGAGATCTGATAAAGAGATCTTGCCAAAAGACCTCTAAAAGACACCTTGTACATAGATTTTGCCAGGGCACCATCACCATCCTCCACCTCATCTTCCGCATTGTCATCCTCATCATCATCGTCCTCTACATCATCATCCTCCACCTCACCATCCTCAACAAAATCCTCCTTCACCTCATCATCCTCAACATCATCATCCTCAACATCATCGTCCGCAACAGCATCATCTTCATATTCGTCTTCACCGTCTTCATCTTCATCTTCATCTTCATCTTCATCATCATCATCATCATCTTCATCATCATCATCATCATCATCCTCATCCTCACCCTCATCCTCATCCTCATTCTTATCATACATTATCATAGATTACCATACATTATCCTCACACCCCCACACTGTTTGGGGTCTCTTGCCGGGATAATGTCTTTGCCTGGAGCAGCTTTAGCACTGGTACTGCCTTGCTTTGAGCATCAGCAGCATCACTTCATGTGAATTTGATGAGAATCAACAGCAATAGCACAGGCGATACCCCCATTGTTTCCAAGACGTGACTGTCACTTGCCCTGTCCATTTCAGAGGCTGCCATACTGCAGGGCGCCCTTTCGGCTGAAAGCCTGGCGCCATCGTTCTCACTCGCCGCAGTTGATTTTGATGGTACGCGGAGCTTCTTAGTTGAGGCATCTGCTTGGCGTAGCTTGGTGGCTGCTGGGCTTGACCTGCGCCCGCATCTTTGTGGCCGTTTTCTCCTGATCCCGTCCTTGACCTTTGGCGCCATTATGGCGAGGCTTGAAGTGGACCGGTATGGAGTCCTCAGTATGCTGGCGAACCAGAGGAACGTGCATGTGATCGTCTTTGACATGGAAGAGAAGGACAAGACCCTATGCAAACTGCCACTGCCGTGCACCTGCGTGCAGGTCTCAGTGCTACGGCCTATGAGGCTGCCAGGAAGCTCGACCATGCAAGATCAAGACAAAGGATTCTGACGGCAAGCCGACTGACACTGGCTTGAAGCACTCCCTGAAGGTGCTCAAGGGCTCCATTGCCTCCGTGAAGCCGTGAAGCTTTTTAAGGCCAATGAACTTTTTTGGCAGACGTTCTATGCACCCAATGTTGCTGATCTTTGGTGGCTGAGACCAGAAAGAGCAGGTCTCCATGCTGAGCCCTGTGAACAGCACCTATTTGCCAGCGCCATGCGGATCCAGTTTCCCCAAGCATCAGGCAAACCTGTGCGCTGACTGGGCTCCTGGGGTTGTGCTCAAGGTGGAGCTCCACGGGACTTTGGCATTCTTTTCAAGAAAAGCCCAAGTATCGTTCCCGTGGGAAAGGTTGCCGCAGGCCTTATCATGCCTGCCGCTGCCGAGACCTGTGAGACGGAGTATGATGAGACCCATGCTGGCTACAAGGATGAATCCTACGCTGGCAACTATGACCCTGAGGAAAACCTATGAATCCTATCATGCACCAGCGCATGATGGCGCAGAATCCTTCTATGACATGGATACCTTTTTGCAAGATTTCCCTGACATCAATTGTGAGGAGAATGAAGAAGTCGCTTATTTTTTGCAGCGACTGTGCCGCAGTACAAAAAGAAAGGGAAAGGGAAATGGAAGTGAACGAGCCATCAATCGGTGCCAAGGCGTTGCATGAAGCAGGTGCAGCGTGCTTCGCCTTTGCCACTCCTGACTTTGCCAAGTTTCCTGAGGTTTCGGACGCTCATGTGAATAACCAGGCTCTTGTCTCCACTGATGTTCATGTGAATAACGAAGTCCATGTCTCCAACGAAGTTCATGTTTCCAATTGGCCTCTGCGTATGCCCAATCTTTTGAGATTGTACACATGACTGAGGATGAACCCGTGTTTGCCTATGACCTCAAGCCGGTTGGTCCTTTGGACTTGATATCCAATCCACTCCAACATCAAGTATGAGGCGATATACTTGGTCCAAGAATTCGAAGATGCTTGAAGAGCGCGATGGTGAATCTGGAGCATGTTTCATTATTTTTGCCTTCATCAGCACATATCCAGCTGTGCGCCCATAGCATCTATATTACCGTGTGAACGAAAGAAAATACCGCCGGGCAGCAAATGGACACACGAGCCACATCGTGTGCAAGGACCACGAACGCAACAAAACAGTGATTTCCACGAAGCTTGTGCGCCTTGGTTCAAGTTGCTTTGTGCACCTTGTGGGGCCGAGCGCCCCGGTCTCACGACTAGCTTTTTGCAAGTGTCTGCAAAGTCCATGGAAAAAAGGGCTCTCCAAGATGAACTTGTAACCTGTACAGAGATCTTGCCAAGAGGCCTCTTATAGAGATCTTCTACAGAGATTTTGCCAAGAAGTCCTTTGCATAGATCTTGCCAAGAGAGCAGCTATAGAGAGCTTCTGCAGAGATCTCATAAAGAGATCGTGCCAAGGGACCTCATAGAGATCCTGTACAGAGGTCTTGCGACGACACCTCTGCCAAGAGATCTTGTCCAGAGACATGACATTGCATAGATCTCTATTGCAGAGATCTTGCCAAGAGGTCTCTTGCATAGATCTTCCCAAGGGACCTCTTACAGAGATCTTATACAGAGATCTTGCCAAGAGACCTCTTGTAGACTCCTATAGAGATTTTCTACAGAAATCTTGCCAAGAAGTCCCTTGCATAGATCTTGCCAAGAGAGCTGCTATAGAGAGATTCTACAAAGATCTCAAACAGAGATCTTGCCAAACGACCTCTAAAAGACACCTTGTACATAGATTTTGCCAGGGCACCATCACCATCCTCCACCTCATCTTCCGCATTGTCATCCTCATCATCGTCGTCCTCAAAATCATCATCCTCCACCTCACCATCCTCAACATAATCCTCCTTCACCTCATCATCCTCAACATCATCATCCTCAACATCATCGTCCGCAACAGCATCATCTTCATATTCGTCTTCACCGTCTTCATCTTCATTTTCATCATCATCATCATCCTCATCATCATCCTCATCCTCATCCTCATTCTTATCATACATTATCATAGATTACCATACATTATCCTCACACCCCCACACTGCTTGGGGTCTCTTGCCCGGATAATTTTGGACAGCATGTGGCCCCGGACATCTACTTGGAACATGTTTGGCAAGATTTTTCATCATGAACCCAGTGCCATGGCATTTGGGTATTTCATTTGTATTTGGGTATTTCATTTCCTTTGCTTGCAGCAGATGGGAGCATTGGAGCAGCTGGGAGGACTGATGCTGCCTTGCTTTAGGCATTAGTTCTTCCTTAGAACAGCTGGGCACTGGCGTTGGTTTTTGAACATAANTGGGAGCATTGGAGCAGCTGGGAGGACTGATGCTGCCTTGCTTTAGGCATTAGTTCTTCCTTAGAACAGCTGGGCACTGGCGTTGGTTTTTGAACATAAGCAGCTGGAAGGATTGGGACTGCTTTGCTTTGGGCATCAGGTTTTCCTTAGAGCAGCTGGGGGCACTGATCCTGCCTTGCTTTTGGCATCCATAGCTCTTCCTCAGAGCAGCTGGGAATACGTATTGCTTTGCTTTGGGCGTTAGCTTTTTTCCTTAAACAGTGTGTCCATACTGAGGGGTTCTTACGGTAGGGGTAAAGGCCTGGTGTGGNTGGGAATACGTATTGCTTTGCTTTGGGCGTTAGCTTTTTTCCTTAAACAGTGTGTCCATACTGAGGGGTTCTTACGGTAGGGGTAAAGGCCTGGTGTGGCCGAGGCGCGCGCCATTTTTCCAGTAAATTTCCATATAATGTGTTTCATCGTTTCGTTTCGACGGCGCAGGCTTGCACAAAGTACTGCCCGCATTTCGTGGTCGGATCTTGGCCCGCGCATATTTCCGGTAAATTTTCGTACAAAGGTTCCTCTCTGAGATGTCCATGTGCGTTTGGATTGCGCAGGCTCGCACGGATTTGCGCCGCGACGGTGGCCATGTCCAAAGGTATCGTTTTACCTGCGTGCCGTATTCGTTTTTTGAGCTATGTCCATTTCGTGTGGCAGTTGTGGGACATCCGGGACATTTCCAGGTCCGAAACGTCGTTTTGTGTGGCAAGCGCAGGACAAATGGCNTTTTTTGAGCTATGTCCATTTCGTGTGGCAGTTGTGGGACATCCGGGACATTTCCAGGTCCGAAACGTCGTTTTGTGTGGCAAGCGCAGGACAAATGGCACTTTTCAAAAAGCGTGGCAGGCGTGAGGCATTTTGCACGTTGCTTAACCATGGCAGGCGTGGCTCACAATGAGAGGTGCTTTTGGAGCTCATTTTTCGTGGCAGGCGCNAAGCGTGGCAGGCGTGAGGCATTTTGCACGTTGCTTAACCATGGCAGGCGTGGCTCACAATGAGAGGTGCTTTTGGAGCTCATTTTTCGTGGCAGGCGCTGTATTCGGTGAACTTGGACGACTGTTTGAAAGGGTCGAAAGTCGCGTTTTGTGCAACTGTCGTCAATTTCGATTTTGGACATGATGATGCTTTCGCGTGGCAGGCGCAATACTTCGATGACCTCGGGCTCGTTTTTCGTGGCAGGCGCAGTACTTCGTGGACCTCGGCAAAAAAGCTGAGACCTAGGGAAAAAAGTTGTTGACATTTTCAATGTTCTTTTTCGTGGTGCGCGCAATGTCTTGTAAAAATCTATACATGTGCTCGCGCGACCCTCTCGTCACTTTGTGCGCATCGGATTGCTCTCGCTGTGGCGCGGTGCGAATTTTGTAACTTCAGATGCAACTGTGTTTCGCACGAAATGGACGTCGATCTGCAAAAACTGGCGTAAAATTGCAATTTTGCAACTTCAGATGCAACCCTTTCGCACGAAATGAGGTTCGAGTCGCAAAACCTGGTGTAAAATGGCAATTTTGCAACTCCAGATGCAACCCTTTCGCACGAAATGAGGTTCGAGTCGCAAAAGCTGGTATAAAATGGCAATTTTGCAACTTCAGATGCAACCCTTTCGCGCGAAATGACTCTTAGAGAGATCTTGCAAAGATATCTTGCCAGGACACCCCTTGTGAAGATCTTGCACAGAGACATTGCATAGATCTCTATTGCAGAGATCTTGCCAAGAGGTCTCCCGCATAGATCTTCCCAAGAGACCTCTTACAGAGAGCTTATACAGAGATCTTGCCAAGAGACCTTACAGAGAGCTTGCACAGAGATCTTGCAAAGAGATATCCTATAGAGATCTTCTACCGAGATCTTGCCAAGAAGTCCCTTGCATAGATCTTGCCAAGGGAGCAGCTATAGAGAGCTTCTACAGAGATCTCATAAAGAGATTGTGCCAAGGAACCTCATAGAGATCTTGCTAAGAGATCTTGCCAGGACACCCCTTGTGAAGATCTTGCACAGAGACATTGCATAGATCTCTATTGCAGAGATCTTGCCAAGAGGTCTCTCGCATAGATCTTCCCAGAGACCTCTTACAGAGAGCTTATACAGAGATCTTGCCAAGAGACCTTACAGAGAGCTTGTACAGAGATCTTGCAAAGAGACCTCCTATAGAGATCTTCTACAGAGATCTTGCCAAGAAGTCCCTTGCATAGATCTTGCCAAGGGAGCAGCTATAGAGAGCTTCTACAGAGAAATCACAAAGAGATGGTGCCACGAGACCTCCTACAGAGATCCTGTACAGGGGTCTTGCCAAGACACCTTTTTTGGAGATCTTGTCCAGAGACATTGCATAGATCTCTATTGATCTAGCCAAGAGGTCTCTTCCCAAGGGACCCCTTACAGAGAGCTTGTACAGAGATCTTGCAAAGAGACCTCTTACAGAGATCTTTTATCTTGCCAAGAAGTCTCTTGCATAGATCTTCCGAAGGGACTTCTTACAGAGATCTCATACAGAGATCTTGCCAAGAGACATCTTGCAGAGAACTTGTACAGAGATCTTGCCTAGAGACCTCCTATGGAGATCTTCTACAGAGATCTTGCCAAGAAGGCCCTTGCATAGATCTTGCCAAGGGAGCAGCTATAGAGAGCTTCTACAGAGAAATCACAAAGAGATGGTGCCAAGAGACCTTCTACGTAGATATCTACTGCAGAGATCTTGCTAAGAGGTCTCTTGCATAGATCTTCCCAAGAGAGCTTCTACAGAGATCTGATACAGAGAGCTTGCCAAGAGAGTCCCTTGCAGAGATCTTGTAAAGAGATCTTGCCAAGAGGTCTCTCACATAGATTGTAGATCTTGCCAAGAGAGCTGTCTAGAGAGCTTCTACAGAGATCTGATAAAGAGATCTTGCCAAAAGACCTCTAAAAGACACCTTGTACATAGATTTTGCCAGGGCACCATCACCATCCTCCACCTCATCTTCCGCATTGTCATCCTCATCATCATCGTCCTCTACATCATCATCCTCCACCTCACCATCCTCAACAAAATCCTCCTTCACCTCATCATCCTCAACATCATCATCCTCAACATCATCGTCCGCAACAGCATCATCTTCATATTCGTCTTCACCGTCTTCATCTTCATCTTCATCTTCATCTTCATCATCATCATCATCATCTTCATCATCATCATCATCATCATCCTCATCCTCACCCTCATCCTCATCCTCATTCTTATCATACATTATCATAGATTACCATACATTATCCTCACACCCCCACACTGTTTGGGGTCTCTTGCCGGGATAATGTCTTTGCCTGGAGCAGCTTTAGCACTGGTACTGCCTTGCTTTGAGCATCAGCAGCATCACTTCATGTGAATTTGATGAGAATCAACAGCAATAGCACAGGCGATACCCCCATTGTTTCCAAGACGTGACTGTCACTTGCCCTGTCCATTTCAGAGGCTGCCATACTGCAGGGCGCCCTTTCGGCTGAAAGCCTGGCGCCATCGTTCTCACTCGCCGCAGTTGATTTTGATGGTACGCGGAGCTTCTTAGTTGAGGCATCTGCTTGGCGTAGCTTGGTGGCTGCTGGGCTTGACCTGCGCCCGCATCTTTGTGGCCGTTTTCTCCTGATCCCGTCCTTGACCTTTGGCGCCATTATGGCGAGGCTTGAAGTGGACCGGTATGGAGTCCTCAGTATGCTGGCGAACCAGAGGAACGTGCATGTGATCGTCTTTGACATGGAAGAGAAGGACAAGACCCTATGCAAACTGCCACTGCCGTGCACCTGCGTGCAGGTCTCAGTGCTACGGCCTATGAGGCTGCCAGGAAGCTCGACCATGCAAGATCAAGACAAAGGATTCTGACGGCAAGCCGACTGACACTGGCTTGAAGCACTCCCTGAAGGTGCTCAAGGGCTCCATTGCCTCCGTGAAGCCGTGAAGCTTTTTAAGGCCAATGAACTTTTTTGGCAGACGTTCTATGCACCCAATGTTGCTGATCTTTGGTGGCTGAGACCAGAAAGAGCAGGTCTCCATGCTGAGCCCTGTGAACAGCACCTATTTGCCAGCGCCATGCGGATCCAGTTTCCCCAAGCATCAGGCAAACCTGTGCGCTGACTGGGCTCCTGGGGTTGTGCTCAAGGTGGAGCTCCACGGGACTTTGGCATTCTTTTCAAGAAAAGCCCAAGTATCGTTCCCGTGGGAAAGGTTGCCGCAGGCCTTATCATGCCTGCCGCTGCCGAGACCTGTGAGACGGAGTATGATGAGACCCATGCTGGCTACAAGGATGAATCCTACGCTGGCAACTATGACCCTGAGGAAAACCTATGAATCCTATCATGCACCAGCGCATGATGGCGCAGAATCCTTCTATGACATGGATACCTTTTTGCAAGATTTCCCTGACATCAATTGTGAGGAGAATGAAGAAGTCGCTTATTTTTTGCAGCGACTGTGCCGCAGTACAAAAAGAAAGGGAAAGGGAAATGGAAGTGAACGAGCCATCAATCGGTGCCAAGGCGTTGCATGAAGCAGGTGCAGCGTGCTTCGCCTTTGCCACTCCTGACTTTGCCAAGTTTCCTGAGGTTTCGGACGCTCATGTGAATAACCAGGCTCTTGTCTCCACTGATGTTCATGTGAATAACGAAGTCCATGTCTCCAACGAAGTTCATGTTTCCAATTGGCCTCTGCGTATGCCCAATCTTTTGAGATTGTACACATGACTGAGGATGAACCCGTGTTTGCCTATGACCTCAAGCCGGTTGGTCCTTTGGACTTGATATCCAATCCACTCCAACATCAAGTATGAGGCGATATACTTGGTCCAAGAATTCGAAGATGCTTGAAGAGCGCGATGGTGAATCTGGAGCATGTTTCATTATTTTTGCCTTCATCAGCACATATCCAGCTGTGCGCCCATAGCATCTATATTACCGTGTGAACGAAAGAAAATACCGCCGGGCAGCAAATGGACACACGAGCCACATCGTGTGCAAGGACCACGAACGCAACAAAACAGTGATTTCCACGAAGCTTGTGCGCCTTGGTTCAAGTTGCTTTGTGCACCTTGTGGGGCCGAGCGCCCCGGTCTCACGACTAGCTTTTTGCAAGTGTCTGCAAAGTCCATGGAAAAAAGGGCTCTCCAAGATGAACTTGTAACCTGTACAGAGATCTTGCCAAGAGGCCTCTTATAGAGATCTTCTACAGAGATTTTGCCAAGAAGTCCTTTGCATAGATCTTGCCAAGAGAGCAGCTATAGAGAGCTTCTGCAGAGATCTCATAAAGAGATCGTGCCAAGGGACCTCATAGAGATCCTGTACAGAGGTCTTGCGACGACACCTCTGCCAAGAGATCTTGTCCAGAGACATGACATTGCATAGATCTCTATTGCAGAGATCTTGCCAAGAGGTCTCTTGCATAGATCTTCCCAAGGGACCTCTTACAGAGATCTTATACAGAGATCTTGCCAAGAGACCTCTTGTAGACTCCTATAGAGATTTTCTACAGAAATCTTGCCAAGAAGTCCCTTGCATAGATCTTGCCAAGAGAGCTGCTATAGAGAGATTCTACAAAGATCTCAAACAGAGATCTTGCCAAACGACCTCTAAAAGACACCTTGTACATAGATTTTGCCAGGGCACCATCACCATCCTCCACCTCATCTTCCGCATTGTCATCCTCATCATCGTCGTCCTCAAAATCATCATCCTCCACCTCACCATCCTCAACATAATCCTCCTTCACCTCATCATCCTCAACATCATCATCCTCAACATCATCGTCCGCAACAGCATCATCTTCATATTCGTCTTCACCGTCTTCATCTTCATTTTCATCATCATCATCATCCTCATCATCATCCTCATCCTCATCCTCATTCTTATCATACATTATCATAGATTACCATACATTATCCTCACACCCCCACACTGCTTGGGGTCTCTTGCCCGGATAATTTTGGACAGCATGTGGCCCCGGACATCTACTTGGAACATGTTTGGCAAGATTTTTCATCATGAACCCAGTGCCATGGCATTTGGGTATTTCATTTGTATTTGGGTATTTCATTTCCTTTGCTTGCAGCAGATGGGAGCATTGGAGCAGCTGGGAGGACTGATGCTGCCTTGCTTTAGGCATTAGTTCTTCCTTAGAACAGCTGGGCACTGGCGTTGGTTTTTGAACATAANTGGGAATACGTATTGCTTTGCTTTGGGCGTTAGCTTTTTTCCTTAAACAGTGTGTCCATACTGAGGGGTTCTTACGGTAGGGGTAAAGGCCTGGTGTGGTCGAGGCGCGCGCCATTTTTCCAGTAAATTTCCATATAATGTGTTTCATCGTTTCGTTTCGACGGCGCAGGCTCGCACAAAGTGCTGCCCGCATTTCGTGGTCGGATCTTGGCCCGCGCATATTTCCGGCAAATTTTCGTACAAAAGTTCCTCTCTGAGATGTCCATGTGCGTTTCGACTGCGCAGGCTCGCACGGATTTGCGCCGCGACGGGCAAAAACTTTTCTGGGCAAAAGTTTCTCTGAGAAAAGTTTGTCTGTGTCAAAGCTGGCTGTGTGAAAGGTGGGTGTGGCTGTGTAAAGACTGCTGTGTGCAAAAGTTTCTCTGTCCAAAGCTCGATTTGTGAGTAATGTTGGCGCCTGATTAGTGTCGGGGGCCCCCCCCTAAACAAATTGATGGGGACTGAATAAATCCAAAAAAAGTTGGGACCAGGTCTGCGGATCTCAGGATGATCAACTTAAGTAAGGATTTCAATTCATGTCAATTTACTTTCAAGTTATTTTCCTTTTGAACTTCAAAAAATCTAAGGATTTGAAAGGATTTCAGCTGATGTCAATTTATTTACTTTCAATCTTTAAAACGTAAATGACATCAAAAAATAAGTAATGATTCCAACTCATATCCATCTACGTTCAATTCGTTTTCCTTTATGTTAAAATGAAATCAAAGGATAAGTAAGACCTGCAAGTCGCATCAAATTGCTTTCAATTCATTTTCCTTTTGGGACCAAAAGGAATGAAAGGACCAGTAAGGATTTCAATTCATCTCATTCTACTTTCAATGGGGTTCGTTTTAGACCAAAAAGGAAGTGAAAGGAAAAGTAAGGATTTCAATTCATCTCATTTTACTTTCAATTGATCTTCCAAAAGAAATGAAAGGAAAAGTAAGTAAGGATTTCAATTCATCTCATTTCACTTTCAACTTTCAATGGAGTTTCCTCTTAGACCCGAAAGGAAATGAAAGGAACAGTAAGGATTTCAATTCATCTCAACTTACTTTCAATTGATTTTCCTTTTAGACCCAAAAAGAAATGAAAGGCAAAGTAAGCAAGGATTTCAATTCATCTCATCTTACTTTCAGTGGAGTTTCCTTTGAGACCGAAAAGGAAATGAAAGGAACAGTAAGGATGTCAATTCATCTCATTGTGTTTTCAATTGATTTTCATTACAACATAAATGAAATTTAAGGATAAGTCGAACATCCTTTAGAAATCCCATAAAAACCTTTGTGAAATCTCGCAGAAATCCTTTAGACAAGTAGGAAAGGTATCTTTTAAAGCCCCAAAAGTTTCTGAGCACAATAGGGTACCACCCATGCAATTGCACTATTGAGTATCTGAGGCAGTCATGGGCTGCCCCCTTGAAAATTTGTTTGGGTGCTGCCCTTTAATAAGGGCTTGATAAGAGATTGGTGGTTTGGGGAATCTTCCCATTTTAGGATTTAAAATGGAAGTGGCCTTTTGAAAGTAAATGGACCAGCTTTACCCAAAGAAAGGTGAGGAAAGGGGTTTGGTACTTTTTTAACCCTAATTTTTTTTGAGCACAATCGGGTACCACCCAAACAATTGCATTATTGAGTATCTGAGGCAGCCATGGGCTGCCCCTTTGAAAAATTGTTTGGGTGCTGTCTTTTAATGAGGGTTTAATAAGAGATTGGTGGTTTGGGGAATCTTCCCGTTTTAGGATTTAAAATGGAAATGGCCTTTTGAAAGTAAATGGACCAGCTTTACCCAAAGAAAGGCGAGGAAAGGGGCTTGGTACTTTTTTAATCCCAAGATTTCTGAGCACAATAGGGTACCACCCAAACAATTGTATTATTGAGTATCTGAGGCAGTCATGGGCTGCCCCCTTCAATTGTTTGGGTGCTGTCAGTTAATGAGGGTTTAATAAGAGATTGGTTTGGGGAATCTTGCATTTTTAGGATTTTAAATAAATGTGGCCTTTTGGAAGTAAATGGACCAGCATTACCGACAAAAAGGTGAGGAAATGGTTTTGGTATTTTTTAACCTGGACAAATTTCTGAGCACAATAGAGTCACACACAAACAATTGTACTATTGAGTATCTGAGGCAGTCATGGGCTACCCCCTTGATTTTTTTTGGGTGCTGTCTTTTAATGAGGGTTTAAGAAGAGATTGGTGATTTGGGGAACCTTGCATTTTTGAAATTCGCAATGTTTCTTGCTTTCAACAGTAAATGGAATAGCTTTATCCAAAGGGAACTAGAGAAAAGTGGTTAGGATTTGTTCACCCCATTTTGGATCTCATTCTTCTCATGAAAAAAATTGGGCTTGAGAAAACTTTGCACAATAGGGCCCTGCCCTAACCAAAATCAGGATCCTGAATTATTTTGATTTTTTCACAATACAGGGCCATGCCGCTAATCAGGTGCTAGCATTAAAAGCTTTTCCGTGCAAGAGCTTCTGCGTGTAAAAGATTTTCTCTGTAAAAGCTTCTCTGGCTTCTGTGTATAAAAGCTTCTCTTTGCAAAAGCTTCTATGTGTAGAAGCCTCTGTGGATAAGAGTTTCTCTGTGGAAAGCGTCTCTTAAAAAACAGATGGGAAGAGGTGAGCAGAGCTGAGAAGAGTTGAGCAGAGGTGGGAAGAGTTGAGATGAGCTGAGAAGAGGTGAGATGAGTTGAGCAGAGGTGAGAAGTGGTGAGAAGAGGTGGGAAGAGTTGAGAAGAGGTGGCAAGAGGTGAGAAGAGTGGAGACGAGTTGGGAAGAGTTGAGAAGAGGTGGGCAGAGGTGAGAACCGTTGAGAAGAGTACTGAAGAGGTGGGGAGAGGCGAAAAAGAGTTGAGCTGAGGTGGGAAGAGATGAAAAATCGTTAGAGCAGGTGAGAAGAGTTGTGAGAAGACTTGAGAAGAGCTGAGATGGTTTTAGAAAAGCTGCGAAGTGTTGGGCACTGTTGAAAAGGGGCGAGGCAAGATGAGGAGGAATTCGCAGAACAGAGTTTCGAAGCTATCCATGTGGTTGGCAAACAATATCTTCTACGTAACCACTGAATATGTTCTAAGCTCAGCGCAGAGTTTGTGGCTTGGACTATAATGACAGATGCAGCAACAGACGTGCGAAGAGTCGGCGAAGAGAGAGTCAGCAGAAAGAAGATGCGAGCGCAACAGGTAGAAAAGCCGCAAAACATAGGTTTTTCCAATGTTTCATGGCTCTGGAGGGTCGAAAAGTAGGCTTGCCAAAACGGAAGGTGCGGAGCCATCTGGTGGGATGAGAGATAAAAAAATGCACGCGGCTGTGGCGCGAAGCATATCTGGAAGTCAAAAAGATAAAAGCAATTCACGTCAGGAGCGTTTGAAGTGATCCAAGGCCGCTGTAGCGCGCCCAAGACAACATGAAAAAACACAATGGAGCGCTTTTGGAAGTTGAGGCGCGAAGCACATTCCGAAGTGAAAATGTCAAAGGCGCCTCATGCTCGGAACGCTCTTGGAGGTTGAGGTCTTGGAAATAAAAGCGCGTGCGGCTGTGGCGCGAAGCACATGTCAGGGTCAAAATGCGAAATAAGCACCATGGACTTGGGCCGCTTTTGGAAGTTGAGCTGCTGAAAAAAGTAGACGCGGCTGTGGCGCGAAGCAAGTCAAAGCGTTAAAAACTGAATGTCTCGGACCACCTTTTGAAGTTCATGTTTTTTCTGCGTGGCAGGCGCCATGGCTTCTACAGCTTCACAAGAGCGAGCCAAACGTGTGGGTTGCGCAGCAGTTTCCGACATGATGGCAGGCGTGGGACGCCTGAAGAGGATCTGCAAAGATGCATCCCACGCAGTACAAGAGACGTCGCCGTCAGACATGTTAGGAGGTCAGGGCACTGATTTCCTGAGAGGGTTGCATCTTGGGGCATCAGATCTTCCGGTTTGCTCCGATGCATGTGTGTGACAAGTGCAGCACTTCGTATGACCTGGCATCTCTTTTTCGTGGCAGGCACAGTATTTTAGAAAGATGGGGTCAAATTATAGGACCGGATAACCCCACATGTCAACTTCTCCAATAAGTACCAAAGCAGATGTGCAGATGGGATGGGAAAGGAAGGGAAGAGAAAGGGGATGNGTGTGAAAGAGTTGTGTGTGTGTGTGACAAAGTGGTGTGTGAAAGAGATGTTTGTGAAAGAGTTGTGTGAGAGAGTTGTGTGTGAGAGAGTTGTGTGTGAGAGAGTTGTATGTGAGAGAGTTGTGCGTGAAAGAGTTGTGTGTGAAAGAGTTGTGTGTGAAAGAGTTGTGTGTGAGAGAGCTGTGAGTGGAAGAGTTGTGTGCAAGTAA
>BGPT01001046.1:22851-40969 GCA_003297045.1 Symbiodinium sp. clade C Y103
AGTGCCACGCCTGCCACGCAGAATGATGCGGCGTCCGCCGCAACCAAGCGCGTCACCAGACCCAGCTGAGTGCCGTAAGTGCCACGCCTGCCACACAAAACGAAGGTCAATGTCACCAAGTGCCACGCCTGCCACACAAAACGAAGGTCCATGTCACCAAGTGCCACGCCTGCCACACAGAATGATGCGGCGTCCGCGGCAACCAAGCGCGTCACCAGACCCAGCTGAGTGCCGTAAGTGCCATGCCTGCCACACAAAGTGCCGGTCCATGTCGCCAAGTGCCACGCCTGCCACACAAAACGAAGCTCCATGTGACCAAGTGCCACGCCTGCCACACAGAATGATGTGTCGTCCACGGCAACCAAGCGCGTCACCAGACCCAGCTGAGTGCCGTAAGTGCCACACAAAGTGCCGGTTCATGTCGCCAAGTGCCACGCCTGCCACACAAAACGAAGCTCCATGTCACCAAGGGCCACGCCTGCCACATAGAATGATGTGGCGTCCGCGGCAACCAAGCGCGTCACCAGACCCAGCTCAGTGCCGTAAATGCCACGCTTGCCACACAAAGTGCCGGTCCATGTCGCCAAGTGCCACGCCTGCCACACAAAACGAAGCTCCATGTGACCAAGTGCCACGCCTGCCACACAGAATGATGCGGCGTCCGCGGCAACCAAGCGCGTCCCAGCTGAGGGCCGTAAGTGCCACGCCTGCCACACAAAGTGAAGGTCCATGTCGCCAAGTGCCACGCCTGCCACACAAAACGAAGCTCCATGTGACCAAGTGCCACGCCTGCCACACAGAATGATGCGGCGTCCGCNAGTGCCACGCCTGCCACGCAGAATGATGCGGCGTCCGCCGCAACCAAGCGCGTCACCAGACCCAGCTGAGTGCCGTAAGTGCCACGCCTGCCACACAAAGTGCCGGTCCATGTCGCCAAGTGTCACGCCTGCCACACAAAATGAAGCTTCATGTCACCAAGTGCCACGCCTGCCACACAGAATGATGCGGTGTCCGCGGCAACCAAGCGCGTCACCAGACCCAGCTGAGTGTTGTAAGTGCCACGCCTGCCACACAAAGAGAAGGTCCATGTCGCCAAGTGCCACGCCTGCCACACAAAAGGAAGCTCCATGTGACCAAGTGCCACGCCTGCCACACAGAATGATGCGGCGTCCGCGGCAACCAAGCGCGTCACCAGACCCAGCTGAGTGCCGTAAGTGCCACGCCTGCCACACAGAATGATGCGGCGTCCGCGGCAACCAAGCGCGTCACCAGACCCAGCTGAGTGCCGTAAGTGCCACGCCTGCCACACAAAGAGAGGATCCATGTCGCCAAGTGCCACGCCTGAGTTGTGTGTGAAAGAGTTGTGTGTTGTCAAGTTGTGTGTTGTCAAGTTGTATGTGAGTAAGTTGTGTGTTGTCAAGTTGTGTGTTGTCAAGTTGTGTGTTGTCAAGTTGTTGTTGTCAAGTTGTGTGTTGTCAAGTTGTATGTGAGTAAGNNAAGTTGTGTGTTGTCAAGTTGTGTGTTGTCAAGTTGTTGTTGTCAAGTTGTGTGTTGTCAAGTTGTATGTGAGTAAGTTGTGTGTTGTCAAGTTGTGTGTTGGCAAGTTGTGTGTTGTCAAGTGAGTGTGAGTAAGCTGTGTGTGATCAAGTTGTGTGTTGTCAAGTTGTGCGTTGTCAAGTTGTGTGTGAGTAAGCTGTGTGTTGTCAAGTTGTGTGTTGTCAAGTTGTATGTGAGTAAGTTGTTGTTGTCAAGTTTGTGTGTTGGCAAGTTGTGTGTTGTCAAGTGGGTGTGAGTAAGGGAGGCGGGGTGTGAGTAAGGGAGGCGGCGGCGGCGGACGGACGGACGGACGGACGGACGGACGGGCGACGGGTGCACAACAAAAAACAACAACCCCACACAAAGATGTGGGGAAAAATCGCAAAACGCATTCCATTTTTGAAGGAAGTCTCGGAGAATTGATTCTTTTTTGACAGTGTCAAGTTCAAAACTTGAAGGAGTCTCGCAGATTTTGCTTGTCTGGAGCCTTCGACTTCTATTTCATTGAAGCAGTTTCGCAAAATTGCTTCGGTTTGGACCTGTCACTTCCACTTTGAAGGAAGACTCGCATAATTGCTGCCTTTCAGACAGATAGATAGACAGACAGATAGATAGAAAGGCAGACGGAAAGGTAGATAGATAGATAGAAAGATAGATAGTTGGATTCATGGATAGATGGAGATACAAGGACAGACAGATAGATAGATAGATGGGTTCATGGATAGAGATAGACACACAGACAGACAGACAGATAGGTAGTGAGATGAATAGAATCGATAAATTCGAGGTACGGTCAAAACTCTGGTATACAAACTCATGTATTGAGGGGTCATTGGTGTCTGGAAAGTGCACGAAACACTGTGTAGCGATATGGGCCCCCACAAGCGAAACCTGTAATTGTGCGTAATGTCCACGTCTGAAATTGTTGAGCATAAAGTTGCGTGCATGCAAGAGGCGAAATTAGCGATACCCTTAGTGATACCCTTAGCGATACCCTTAGCGATACCTTAGCGATCCCATGTGTTCGAAAAGTGGGCCCAGACCATTCCTTTTCCGGAATGAGAGACGCTACTTCTTCTTTCTTACTTTTCCTTACTCTGTCTTACTTTTCCTTTCTCCTTTTCCTTTCCTCTTCCTCTCCTCTTCCTCTCCTCTTCCTCTCCTCTTCCGTTCCTCTGCCCTTCCTCTTTTTTTTGCAAAAAACCATGGTTAGTGATAGGGACCCCCCAAAAGCGATACCCAGTTTTCGGGAACCAAGCGACCAAGGGAAGAACAGGAGTTTCGGCAACGGCTCAGATAGATAGATAGATAGACAGACAGATAGATAGATGGATAGATAGACAGAAAGGTAAATAGATAGATAGTTAGATAGATAAATAGTTAGATAGATGGATAGATAAAGAGAGAGAGAGAGAGATAGATAGATAGATAGATAGTCAGATAGATAGAGAGAGAGATAGATAGATAAATAGATAGATAGATAAATAGATAGATAGAAAAAGGATGGATGGATGGATGGATGGATAGATAGATAGTGATAGATAATCATAGTTAAGGATAGACCATGATAGATAGATAGATAGATGGATAGATCATGATTGATAATTGATGATAATCATTGATAGTGGTAGATCATGAAAGATAATGATAGATACTGAAAGATAATGATAGGTCATGAAACATACTGATAGATCATGATAGAGAATGATCGATTGTGGTAGATCATGACACAGATAAATAGATAGACAATGAAAGAAAGATCATGACAGATAGATAGATCGATCGATCAATAGGTAGATTAGATAGATTGCTGATGATTGCTGCATGGGTAGATAGAAGGATGAATACAGAAAGGTACAGAGATAGAGAGAAGGACATAGAGGGATAGGTGGCTAGATATACAGGCAGACAGAGAGGCAGAGAGAGATAGAGAGAGAGGGAGAGAGAGACAGAGAAAAAGACCGAGATAGATATTTAGACAGATTTGCAGAGATGGATAGATAGACAGATAGATAGAAAGATGGACTCATGCAAAGAGATAGACAGATAGATAGGAAGATAGATAGATAGGTAGGTAGATAGATGCTGATAGAGGATGATAGATCGGTAGATAGATAAATAGATAGGTAGGTTGATAGATTGATAGATTGATGGACTAAATTGATCGATTGATAGGTAGATAGATAGATAGATAGTCAGATAGAGAGAGAGAGAGATAGATAGATAGATAGATAGATAAATAGATAGATAGAAAAAGGATGGATGGATGGATGGATAGATAGAGAGATAGATAGAAAGATATATAGATAGGCTTTGGATAGATAGATTTTAGAAAGATAGATAGATAGATAGATAGATAGATTAGAGATAGATAGATAGGTAGATAGATAGATAGATTAGAGATAGATAGATAGTGATAGAGAATGATAGATAATGATAGATAAAGAGAGATCATGAAGGATTATGATAGATAAATAAAGGTAATGATAGATAATGATTGTTTCATCATGCAAGATAATGATAGATAAAGATAGTTCATGGTAGATAATGATAGATCATGATAGACCAAGAAAGATAATGACAGACAGAAAGATAGATAGAAAGATAGATATAGATCATGATAATGATAGTGATAATGACAAAATGATAAACAATGAATGATAGATTATCGTAGGTCATGACAGATAGACAGACAGACAGATAGATCAGATAGAAAGATCGATCGATCGATCGATAGATTAGATAGATTGCTGCATGGGTAGATAGAAGGATGAATACAGAAAGACACAGAGATAGAGAGAAGGACATAGAGGGATAGGCGCCTAGATAAACAGGCAGACAGAGAGGTAGAGAGAGATAGAGAAAGAGAGAGAGAGACAGAGAAAAAGACCGAGATAGAGATTTAGACAGAGATTTGCAGAGATGGATAGATAGACAGATAGATAGATAGATAGGTAGATAGATGGATAGATATATAGATAGATAGATTCATAGATAGACAGATAAATAGATAGACAGATAGATAGACAGATAGATAGAGGAAGAAAAGAAGAGGGAGAAAAGAGACATAGATAGAAAGAGAAGGAAAATTCAAATTGCATAAATGGAAAGATCGCTGATGCGAAAAAACACGTGGATAGAAAGGTGAAGGGAGAGTGCAATAGATAGATCGAAAGATGCATAGCTGAAGAGAGGGATGGGCAGAAAGATAGACGGATTGATAGACAGGCAGGAAGGTTAATTGAAAATTTGAAATGGAGAGAGAAATAAAGATAGATAAAGAGAAAAAATAGAGAGATAGATACATAGATAGAAAGAGATGGAAATAGATAATCTGAGATAGATAAGCAGATAGTCAGTTTCTGCCACCGCCATGTGCTGTACTTTTGGCACTTTACAATGATAATTTACAGGCTAGAACTTCATGTTTGACTTTGCTTGTGGGTTCACAGCAGAAACAATTTTAAATTCTAAGAAATCATGAAACCATGGAGAGAAGAAATTCCACAGATTGCAACAGGCTGGATACAATCTCTATGTTTGTGGCAATGGTGGTGCTAAGCCAGTGCACGCCAAACTTTTGGCAACGGATTGCTCGGTCGNTCCACAGATTGCAACAGGCTGGATACAATCTCTATGTTTGTGGCAATGGTGGTGCTAAGCCAGTGCACGCCAAACTTTTGGCAACGGATTGCTCGGTCGAGGACTGCCTGCGATATGTCGATCGGTTCTTGATGTACTACATCTCCACCGCCAAACATTTGCAGCGTACAGCACCTTGGCTCGCTGAGCTTGAAGGTGGCATTGAATACTTGAAGAAGGTGGTCATTGAGGATTCCTTGGGCATTGCAGCTGACTTAGAGGCCATGCTGGAGCGCAACCGGAGCAATGAGAAGTGCGAATGGAAAGAAGTAGCATATGATGACGAGCTGCGAAAAAAGTTCAAACAATTTGCCAACACTGACGAAACTCATGACTCGGAACAGATCGAGTACATTGACATGCGAGGTCAACGCCATCCCAACACTTACAGCCCGCCAGACATCACTGGCCCAGCCCTTTACAGCAGAGACAAGGCCTGTTGCAGTGACTGGGAGTGGATCTTTGCAGGACTTGTGAACATGTACCCGAAGAATGGCGGGCTTAGTGTGAAGCATGGCGCAGAGGAATTGGCAGTTTTCCACATTGTTCACCAGTCAGAAGGTGGGAAACAAGAGGAACAGTGGGTGGCGACGCAGAATCTATGTCCCCACAAGCAGGCTCGAAGTATTTCTCGTGGCCTTGTGGGAGTGCAGCCCAACGGAACATTGACCCTGGCAGACCCAATCTACAAAACCACCTACAACCTTCTGACCGGTCAGGGCATTAGTGACCCGAACTTCAACCTTTCAACCTTCAATACAAAGGTGGAGGATGGCAAGGTCTTCGTGCAGGTACCTCCTCGCAGTGAGATGGAAAAGGCCTTTGAAAAGATGATCCAAGAGTCTTTCAAGGCTTCCGGGCGAAAATGCAGGAAGAAGACTGGACAGGTAGCTATGCCACAGGCTATGCCACAGGACCTGTCATGGTGACTGTGCAAAACCATGCAAAAGTCACNGCGAAAATGCAGGAAGAAGACTGGACAGGTAGCTATGCCACAGGCTATGCCACAGGACCTGTCATGGTGACTGTGCAAAACCATGCAAAAGTCACCCAGACTTGGAAAACGTTTAGTGAGGCTTTCTTCCACTTGAACTAGGCAGGATGAGAACGTTCACGCAATCCTAGGAACACCTTAGCCGGTACCAAAAATATGTCAATATGTCACAGGCCAATAACACGTCGTGCTCCACATGTTTATCTCAAAACGTTTTCTTTTTGCTTGGGTTGCTGAAAAGATTGCCTTGTCAAGCAAGCTGCTAGATGTTTTCCACAACCCCCACAGCTGTGTTGGATGACCAATTGTGGGAGCCGTTTTGTTGCTTGCCCTGTTTACAAGCGATGGTGCAAGACGAAGAATTTTGCGGATGGACCTTGCATGGAGTGCAGGACCATTCAGGACCAACGCTGCAAGCGATGTGCAAAATCGAGAACTCGATTTATGCGCTCTTTTTTTTCGTCTCTAGATTTTTTGTCAGTTTTCCGCGCCTTCAGTCTTTTTTTGCTGTCTCACCGAGATGACAGAAAGGGCAAGCACGGGCCCCTATGTTTGTGGTGACTGGAAATGTGTCCCATGTACCACTCATCTCTGTCTGAATTTCAGACGTCTGTGTGTCTGTGTGTCTGAATGTTTGTGACGTCTGTGTGTCTGTCTGTCTGTCTGTCTGTATATATGTATTGTATGATATTGCATGGTATTGTATGGTATTGTGTGGTTTTGTCAAAGGAAGTTTCGGAGAGAAACTCCGGGTTACGGATGGTTTTATTCTCATTAGCCCAAAGATCATTGTGTCAGGTTGGCATGTGCCTGAGGTAGAGTTGGAGCTCAATAGCTAGCAGTCCAAAGATCATTGTGTCAGGTTGGCATGTGCCTGAGGTAGAGTTGGAGCTCAATAGCTAGTAGTCCAAAGATCATTGTGTCAGGTTGGCATGTGCCTGAGGTAGAGTTGGAGCTCAGTTGCTAGTAGTCCAAAGATCATTGTGTCAGGTTGGCATGTGCCTGAGGTAGAGTTGGAGCTCAATTGCAAGTAGCCCAAAGATCATTGTATCAGGTTGGCATGCGCCTGAGAAGTAGAGTTGGAGCTCAAGTGGTCATTAAGTCCAGTTGTCATTTGCCTGAATTTGAGAAGTAGCTCAAGAGATCGTTGGGTCCAGCTGTCATTTGCATGGAGTAGAGAGGTAGCTCAAAGATCACAAAGTCCAGTTGTCACTTGCCTGAAGTAGAGAAGTAGCAAGGCGGCATTGGCAGATTGCATTGGAATTGTGACGCCCAGGATAAGATTTGAATGTTTGGATTTGCGTGAAACATTGTGTTTTTCGGGTAAGCGGAGGTTCCGTTGCGGAGAAAGTTTGGCTGGCGTGCGCGACGGTTGCGGGTATGCTCGGCTTGCCGTCGAATCCTGCTGGATCTTCGCGCGCAGTGCTACTTTGTGCAGTGGAACTGCTGCATCAAGGTCAGTTGTTGTGCATTATTGGTGTTGCGATTCTAGTGTGCTTTGCAACTCCGTTTCTGCTCATCGCGCTGGAACTGCTACATCAAGGATAAGCCGGATAAGCCACTTGCAAGGCATATGGATGTTTCAAATGTATATGGATGTTTCAAATTTTAAGGGTGAACTCAAGGCTGATTAATCTTTGCTGGAGATCAATGAAAATGACCATGAAGCTTACAGTGAGATCTGGGACGTGATGCTCCTAGCCTTTGACTTTATTTTTATTGTTTGCCGGGCAAATTTTATTTTATACGAAGTTCAATAGACTATAGACTCAGTTGTAAACACTGTGGGATCAGCCTCAGCACTGAGGGTGGAAATCTTCCAATCTGCCCTTCAAGTCAGCAATCTTTGATAAAAGAAATTATGTTTCACTTTCAATGCTTGGCAGGGGAATGGGAATGGATGGGTTCTTGAATGGATGGATGGAAGGATGGATGGCAATAGATGGCAAAGGATGGCAATGAATGGATGGATGGATGGATGACAATGGATGACAGTGGATGACATTGGATGGCCATGCCACTCATGTCACTCATGTCACGCATGCCACCCATGCCACTCATGCCACTCGTCATGCTGAATTTTTCTCATACACTGCAACATGGCACGATCATGTAACATGGCAGAATATTTTACATGTCTGTAGCATATAGCATCCTAGCCATTTTCTGCCGGCTCCAACTTCAGAATATATTGACTAATGCTGGGAACCTCAGTCTATTGGGGACCGTGGCCAGGGTTGCTTTGACTTTGGAGGTTCAAACGAAAAATGAAAGCATATCTGGGAAAAAACAATAGATTATTTTCATGATGGGGCACACGTTCACACATTGGCTCAGATCATCATCACTGCTTCAAAAATCCGTGCGGCCCAAGCCCAAGCCACTTGCCATTTGCCCCTTGCCATGACGACAAGCTTTGCACTGTCTCTCCGATCCACTAAAAGTTGCGAAAATCCCTCGATCAACTTCTGGACCATTTCGAGAGATGGGAGCCAGAGTCACAAGTCATTCAGTATGCCTTGGATGAGTTTCGGGCAAGGGTGCAAGGCGAGGACAGGGACGAATGCCATGCTATCTTCCTGGATACTTTTGGCTAAAGTCAGGGCTTCTTAGCAATTGCACTTGTCTTGCATATGATGTGCCCTGAGTATCAGGGAGAGACAATAAGCTCAACGTCCTGGCAAGGGGTTGGAAGATTTGCAGAAGGATTCCTGGGTGACATGACGATCAACAGAATCTACCGTGACCCTGAGATGGATGAAAAACTGCCTGAGATTGCTCGTGACATGTTTGACATGATGAATGCAGTTCCCTGGCACAAAGGCAGGCTTTGAATGTTATTTTCATGTTTGTTTTTGTTGGTTTTAATTTGGTTCATTATGCTTTGTTTTTGACATCACTCTAGCCCAGGTCACGGAGATGCAGATGCATGCGGTGGTAAAGACAGCATTTCGACATCCATGGTGGTGGCACCGGCGGGAGTTGTATAACCTGCGTGAGGCAGGGTGGTTGACACGCTGGGTCGGGGCTGAGACATGAAAAAGAAATGGTGACTCGACTCACTGTCTGTCTACTATGCGTTTTGTTTTTTTTTTCCCCGCCTCAGCCTGACCGCGGGACAGGCCGTTTCTGACAGTCTGGACATGTTTTTGGCACATGAACCAGGCAATGCCCATCCTGGCCATTCTGATGTGCCTGATGAATCAGCAGGTGGGCATGAGCCATGTGCCTCATCAGATTCCAGGCCTAGCCAGGACGATGGTTGTCTCCGCAATGCAGCATCATATCCACCTCCCAGAAGTGAACAACATCATGGTGGTTCTGACAGCACTGCGTCAATGCCTTCAATGATGACAACTGGCACTCAAACATCGCCCATGATGCATGCAGTGGAAACTCGAACAGTGGAAGTTCAGACTGTTTCCTTTTAGCGCGGAGCCTACCAAGCGCCTGCTCCTGCTGAGCCATCGAAATGAGCATCTGTTCACATGATGGAATATACTGGAATTCATGGTCGTCTCATGATACATGGCAAATGACCATTGCTATACAGATGTGCTTTCATGTTGATTGTGATCACAGTTAAATAACAAACAGTTTGAATGGTCAGGAGCCTGCTTTTGAGTGTGATCACGTCTTCCGATTTTCATGCGTCATGATTAATGAAACAGCTATGAAAAGGAACATCAAATGGGATATCTGGGAGCTTGCACACTGTCCATCATATCATGTGATAGGACTTGTTTCTGCTTGACCCTCAATCTCATTGGGTTTTGGCATATGTATATATATATATATATATTGATGACTGTGCGAATGAGTGTGAATGTGTGACATGTCATCACATACTCATAGGATTATGGGGGGTCAGGGCGGAACCAAAAATCAACAGCTTTCTGAGGTCAGCAATGGCTTGCTGAGACTGTGACACACTCAGGTGGAAACATGCTCAAACAATCATCAGCTTTATTTTCACGTCAGATTTATCAGCACATCTTTAAGCAGTTTACACATGCCACACATGTATTCAACCCAGTTTCCACAGATGACACATGCTGGTTGGCTTGAGCCCAGCCCAGGTTCGCATTGCAACCCTTGAAATGCCCTCTGCCTTGCTCTTGCCCTATGCCCAATGATTCCGTGCTGGGGCCTGAGCATCTCACGTTGATAAACCATTATGCAGCAAACCCATTCATAGCCAAACTTAAAGAAACTTATTGTAGAAAAGATTTAAAGGAAAATTATATCTATGTGTTTCAACAATCCTCGCAAAACAAGAACATTACAACAATATTGTAAATATATCAACACTTCAAAGCAATTTAAAACCGAAACCGTCAGTGAGGCCATGAAAGTTATTGCAATATGATTGTTCTCATCATTCTCACATTTGCCACTACTACCAAATTAAACCCAAACCAGTCTGATCCCTGGCTTGAAGACTTGCGTGATCATACTGCCTTCACAGAAAGTGTCTCAACCAGCTTAAATGCGCCACAGGTCTCACATTCAAGCAGTCCTTCCTCAAGCAGTGTTTACATTGGAAACAGTTTTCCTGCAGTTTGACTTGATGACAGTTTGCACCGTATGGCCCAGGCTGGCGAAAAAACAATCCTTCCCTCAAATTCCAGGAGTTTCTAAGTACATGATTGGCTTGCTTGAGTCAAATATTTTCATTCATTTTTTGACTTGGTGATCAACCTTTCACATGCCAAATGTATGACCCAGGTCTGGAAGCAAGGCAGTCCTTGACTCAAACACAAGCAGTTGCCACATGCTGTTTGACTTAATGCAGTTTTTCACATGCCACCGGTCGTTTGAATCAATTTCCACACTGTTTGACTTCATGACATTTTGAACATGCCTGCATGGCTGGAGACCAGGCCATCCTCACCATGCTTACCGCACAGAACTTAAGGCAGCAGCTGGGGCAAGTCCTCCTAGTGGAGGATTTGCTCTTGCCACTGCTGGCCTCCAACTGAGGCTGGCTCTCGACCCGTCACCTGTGATAAGTTGAGTCTGTTTTCAGCCACACAGGATAGATGACGAAGGCTGACTAGCAAACAACCGCATGTTACAAGGTGATGCTGCTTTCATTGCAATAAGAGCAGGTCGTTTGAATCAAATTCCACACTGCTTGACTTGATGACATTCTGCACATGCCTGTATGGCTGGAGACCAGGCCATCCTCACCGAAGAAAAGGCAGCAGCTGGAGAGGTTCCTCAGTGAGGTATCTCTCCTGCTCCTGCTGGCGCTCCACCTGTGCTGCTGGTCCTTTGACTCGTCACTTGTGAAGGCGTTGGAATTGGCATGTGAAAGGTTGATCATGAAGTCAAAAACTGGGTGAAAACAGCTGAGGAGTGAACTCAGAGGCCAATTCCGGAAGCAAGGCAGTCTTTCCCTCAAACACAAGCAGTTGTCACATGACACGCTGTTTGACTTACTGCAGTTTTTGACATACAGGTCGCTTGAATCAACTTCCACACTGCGGCTCAAGTCAGATCTGTGATCCATTTAAATTGTGACACGGAATGATGTCAACTTGTTTCATCTTGTTTCATGACGTTGTGAGCTCTGGCACTTTGCCTCTTGAAGCGTTGTGTGCATTGCATGGCACCTCGGGACGATCCTTCTCCCACTGCTACTGCTGCCTTTGACATCTGCGAAACGCGGGTCTNTTGCCTCTTGAAGCGTTGTGTGCATTGCATGGCACCTCGGGACGATCCTTCTCCCACTGCTACTGCTGCCTTTGACATCTGCGAAACGCGGGTCTGGACGTGAGCAACTTCCCTAACAGGAAGTCAGTTCAGGCCAGGTGTGATTTTTCTCGTGTTTGCCATGAAAGGAATTGCAAGAATTTTAGTCTGTGCCTTCTTGCAGGCTGTATACCTCTCTGCAAGTAGGATGAAAATGCATTGGCATAGAAACCAACCACCGTTTATTCAAAGTTCAAATTGACTTCGGAATTCAGGACGAACTTCAACAACTATCACAAAGACGACCCGTGCGGCTGGGTGCTGAAGACTGTGATGCAATGGCCTGGATCTGACACTGAATGCAAAAAGCTTGAAATAAGGGTGCAGCGGTCAGTTGTGGAAGCACAATACCAAAAGGAAAAACTGTGTGAATCTGACCTGTGTTTTCTGTCTTTTGTAAAGCCGGGTTGACATTTGAATGCTGTTGCCGTTTGGATCTTAGGGCCCTTGAGTCATTCGCGCTCTGTGAAAGAAGTGGGCTGCCAACGGTTCCGTACCAAATGCACATTGGTAGCGGAGCAGGTGACGACCTGCCTCCGGGTACGTCGCAGACCCTGACCCAGGGAATCTGTGTCATTCTGGAAATTGGCCGACCTCAAGTTGAGGAAGGTCCTGCAATCGTCCGACTCGCGCCCGAGCGGACCCCCCCTGACCTCGAGGGAGACAGTAGACCCGATCCCGAAGGGACGGAAAGCTTGCCATGTCCGTGAATGGATTGAAGTTCGTGCAGGGGCAATATGGCTCTACACTTTTGGAGACGAAATCAGGATCCTACATTTACTATGGTGACGCTGGACATTTCCATGATTGGGAGTTCAGGACACGTCTGAGGATAGTCTTGTTTGAATCGAACCAGAGGACATGCCAACGTTTCCAGACCTAGCAGGACGACCGACTTCTCCGAAGACCCCCTCGATTCCGAGTGGAGCGAGGTCAGCAGCATCGAAGACAAAACAGATTGACCGTGGACCTCTCGTCAACAAGATCATTGAGGGACTACGTGGTGATGCTTTTGCAATTGCTCGTGATGTTGGACTCGACCAATTGACTGCCCCAGGTGGACTGGAACTGTTGATCACTCAGATCAAAGCCCATGTCTTTCCGAGAGCTCAGGAAGAGGCCAACGAACTGTTTCGAGCTGGTCAGCGCCTTGGTGGCCCATTGGCAAGACAACCATTGGAACCTATGTTGAGTTACACACAACGACGCCGACGGTGGTGGAGGACTCTGGTAAAGCTTGATCCTTCTATGCAGTTGTCAGACTCTCTTAGGATGGAATTGATGCTTGAGTTGTCAGGCTTGTCAAGACAGGAAGGATTGGTCGTTCGTGCTTGTGCAACCACCAAAGACATTGAAGGTGTCGCTGAGGTACTTGTCGACCAGTATGGACAGATTCATCTTCGTGAGGGGTCACGATCCTGGACAGGACGTGCACCCGTATCTACATCAGGCAAGTCGAGTGGGAAAGGCCCTGGAAAGGGGAAGTACACATCTTCATCTGGAAAGGGTTCATATCAGCGTGCTTACAATGCCTACCCCCTTGGAATGATGAGTATGACCAATCTTGGAATGGAGATGATTCCTATGTTGGCTTGCTTGGTGGGATCGATGCTGATGAGTCCCAGAGCCAATGGCCTGAGGATGAGTACGATTACCACGATGATGTGGATGAATACGAAGCAGCTGCATTGAATTGCTTGGTTGATGTCGAAGATGTGGATGAGAAACAAGCAGGTGATGCAATCCAATTGCATCTGGCAGCTCATACAGCTTTTGGCAAGGCCAAAGGCAAGGGCAAGTTTGGCAAAGGAAAAGGGAAAAGCAAGCTTGTTCGATTTCAACTCACAATCGAGCAACGTCGTGCCAAATTGGCTGAGCTGAAGAAGCGCTCAAAGTGTATGCGCTGCGGTGCCATGGGGCACTGGGCTGGAGATCCACAACTGACATGAGTGACAGTTCAGGTGATGATGCACTTCTGCTTGAAGCCTCTCCCGCAGGGAAGGCAGTGGCACATATGGCAATTCGTCGAACAGGACCGAGCAGGCAGTTCACAGCCTCGAGCTTCACAACCACGACCATCAGCAAAGGCAGCAGCCTCATCACAGTCGGAACATACCCCAGTTCCTCGGGACCTCGATGTGGCACTGAGGCCCGAGAAAAGCGATTACAAGTTTCCTTATGGACAGTCCAAGGGCTTGACATTTTGGGACACCTTGCATGATCAAACCAATTTTCACCGATGGCTTAAGCAGAATGATCCTAAGAGCCCATACTATTGGGAATGGGTACAATGGGTTGACAGATACTTTGACATCAGTGAGGTTGGTATTTTCATGCGTGATACCTCATACTATGCACCCCAGTCTGGTGTGACCCGGGATTCGGGCAAAAGGAAGCCGCTTCATCTTCCAAAACCCACAAAGTGTCAGGTTTGCAAGGACTTCTCAAAACAGGGTTCAACTGGGTACACAATTCGACAGACTTGTTTGGGTTGCGGTCATTCCACAACCACACGCAGAGAAGAGGAACCCACGTATCCTGTCGACCAGTGTCCCCATGAAGATGTCGATCACAGAGGTTCAAGTAGGACAACACACCGAGTGTATTGCAAACAGTGCTGCGCTTTCATTGATGAAGCTCCTATGCAGATTCGCAAGGAGAGAGTTGCTGTTGCAAAGAAGGTGGAAACAGTTTCGGTGAAGAAGGTTCCTATCGTTGAGACATTGGTTGATGATGACTCTCAAGGTTTGACCCCAGGTCAGTTGGATAAGATCCTTCCCCAATTTGCCCACCTTGTCGCTTCTGCATCGGAATCTGAGGCCATCACACGATCTCGACTTCATGAACTTCTGCATCAATCGATCGACGTTTTGGAAGAGGACGGTTTTTCGTTTGTTGAAGACGAGGGCCAAGCGGACCCTGAAGGTCGTTCAACAGCAGCGTATGTTGGTGTTTGTCTTCACGGGAGTGAGTCACACTACCCATCTGACTTGGTTTACATGAACTTCGAAGCGGTTGATGTTGAGAAATCTCCCCACGTGTTTGCTTTGTTGGATGAAGGGTGTAACAGTACTTGTCATAGCAATGCATGGGCAGCTGATGCAGAGAAGAAGCTAGCCCGGTTAGGTTACACCATGCCATTGAAGGATGATGGGGGGAAGAGTTTTGCTGGTCTGGGCAGTGGTAGCACCAAGACCGAAGGGGTACGCTCTATCCCGTTTTCTTTGGTGCTCAAGACGGATCATGTCAACGGGGTCCTTGAATCACATCAGTTGTCATCTGGTCACAGTCCCCTGTTGTTATCCCTCTACGCCCAAACAAAGCTAGGACTTGTCAAGGATTTGAAGAATGGAATCGTTTCAATCAACGGTGATGAACTCAAGGTTTACAGATGCTCCAAAACAGGTTTGCTAATGGTCTGACAAAGGGGCTATTTCCACTGACCCCGGGTGTTCCAGCCGAAATCCCTAAAGCCCGTCGACCTTTGCGGGCCATGGCGGCGACAGTTTCAGCGGACGTTTCTGGCCACTCCATTGTCGGCTTCCACAACAAGGAACAGTATTCTGTTGACAAAGCTCTTAAAAGAGCATGTGAATCATCAGCTGCAGTGGTGCTTGTCACGCGTGGGAAAAGGTTTGGCACAATTCCTTCAGATCCCTGCGGCCGCCGTCGCATTGTTGTGGACGTTGAACGCTTGGACGATCCCGAAAGGGACAGGCAGATGTGCATCCATGTGGGGTGGGCTCCTGGAATATCCAGAACCTTAACCCGTTTGCTTGGCTTCAACAAGGTCATGGCCGAGATTGCATCTGCAGCTACCGAGTGCGACAACCCACGTGGGATCTTGGTGGAAATCCGCCGTAAGAGCGGCAGGCACAGATCGGTATGTGCCGGGTTCTGCGCCCTTCGCCATTTCAGGCGCCATGGACATATGGTGGAGCTGGTGCATCTTCAGAGTCCGGATTGGACCACGATGAAATGCGGAGGAACTTGCAGTGCGTGCAGGGACTATGCAAAATGTCTCAGTGCCATTGAAGGAATACTTCCTCCACGTCACGACGGACCAATTCGTGCCCCAGGACGTCCTCAAGCGAAAGTCAGGCCAAAGCCATGCCGGCGATGCCTGCTGATGTTCGAGATGCTCCCAGCCGAGATGATCCTGGAGATGATGATGAGCTGGTCAACCCTGGAGGGGCGTCCAGTGGTGCTGCAGGAGACGTTGTGGGTCCCAAGAACTTTCAAGAGATGCAGAAGACCGTGAATGCCCTGGCTGACAGATTGGGAGTTCTGACAGAAGAGTTGAAGGGCCGACGTCACAGGTCATCATCAAGGAGGAGATCTACATCACGTGGAAGTCACAGATCATCGTCAAGGAGGAGATCTTTTTCGCGTGGCCGTCGCCACGTGACGACTTCAGTGCGCCGTTCAGGGAGCCCTCTGAAACGAGTGAGACGACTTCCAAGTCCACCGCCAAGGCCACACCTTCGATTCCTCGAAGACGTCCAAGGTCTGAGAGGACCAGCATCTTCGAGATCGGGAGCAACGGTCAGCCTGACCCAAAGGAGCCGCCTACATCTCCTCCGCTCCATCGACAACATGGAGCAGTGGCAACCGATAGAGTCGAACTGGAGGGGCTTCTTCGACAGAACCTGGCGCAGGATGAGAAGTTCTCCGGACCTACGGCTAGGCCGGACTTGGTGGATGGTGAGATCCTCAATGCAGTCATCGATTTGTCCATTAGAGAGGGAAACCGTGACAGGTTGTACTGGATTTGTGACCCAGATTTGGGCGCATCGCAGCAACAGAGCTCAGGAGTTCGAGTTTCTTGCCTCATTCGATCACACATCCGTGGTGGACAACTTGCAAAGGTACCTTCTCTGTGCCGTGGTTGGCTGCGAACGGTGTGGTGCCGTAGCAGAGGTTCAGCCGATCCTTGGACTTTGCTTGACAATCGGGTTCCCAACGGTCAGAACGTGCAGCTGGACACGGCATGGGTCGATGTCGTTGTGTTTCACCATCACCAGCCACCATTGGATGGCGACGTCCGCCGTGCATACATGAGCGCACATGTTGTTGGGACCAAGGGGATCCAGAAACCCAGGGATGTTCGTGATGTTTTTGAGAAATCTTTGAACCCCTTCAACAAGAAGATGTATGCGGTGAAGTCCAAAGCCAAGCCACATGGCAATTTTCCTGTTTGCAGGGCCCTCAAAACTGACTCCACCAACTCAACTCCGGCCCCTGAAAAACACAGTCTTTTGAGCAGTTTTCCGGGGGCTGAGGGGGTCAAATTTGTGGAAGCCCATTCGGAAGGAAAGCCCACAAAACAAGAGGTCAAACAAAACCTGGTGATTCTGTTGACTACGATGATTCAGACTACACTTGTGAGTATGAGACAACATCAGAAGATTCCCCACTTGTTGCAATGATGGCATTTGAGATCTAACCCTCCCTGTGCAATCGACCACACTGTTTGAGCCTGTCACCTGAGCAGTGCCATCATCAAAATTACCTTGCTGCTCTAAGGCGCTGTGACATCTTGTCCTGCTCCCAGTTTATTGTGCTGCTATATGAGATGATATCGTGGCTTTATGTGATGCATGCCTTTGGTGAATCTCTAGGCCACATAAATGTGTAAGCCTCCTAGTTTTTCAAATGTGTTGGTTGTTGTGACTTTCATTTGCCATTGAATTGGATTTAGTTGGCTGCTTTCAGGTGAGAGGTCTCTCTTTGACCCTCACAATTGAATGTTTGACCTTAAGGTGTGAGAAACAGCATCCAGCTGCTCATGATGTGCACCTCCCAGCCAGTCTCCCCTTTGGCTTTTCATTTGTATCCTGATTTGAGTGCGGCTCAATGATATGCATTAATCGCAGACTTTTTGCTGGCCTCAAGCCTCCTAGTGTGTGTGGCAGCTTGCCACATTTGACGCGTGTCACCTGACACTATGTGTAGCGAGAAATTCCAGAGATGGTAAGTGATCTTGAAACGGTCCAAGAACCAGTTTTTTTTTTTTCCTGCCATAGGTCTGGGTGAGACCCGTTGGCACCACTACAGCAACTATGCTCTCAGGTGAAGATCGAATTTACAAAAAAACTTTCAGAAAGGTGCTTCGCGGTTGAAGGCCCATGTTTTTATCTGTTCGCGGTGTTCTCGGTTTTGCATTTCGAACGGTATATGCTCATGTTT
>BGPT01001046.1:43099-81136 GCA_003297045.1 Symbiodinium sp. clade C Y103
CTCGTTCCAGAAATTTTGTTTCTCCTCGTGTGGTCTTCCGCTGTGTGGCGCGTAGATGTTGATTATGTTGAAATGTCTTCCTTTTGCTGCAATCTTTAGCTCTATGATCCTGTCATTTACTGGTGTGCAGTCCAAGACATAGGGGCTGTACCGAGGAGAAATGACGAATCCTACTCCATNCTCCGGCCTTCTCGATGTGCTTGAACTCTATGTACTTTCTTGCCTGAGAAATAGAAAGTGTAACCTTCATGTTTTTCCGTTGAATTTATAGGTTGTTTTGTCTCTTGCAAGGCCATTATGTCTATATTGTGGTGTTTCATGACATGTGTTAGCTGCTGTCGCTTGGAGAGTCCGGCCAGCCCTCTGCAATTCAACGTAGCGACTTTCAGTTTTTGACCATACTTTAGGGACTCAGCGACTGTTTGACTTTTATGTTGTGTTGCCGGCTTGGGTTCCGAGCAGTTGTTGCCTCTTTTGAAAAGTTTTTGAGAAAATCTGGTAGATCTGTTTCTTAAATAGCGCCTTCGGTCAGCATAAAATGTTTTCAGTAACGCGGCTTTGCTTACCGGCTTATGTTTTGAAATGTTCTTGAGTAGGGCCTTTCCACATTTTTGATTGGAAAGATCGTAATGTTGTTTAATCGTGGCTGTAGTGGTTTCCTGGGTTGCTTTTGGTACTAGCGCGTGCGCAACCAGTTTTCGCACTAGTTTTACATCTGCTTGCTTAATTTGTCTCCACGCTTGTCTGCTTGCTTGTCTAACAAGATTTCGCTTTGCTAGTTTTTCCTGTATTTTGTGTTTATTCCTCTTTCCGCGTCTTGTTTTTCTACTTTTTGCTCTGTAAGCTTGTTGCTGGTTCAGTGCAGATGTCGGGGTGTAGGGTTTGTGGACGCGGCTAGCATTATCATGCTGCGCAATCCTCCCGGCTCTCCTTGTGAGGGTACCCAGTGAACTACTGTTACGATGCGCGCAAACATTTTTTCCATGCGCGCAAACATTTTTTCCCGCCGCAGCATTCTCAGATTTGTTTTGGCGTCGGTGACGCTTCTCAAATTGTAGCCCCGTTGGGGCCTTCTCAAATTTGGGTGGCTCCGAAGAAGCCTTCTCATATAATGCCTCTACAGGCTTCTCACATTCACATACTGTTTCTTTGAGTCATTCCTCTGTTTCCATTCCGGCCTCTTCCCATAGTTTTTCTTCTACTGTCTTTTCGTAGTCTTCTTCTCTTTGAATCTCCTTCTGCGTTTCCCAGTTGTCCACCTTGACGTACTTGATGTAGAATGGGCGGCGGTAGTCGAAGCTGAAGTCAAATGCTGCTCTGCCCACTTTGCCCTTTGTGTCTTTCCCTTTNGTAGAATGGGCGGCGGTAGTCGAAGCTGAAGTCAAATGCTGCTCTGCCCACTTTGCCCTTTGTGTCTTTCCCTTTTCCCTTTCCTTTTCCTTCTTGTGGCCTTTGTTCTTCTCCTCCTTTTCCTTTTCCGGGTCGTGTATTGCGAATTCTCCAAAGGGTCTCTTCAAAGTAGTCGTGGATGGGTTGGAAAATTGTCTTGTCTGCGAAGACNTCCTCCTTTTCCTTTTCCGGGTCGTGTATTGCGAATTCTCCAAAGGGTCTCTTCAAAGTAGTCGTGGATGGGTTGGAAAATTGTCTTGTCTGCGAAGACAATGGCTGAGGCAGTAGAGTGTCTGAAGACTATCCAAAGGAGGGGTCCTTTGTCGTCTGAGATTGTGCATGCATCTGTGTTCATCCATGTGTCTTCTTCCTGGCCAATCTTCTTGAGCACTTCTTTGCCTGCTTTGATAAAAGAGCTTCGCATCATTCTCTCAGGTGAGTACTGTGCACGGATGATCAGTTTGTCTTGTGTGCTCCTTCTGTAGTGTGGATCGTAGTAACAAAGCGTGTTGTGTTGCTTGTGGATGTGTTTGTACCAATGGTATGTGAATTGGTCTCTCATGCCTTGGTTGCTGAAGCGAAGCCGTGCATAGGTAGAGAGTCTGCCTTTTCTGTCGGTGAATGTCATTGTCAGGTTCTCATCTTTCACTCCTGACTGATCTATCAGCCATCTGGTATTGATCTGTCTGTCTTCTAGTGTGGCATGCCTCGGCCAGCCAAAGATTGTTGCGAGCAATCCTGCTTCTTCTTCTTCCTTCTTGGAGTTCTTGTGCAGCAAGTAGGCTGTCTGTCTTTGAATTGTTTCTGTCTTGTAATCATTCTCTGCAATCTGGCCTTTTAGGTTTTCAATTTCTCGAGCTTGTTGTCTCATCTGCACTTCAATTCCATCATCCCCTGCTTCTTCAGCAGGGGTCTCTTGGATTGTCGCTGGTTGTCTTGTCATGGGGGATTTGAAGCCTCCCTGCCTTATAGGGGTTGATTTCTGCATTCGTTCTATTGATTCATTTTGCCTCTGCCAGATACGACGCTGGGAAGACTGATTCTGTGATACCACATATGTATGTATATACAAATTCTAAATACATAATATGATAAAATTTCACTAACAAAATATGACATGTTCAAGTCTCACAAACGAAATCCCAAGACAAGATGATTCAACATAAAACAACATACCCATTATTCTATATCAATAGCAATAAAGGCATCGAAATTCGTAAACCCCTGTAGCCCTACTTACGACACACCAACAGGAAACTACCAACTAGGGTTGCGACAATGTAAGAAAAACAATAGAGTCATTGTTTGATGGACTTCAGTACCGAGAGACAACCGAAGAACAGAACAGAATTCACACAAGGCAGCTAAGATGAACCATATAGCATCTTAGCAAAGATAGTAATGGGATACCGCTCTCTAAATGAAATTATCCTGCAAAACCATAACTTCAATATGTATTAATTACAACAAAAAAAGTTGACAAATGTTGTAGTTCAAGTAGCATCAACTAATCCATAGGTCCATATGCATGTGTTGTCAATAAAAGAATTCAAGGAAAACTACAAAGGTTCTTACCTTTTCACCAGGCTTTGGAAGCTGGAGATACGAGGATACGCCCATGAGGATGCCCACTGATGCCCTCAAACTGATACCAATCAGAAGTAAACTACCAATAGAGGATGAATGGAAGACTGAAAAATATGGCCTCAAATCAAGGAACATAACCCGTGTTTGGTGAAAAACGGATAAAAACGGAATATGCAGGAAGTGGAAAAGATAATGTTGTAAAAAATGAACGCACCAATGACAGCATGACATCAGAGCATCATACAGCTTTCGCCAACAATGAATGTAAGCAAGTATCAGATACCCTCACCAAAAATAGGAAGAGATGTTTCGAACCTGCCAGGTGTACAAGAAAGAGAATGGACAGATTTTGAATATAATATTAACATCAAGACCTCAATATATCCGATGTCAACTGAAACACTGCATAACGAGCAGCATGTCTTAACAACGATTGCTAGGTGCTTGATTTATGCATATTACGCTACATGCCATGCTTTTGCAGAGGGCCTCATTTGCTCAAACCGCCACAATGGAAAAAGACCAAAAAACAGACAAAGATATACTCACCTAGAAGAAGCACTAAAATTATATAACACGGCTTTCTAGCGTGTATCATCACCTCAGAAGAATAGATTTTACGCAAACATGTTCAAAAGAGTAAGAGCTAGCAAAAGGAATGCATAGAATTATTTACTTCTATAAAACGAGGACGAACAACCCATTTCTCATACATGGAGTTGTTCAACCACAACTGCTTTCTTTTTAAATCTTTCCAGCGGAAAAGAGCGCGCGATGAAACAATGGAGCTACACATGGGGCAGGATGGCCACTTTAGATACGACAGGCCCTTGTGCGCAATACGACCTTGAATGCTGAACGTTTTAATCAGATACGGTAGACACCTTGCATATATGGAATAAATAGTAAAACAATATATCAGCGACAACGTGTGGAATGGTCAGTATCATGACTCATACAATAATCATGCCACAATAGTATTGTATTGATTCACCACTGAGTTCTATACAAGGTTGTACTTGCCTATTTTCTATTTCATGATATTCTAAAATGTCAACCTCAAATGCTTAACCCCATCCAATAGTTAATGATAATACCTTGTTCATTTGATGAAGTTAGTGATAGTGATGACAACTCAATATTAACAAATTCAATGGAAACTACAAATCTCATGCTATCAAGAATGGATGAGGTGTAGTATTATATTGACAAATGAGCAAATTAAATGGGATTCAGGGATTCAGCAGCACCCCTATTTTCCCAGATATGTTGATAAGGCAATTGAAAAATCAGGTCTTCGCCATGTCTGGGACACACCACTTACTATCTGGGACACACATTCAAGTTGAAAAAAAAGGCTGCCCGGGCACGGCTGGGAACCCCCCACTGGGCTCTGCGGACGGAGCGCCCGGTCAGGCCGCCTGAGATTCAACCAATCAACATGGAGATAGTGTGGATGGAAGAACTCCACCAGCTCAGGGATGTGGTAACATCCCATGATTCGCAGGGTTTCCACCATCCAAGGTGGTTCAAGATTTCTTCCATCCACAGTATGTCGTGGGATATTATAATTTAATAGAACACGCTTGTATATTATTTTGCATTTATGGGAAATCAAAAGGGACATTTGACCAATTTTAACCACCTGTATGACGTTTGGGTGTGTTTGGCAAAAAAATGTATACCCCGCACATAGCGATTTAAATACAGAGGGGAAAATCATGGTAAATGACTGAATTTTGGGTCCCCTATTTTGAGACGAACCCATATGGATGTATAGACATGTGATGCAAGAGAGGTTTAGATGCAGAAGTTCATCACTATGTAGTTGGTGATTAAAACCATGGTTTTTCTATTTTTTTGGCTGGGGCCATCATCCTAAATATAGGGTTGCAAATGGTTGCAACCACAGAACACTAACAAACTGTTTGAAACCACCAGCCAGATCCAACTAAATGAACTGTTCTCGGTGGATTGATGTTCCATTCAAGGCCCATGCGCCTGGTGAGTGCCTTTGAGATGTGTCCACGAACCATCCTGAGCCTTTCCAGTAAAGATCTGAAGGGGGCAGTTGGGGTGACAGTATACCAAGGGAACCATGTAATTATAAGCAGGAAGCAGCATGGAAGAATAGTATGTATCTACAAATGGGATATGACGAAATGTTCTATTGTTTGAACTGGCAGGTGACAGTTCAGGAGTGCTGCCAACCCCAGCCTCCATGAGTCAGCGTCTGGAATCCATGGCCATGATGATCTTGATCAGTTTTTACGGAGGTGGGTGTAAGAATTCGACCACAGGAAACCAACAAATATGTCCATCATGGATGATCGTGGGTCAAAAGCTTTTTGCTGTCATGAAAGGTACCGTTTGCTGCCTTGGATTGATTGCACGGCTCATGATGATCCCAAAGATCAAGCCGCTCAGCTACCCGACCAGGGCTTTTCATGCAGCGAAAAGGTCACAGAAAATGTGGATGCTGCGTACTCCATTGGTATCCGTTGCTATTGTGCCAGTGATCTCTTCAGGAGCAGTGATGGTCTTTGAGCAGAAACACGACAGAAACATTTAAAGAGGAATGCCACTGCAATCGCAAGTCCAGATAACCAATCGAAATCCATGCAAAGTTCTGTCCTATCCAGTTGACCATCTTCCCCAAGGGCGACTGGATCTCTCGAGGGAGTGCTGTCAGTGTTTCACAGAGTCTATAGCCATGCCCAAACGAAGGATTGTGGCTCAGCGACTCCCCAATATTTCCAGAGAGATTCCTCAGATTCTAGACATGTTTAAATGGTCTCCGGAGCTCAACATACTAATCCCCATAACCAATAGACATAGATGGCTTGGATGGCAGCACATATTAATATATGTACAGCTGCATCCTCATAGTAACAATGAACCTGACAGCTGCATCCTCATAGTAACAATGAATATCAGATTATGTCATATTGGGGAGATTCCGGGGAGATACCCCAATAACTCAGAAACTCCTCCCAATTCCGAGATGGAAAACGTCCATTGTTTTCACAGGGGCGCACTTTCCGAGCTCCTGGGGCCAAGAAGCATCCAGCCATGAATGTGGTGATTGAATGATTTTGGGCTTCACGGAATTCTTTATTCGATTTCCCTCTCTAGCAATATCTAACAATCATCTATGTCAATATATGGTGATGTGGTGAGCTTATTTTTTTTGCTGCAATTCACCGAGCTGAACGAGGTGAACCATCTGAGGCTGCACATCTCCTTTTACCTTTGTATTGTTTTCTGGACATGCTTGGTCAAAGTTGCATTTTCTGGTAAGCTCTGGTAGTCTTGATGTGATGATATGTGATGATAAGTTCATCGACCCGAACCAGGCAATGTTCAATGGAATTGCTGGTCTCCTGGGAGGTACCCTTTTCTATAAATGAATATGAGTCATGTTCCGAATCAGGAAAATCATGGAAAAAGTCACTTCCATAAGTCCTTTTGCATGCAACAAATTCATAGAAATTATTCCAATATCTATTTTTTTGACCAAATGTCAATTGATCACACCACCTTTTTGAAGTAGTTTCAACCCCCAATTTCTTGGCCTGGTAGCGGTGGGTTCACCTGCCAGAAGCCACTCCATAGCTGCCTGCCGACAAAAAGTCACGAGAGGTGAACCCAACGGCACCATTAGCCAAAAACAAGAAGCTAATATGATTGAATCATCCTAAGATAGTATTGGAATGACATAGGATGGTTAAACTGGTTAAATTTAAAATATTTCGGATGGTAAACTACAGTCAAACAGGGTGGCTTGATATGATGTAACCATCCTAGAATGATGGATGATGGAGGATGGACGATGGATGATATGGATGATGATGATGATGATGATGATGATGATGATGATGATATAATACACACATATTTGTTTAAATACGTTTTTTTTTTTTCTCTCTCTCTCTCTCTCCATCTGAGAGAGTTCAACAAACGTATGCATGGCTAACTATAATGTCCGGTTTTGGGGGTTCTTCGTTTACATGTTGTTTGCCATGGCAACGTCTAGAAATATGGTTTTACAAAAGTGTGAATCCTGAATAGCGTACCATTCCCAACAATAACTATTTGGGGTTACTCAAGGCACGTCTAAGTTCTCATCAAACAATAAATTGCCGAATTTGCTTTGTTTTTGGGAATCGCGACCAGGCCAGAAAATTATCACGGCAATTATGAACAATTAATTAATGCCAATTATGGTTTGCCTTGGAATTACATGTGGCCTTGCAGTGAAATTGCAACGTTTGCAAATTGGGTGCTCCCATGTTCATCATCCACAAGATTCGGCCATTGAGCTTAAGGGGAAACCTATAGCAACCCCATACTATGCACTTTTTATATTCTGCCTGCTGATATGATATAAACAGTAAATATAGCTATGGACAAACACACACAACAGCTGAATAGCTGGCAAAGGGATATCCATCCCCCAAGGCTGACATCATGGTTGTTGAATGATTGCTTTTGACCCATACCCATATACAATGATGAGGACTACATCGAAAATCAGAGAAATACATACTTTAAACTCATCCTCCAAAAAAAAGCAACGTTTCACGCTTCCCCGCCTGCGTGTCATTCATGGTTTTCCGCAATGCCCGCCGTGCGGGACCCTCTTCAAAGCCGTGGGACAAGAGGCAGGACAACGACAACAGATCCACCTTGCCCGATGAGCCAGGGAAAATCCATGAGGATCTTCAACAAATCCTGTGGATGGCTGGGATACTTTAACAAGAAATGTTACACATAGCTACATTGGTGGCATCTGAGGCAACCAGGTTGGATTGGATTGGTGACATCTGGGTGCTAAAAGCTCCACTACCATCTACTATCACTTGCTCTTAACCATGTAATACACCACACCGGCGCAAGCATCCAACTGGCATTGCAGCAACTGCAGAAAGAAAATGATATTCTGCTGGCTGTGCCAACTGCGAACGACGTTCGCAAAGTTGAAATGATGCACTTGTCAAAGAGGATGCGAATTGGATAGACTTGGATAGAAGTGATTTCGGTATATATTTCCGTATATTTCGCGAAATGAGGGGAATCAGGAATCATGCCATAAACCGTTCCTCCAAAAGAAATCCTTCATGAACTCTATGGAACATGATAGAACAAACCGGATGCCCTCCGTGGTCGCCTGAGTGGCAGGGGTGCTCACCGCAGGAGCACCTGGCGCCGCCAATGGACTGGCCCACTTCTTGGTTGCGGTAACAACCGGCAAAAGAGGATACTCAAAAGTTATCAATCCCCTACTTTCATCGTGGTATGTCTGTTCTATCATGTTCTATCTTCTTTCGGGCTAATGTCGATCCTAGACTCATAAACCCCGTAGATTTATTGGGGCTGTTATCCCCAAAAAGGTGATATATGACAAATCGCTATCAAAACTGGAATCCTCTCTCATTGGTAAATCGGGGGTGTATAGATCCGGTTTAACATCAAAACTATACCAACTGTGTTTTTCTTCGCTTGTCCACCGTGACATTTTGCGAATGTCATGCACCTGGCCGATCCTTATTCTCCCGCACCAGTCGTTGCAATAAGCGCTGCACGAAGATCTCGCGCGCATCGGCAGCCTCCAAAGGCCCAAAATTGGAGAGCAAACAGCCTAAAAAAAAAACATCCGTAAACATCCATAAATTGATGAATATATTGGGTAATTGTGGAATACTTCTGGAGGGTTATATAAACCATTTAGAACCTTGTTGCAGGCTGAATGGGTTAAACCATTTCGAACCAGACTATCTTCTTGAGACTGTGAGACTGGGTGATTTGAGACGATTTAAAGGATCCACACCATATATTAGCCAAACATAGTCAAACAAATCACTGCAATTTGGGTGGTTTTCTCCTGAACTCACCTCTTTGCTGACTTTGAAGGTAAGACAGTGTGGCCCACCGCCTCTCTGGGAGGTTGTGAAGAGCACCGTTTTTACTCGCCAGAACCTAAGCCGAGCGCCTCAATGTCCTCGGACAAGTTGAGTTTCTCTTCCACTTGTGCTTGGAGGCACTCTGGTAGCATGTCCTCATTTTTTTCACACTTGGCTGAGGGTCAAGAATGTCAAAGCCTTTTGCCCCGTGTCAACGTCAACATGAACAAAAGATCTCTCTCTCTCTCTCTCTGAGTTTGCACATGTTTGCAAACAACATGCTATGAAAATCCTGTGTTGAGGAATGTTCGTGCCAATTTTCACCCCATGTTTTTCCTCGCAATGAGTCCCATCGTCCATGTTTCATACTCTTGAAGATTACCCCTGGCAATCAAACATGGCAATGGAAAATCCAGCACTTAATGATTCTCCATGAATTTCCCATTTATATCAACGCCAATTTATGGGGATTTCCCATTGCCATGTTTGAGTACCAAAGGGTGCTTGGGCCATGCGTCTGTCATGGGTCGAAAGGACATCTGCTCGGGCAAAACGTTGGACACTGCGTGAGCTGCAGAGGAGAAGAAATCGTACTGCAAATATTTCAAGGTCTGCAGGCCTCAAAAGATGTGCGGTCAGCCCAATTTTTTGTGATCTAAGCGCCTAAAATGGTGGTGAAAATAACGGGGATGTCATGGGGGTGATGGATTCGACAGGAACCCCCTGGTGATTTTTCATAGCTCCATGGGATCCATGGAGGTAAGGAGTTCGCCATGTTGGGGTGGTTTGGATCCCGTATCTTGGTGGCATCAGCCCACAGAAAGCCAGATTACTTCATGATGACCAGCCAAGAATATCAGAGGAAAACTTGAAAGACTGCCTATAATAACTGTATTTAATGTGCAATCCCAACTAGATGGAAACTACAGATATATTGTTATAAACAAGAACTTGGCATCACGGAGCTTCTCATCAATTCAGTTTGAATCAGGATACCTCTCTAAGCCAACCGGCCCCATGAACTTCATTCATTTCAGTCGGGAAAGATGTCTTCATCCATCATCCGGGGGGTGGTTCAAACAATCTGTCAACGAATATTGGTCAGTTGACATCATTTCATCCAGTTGGTTCAATTATGTTCAAATCATTCAAAACTGACATGGATCATCCACATATCATCCCGGTTAGGCGGGGCTTTTCTACTAGGGCTGTTGAGTCTGTGCCATGGTCGGCACACTGGCAGTAAACTCAACTCAGCCTATTACCTCACAAGGTCTTATTCATTTATTCGTTGTGGTACCCTCCGGCAAGCAAACATGGCAATAAAAAACAACCCATTTCTGAATATGTTTTCCAATTAAAACCTCCATTTACAGGAGATTTTCCATATATTCTGATTAGCCAAAGGTGAGTTCCTTGCAGAAACAACTAGTACCTGCAGGGTATGTTTATCGCCTTGATACCCTGAGGGTAGACCAGCCCCTCTTTGATGAGAGCATGGCTGGCCCTTACTAAATGGTGGCCGCCAACTGAGTTTGAGCCTCCCAATACGTGCACAAACTGAACACTGCTCCGGCAAAGTTTTTCAACCCCCCAAATAAGATAGAACAGGCAATTGCCAGTGTAGCCATTTTAAACGGATTTTACTGTTCTATCTGATCTCTTGAGTAGATGCTATATAAAGCCCCCCGGGACAGAAATCTTGGTGAAACCGCCCATGATCCAAGCAGCAGGAGTCCATGATGTCCCCTCGATGTTCCTGCCCAGGAGAGTTCAAACACTCTTTCTGGACCCAACAAAGACTTCATCTTCAACATTCGCAACTCTCAACTATAAACAGAAAGGCGGAACTATTGAACTATATCAAGCCCAAAATCCCGACAGAAAGGTACAAGCCATCAAAAGTTGGTTCGTCCTTAGAGAGTGGAACTGCCGATGAATTTCACTTTTTGCAGCTATGCACAAGGTTCCACACAACTCTGATACACCTGACGAATGAATATCGTAAGAAAACAATATGATGGATTATTTTAGAACATGTTTTTGCTTCACATAGTGATGCTTAAAAGACTTGAAAGCAATGTATCCCAACAACATCCCCGGCGAATCGAAGCTTTTCAACTCAAAATTTCTGAGTCACCAGTGCAAGTGCCTCCAGGACATAGAGCCACTCGAAGATGTGCCGATTCAGTTTGTTAAAGGTGGCCTCGTGCTGTGCTTTTTGGATGGGCCACCCCCCTGAACAATAGGACTGTCATTAGGGAGGATCGTCATCCCAAATATGGTTTTAACATGATGTATATGTTTTAGCTAAATGGATTTGCATATTTGAAATGTAACAATCAGCGAATCATATTTCTACTCAGTGTGATGTTTGATTGATTTTTGGCAGCTAGCGAAGGGATTTGGGCTGGCCAAAATTGTCCGAGACCATCAAAAAATGACCAGATAAGACCAGCTAACAAGTTCATTATATAGATCCAACAGCCAACAGAAAACCCAGAAAGGGTGGCAACAAGATGGTAAATATACCCCGGGCTATGATGATACACCCATCCGACCACTTTCCGCCTGAGCTTTTGCCGAAGCCTCTCCATAGATGATTCTACAGTAGAGTCGCTCTTATCTTTTGTCATTCCTTTGGAGAAACCTTCGCGGCCTGCATTTTCACTTTCGCGGTATCCATTTGCCATGTGAATGAAATTCACTTTCGCGGACCTTTCGCAGATTGGTCGGTCGGGTTTCCTTTCGCGGAAAAACATGGAAAAACAATTCCTTGCGAAATCTTTCGCGCCTGTGATTTTTTGCCTTTCCCAAGCGATGTGGCTTTAACATGCTTTAACATGCTTTAACCCCCCCGATTGCTTGGGGAGTTTTATACGCTACTGACCTGGAATTGTCGGCAGATGTCACTAGCTCTGCGTACAAACTCGCGCTTGACATGGCTTTGTCGGGAAATGAGATATAGGTATAATACAACGTCAAATTGCTATCTTAACATGGAAAACTAGTGAAACTGATGATATAGCTAGAATTGAACCATTGGATTAGGGCGTGGCCGGTGCCCCATGGGGGTTGGACCTTGGAGGCTTTGAACTCATCCTGCGCCAGTCGTTTTCGCAGATCTGCTTCCGTCAGGCCCTCGCGCGCAGCGGCATTTTTCGAATGGCTGAAGTTCCCAGGATGGGCGTGTCAACACTTTATGCCACCTATGGCGATGTGTCAAATTTCAAGTTGTATATACAGGATCTACCTACCTACTGATACCTACTGTATCTTTCTAATCTTCCTACGTGGTCTTCGATTCATATATCATCGCGTAATATACAGTATATATCCATGGAGGCATTCAAGAACACCAATGCAGGGAATGCACACACCTAGTTTGCAGCCAGGGGCAGAAAAAAGGAAAAGAGCGCCACGGGAACCTCGCAAAGCTCCACTTGCTGAAGCGCATCTTTCAGTGCTGTCAAACACCTCGGCCAACAATCCGTTGGACCCAGGTTCTTCTTCCATGGTTCCATGATGTATCGCGATTAAGGTCTGGAATGGTCAGTGGCAGTGGCGCAGGCCCTGAGATTTCATACATGTCAAAGTTCAATACAGTATATTTGCATAGAGAATCATAGATAGATATGATATACAGACTGAATGCAATTGACCCAGGGTTCTAGGAAGAGGCAACATGGCCTTGTTTCATGTCAAAACACGTGACCATGAGCATGGCTCAATGCTTCGGATGGTTTGTTCCTTTGTTGAACCTGAGGCCACGCCAAGAGTCAAAAACAAAAATGAAGCGCCAAGAACATGTTCAGTGCATATTACCTGGCACCATAGTGAGCCCAAGAAAAGAAGGACAGATATTGAACTTCTGTGGTGGAGAATCCTCCCCAAAACCAAAATAGGAGAAATCATGTACGAATCATGATCAATCATTCAGGTCACAAGGAATCATCATCATCATCATCATCATCATCATCAAGGAAAACAGGGGCCAAGCTGAAGCCAAGAAACAACTCACGTTTCTCCAGTTGTTGTCGAAGTTGCTCATGATTTGCCAAGTGATCCTTTCACGGAGCCAACCAACAACGGGCGAGAACACAGACCTGGCGTGTTTGACCCCCATGCATGGCCAATCTCCTTTAGACACACTCATCAAACTAAACTGCAGCGACTTTAAGTTGGGCATTGGCATTCTCAGATTGTTGAGGGCCGAGACAAAGGCAATCATATGGCACTCCCACACAATATCGGGCATTCTATTCCCCCATGTTCAGCTTAATTAATATAGACTGCATGTGCAAATAAGCTTTTTGCAAATGTTGCTCTCTCCGTCCATCGGTATATATTTATAATTATATATGTAAATATGTATATGTGTATATGTGAATAATATAAGTTGTTTTAAATATATATACATGTATATTATTATTATCATCATTTGTCATGATTATTGTCATTATTATTGTCATTATTATTGTTTTTATTACAATTATTACTATTATTGTTATTATTATTACTATTATTATTGTTATTTTTAAATATCAATCCATCACTGCAACCTATTCCCGGCAACGGTCCAAGGTGTCTCTCGTTTTCACCCCCTGACAGCCTTCAGTGGCGTTGCCATGTTAAATTCCACATTGCGGTTGAACTTTGCAACGACGCTGTGGGGAGCATCACGGCGGGCCTAGCTGGCAGGGGATACCCACGGGAAAAAAAACTGGGACTCGAGGACTTGTTCATTTAATGTTGGCAACCCAATGCCATAAGCCTACCACTTGATCATGTGGGGATGGTTTATGCCACCCATGAAACTGGTGATTTTGGGGATGGTCATTACTGGGTTTACCAGGTTTACCAGATTAGTCAGCGATTGGTTTCTCAATCCCATGATTGGCGTTTGCTGTATCAACCCCCTACAGTGGATCACGTGAAATCTGTGCATTTCCTGCGCCACAAATGGTTCTGGTGCAAAACCTCTGTGGATTCTCTTTGGCCTATGTTTGTGGGAATCCAGAGGGCGATATCTGGTTTGTATCTCCATGACTTCCGTCCATTTAGCAGCTAACCTTTGACCTTTCCTACTCAAACAAGTCACTATGTCACTGGGGATCCGTTTTTCAATACATGTTCAGTTGGCATATCGGCATCCAAATGTTCCCCGTGAATCTGGCACCAAAAAGCCAGATGGGATGAAAGAACAAAATCGCCCATTTCCAAGAATTCAATGGCCAAAGATAGCCAAAGGACATAATCACTTCAATAATCTTAAATACAGTATGGGGAACATAAGAAGTACAATTAGAGATGGCCGTCCCCGACGGTTGTGGACACATTGGCTAAAACATCAAGATAAGAAATCCCCAACTTCCGGCGAAGTCAACAAAAAGGCTCAGGCACAATCTGCTGGGCTGCTTCGCGGAGCCGACACCCCTCCGAGATGAACATGCGGTCCTGGAAATAACATGAAACAACCTGTCATTTATATTAATATCAACTTTGTAACCAAAATTGAAAAGGAAAGGTGTGGTTTCTCTAGGGTGCCTCCAGCCAAAAATTCAACTTCAAACAGCCCCCACGTGAAGCAACCCCACACGCCATTCAAAGAGCATACAATATGAAAATCATGACAACTTTGGGATTCCAATTTTCCTATGGAAAAATGCGATCCAACCAGGCAGGCAGGTGAGTAGCAGTTATGCTTGGGCCATATTATCGAACCACGGGCACCTACTAATCATGGCCCATCTAAGCACAGTATATTCTGTAATGTGGTACACCCAATGCATCCCAATGCGATAAACCATCCCCAAGTCATCACCATTTTTCTGGTTGCTGTATGTTTACCATCCCCAGTCATGGTAGGTTCATGGCATTGGGTTGCGCACATTACGTCTCTCCGTCCTGTCGCTTCAGTTCTTCAGCCAAGCCTTCCGAAAGGCTCTGCACACCTGCACATGTTGGGCAAATGCCTTTCAAAACAATTTGTGCAATTTTGATGCCCCCAGATCCCCCAGAGATGTTGGAAATTGCTGCAGAATTTCATGGAACATATGACATATTACGACATTTCCTGGTAAACTGATTGTCACTTTGGCAGCATTGCAGCTTACATATTATGGCGATGTGTCACCAATCGATAGCAACCTAATACCACATTGTTCTGTTGACTTGATAAACATATGTCAGTGATTCGACTCCCGCACTATCTGCCCAGAACAGGTCAGCAGGCACAATTTGCTGCAATCATTTTGTCGCAGTATTTTGCGGCAGTCACACAGTTTGCTCGGCCAGATCTCACTACATGAGCTTGGCCACATCTTCGAAGAAAAGAACCGCCTCTTCTTTGAGACCCTTTGTCAACTGCTCGCTCTGCACTTCCGAATAGGTATCTGCAGCGGTGCGCAGGACATGACAGGAAAGGACATGGAAATCCTCGGGGAAGAAACATGAGAAAACAATAAACACAATCAAGAAAGGAATGAGTTGGACAACCCTGTGCACGCCCTGAGCTGCCCGTTCGCCTTTCAATAGATAGCAATGATTCAAGCTAAGGGGCCTTCCACAAGCATTTTCACCAGAGTCTTCCGATCAATGCCTGCAAACGCCCGTCTCAAATACTACCTCAACTTGTTTGATTCAGCAATGGCTTCCTACGCAATTGTCTTCTTTTTCTGGATTTCTGGCAGTTTTTTTTTTTGGGGGGGGGTTGTCGCTGACTTGGTTTCACCCATGTTCAACCTACCTATGTTTCATCTTTTTGTCGTACCGCCAAAACTGGTTCCACCATTAATCGCTTTTCCCAAATATTACAGTAAACACCCCCTAGAAACATCCAGAAACCGTGGTTTAGTAGTAGGGGATTGGCACATATTTAGGAGCAGAGCATGGGGGTGTTTTGTGTGAACAGTATGAACGGGGATGGGCGTATTGAAATCTTCTTCAAGATCACTGGGCTCCGTGCCCCACTCCGGCAAGGAAAGCTTGGTCAAGAACTGGTTCACCCGGGCAGGCTCCTTGGCTATTTGCATTTCCCGAAAGAAACTGGGACCAGCCCAGGAAATCACGCACCATTTAAGGATTCTGTGATTTATTTGGCATGATGAGTTCTGCTAAGTTATCTGTTGGATTTTATTGGGTATTGTGAAATCACTCAAGCAATCATCTATAATGAGTTGTGATATGTTGAATTATGAATTATGATAAGCTATGAAATCTTCTCTGTCTCCTCATTTCCCGTGGAAAAACGTAGCTTTTGTGAGACCTGAATGTGAGCCCTCCGCGTTCATGTGAACTGAACAACGCACGATACCAAAAGAAAATCGATAGCTGTCGGCGGCGGTGAAGAAAGCATGTTTGAAGCTCAGAAGAGGCCAGGCGTTACCGGAAGAAAACCATTGAGTAGCAAAGACAAAACTCATTAGTTTCAAATACGCAAAACATCATGCCCTGTGATGCATGCGTATACATACAAACAACAAGCATTTTGTTGTGTGGCATAGAACAAATGGATATGCCAATCGCCCCTTAGTGTGCCTGTACTAGAATTTACAACCCAGCAGTAACAAAAACAGAATAATGAAGGTAAAACAATAATAAACCATCCCCCAAATCACCATAAATAGGTGGTATAAACCATTCCCAAATGGGTGGTTTATTATTGTTTTACCCACATTAATGAAATAATTAATGTTTACGCTCTAGACTTTCATGGGGGGTTCAAATACCTTATGGGAAGGTGTTTGGAAGTCTAGGGATGCAGCAAGATCAAGTCATCAAGCCCCAGCATCTCACAACATATTCCCCGAAATAATTGGGAGTTTCCAACCTTTCGAAAATTAAAGAATCACCGACTCAATAAAGCAAAACACATCACCCCAAGTCAAGTCATATTGGCTTATTGAATAGTTGGAATAAATCATTTTCATTTCTTGGGATAAGTCATGGATAAGTCAATAAGTCATGCAAAGCATATTCAAAAAGAACATATGGTCCCAGCATCCCACTTCATGGGATAATGTTCACAAACTGAGCTTCCCCCAGCCACCGGAAGCCCACCACCTGGCAGTGGAGGAAAAGAGCTTGGAGGAGGTGAGTGCAACATACTACCAAGATAGCCCAACAACACCTGAATTTCTTCAAATATCTATACGTTATATATACACGTGGGCATAACTAGACAATATAGGAATATACAAGATATATAATAATTGCAAACAAAACAAAGTGAGAAAAACATATTGAACAAGACTCTGTTTGTTTGGTTGAGGCGTTCGCTTTGCTGCTTGCAAGTTTGCTTTATAGCCGGCACCGCTACTCAATTTCAGTGGTCATCATAAATTCAGGACTACTTTGCTTCCTTTCATGGCCCCTGATTTGACGATCCCAGCTGGTAAGTGGTCAGAAACTGGCTTTGAACCGCTTCTTGGTGGGATGTCTTGGGATCCTCACTTCCCAGGCATTTTTTTGAAGCTAACTTCTGGGAAGATTATGGCCCATGCAGCCTTCAGCATGATCTCCCACTTCTCAGCATCTTCACCCTTGAACACATCATCCAAAACCAAGCTCTTGCCATCAACGGTGTCCGGGCAATGGCCACGCAAAACCAACCTCCTGAGCTGGTGGAAGGTCCAGCTTTCTTCGTTATAACTCAAGAAGTTGTCAAGGCTTTTTCTTTTGCCAACCGCATTTCTTGAACAATGCAATTCAATGCGAACCCGAAAATATTGAAAAATAAATAGCATGAAAGGGCAATTTCATCAACTTAACAAAACTTATATAGATGAAATGTTCACACCCGAGGTGAAACGAAGATAGTGACAATTGATCTTTCAACCCAGCACCTGGAATCCCGGTTGCACTGGTGACATCTGGTGAAGTGGGGAGGATTTCCATGGAGTCTCTCTATAATATTTACACCCTTTGCTAGCAAACCTGGCGATGGAACCGCCTCTTTTTTGGGTGAAAGATGGGACATGTGATTACTGGAGGGGAATTGCAAAAAATAAGCTGAGATAATCATGATAGTCCTGCATAACCTTTAATCCATGGTGGCTTCTGACTATATATATATATATACTGCTCATATGAAACCATATGAAGCAAATTGGAGAATTGTTTACACTTTGACAAACACATCATCAACCTGAAATCCAGGTCTCTGGGGAAGATGTCCCTTTTTTCGTCTAAAAGAATGTCTGCAGTCTGCACTGAAATCAACTCCTCACACCTGGATGGCCACCACAGCAATGGTAATCCTAAAGGTTCCAATCGTTCGAAATTCCACGGGAAACCATGGTTCTTACCACCAAATACGTGGCTTTTCTGTAGAGTGTGCCCTCAATTCTGGGACAATACCTGCCGAGTCTCGTCAAGAATCCTCGGAACAGTCTCTGTGGTCCAAGGGTGCGCGCCTCCTATCGTGGCAACGGGGGGTTGAGGGGAATCAGTTTCCCACCCTTGGGATTTTCTCATTGGATTGGTTTGAGGCAAACATACAGGTTTTACCATAGTTTTTCCCATGAAATATGATGGTTCTCAAAATGTTTGCCTTCAACTAATCAGCTATGGAGAAGAAACGCTGCTAGTGGTGAAATGACCATCCTGATGGCTGTCAAACGAAATTTGGGAAGCCAAGCAAGGTGTGTTCCAAACTGCATCTTGAAACTGCGTGAAAAAGCAGTGTTCTCTATGTTCTTCGCAATTTGATTTGGCCTGAAGGCTGACGCTGCACAATGAATCAAATCGGGCTGACTCAGATTGACAAACAATGAAACGCAAGAGAATATGTGCGGCCATCTTCGGGTTGTTTTTATTCGACTAAACACTGCTAACCCCGAGTTGGTAAGCCATCATTCAGAATCTTCCAACAACCCCCCACCAGGCTAAAGGGCCCCCCAAATTGAAGCAAGTGTCATTTCAGTGGCCTCTTCAATGGCCTTGGGGTCCAGCAAAAAAATTGAGGAAATCAGCTTCAACCTTGAGCCCGATGTCCACACAAGTATTATCGGCAAAACTTGCAAACCAAAATCCTCCTAGGGATCAAGTCCGGAGAAAAAAAACACATTGGCCAAAAATGTGCAAAACACCTGAACCTCAACTTTTCAGGTGGAGTTGCCTTGGCAATCTTCTTCCCAACTTCTGGATCTGCCTCAAGCTTCTTTTTGGTGGCCGCTTCATTTTCGGCTACCATCCGCCACCATTTCCTTCCTGGGTGGCTTGGTCTCCTGCGGTTTCGAGTGACTATGAAGCTATTCAAAGCAGTGGTTCTACCGCTGCCAACCACAGTGGATGGCAATGAAAGGAATGGGTTATATGGTGGCTCTTGTTCCCCCCTCCAAGAAAAGGCCACCCCTCCAGCAAAAAGAGTGCCTTCTCTCGGGAGGTATTGACCCCCATCAACCACTCAAAGAAACGTGGCATATTAATCCCCTCCTGTTGGGGGGTTACCATTTCTGCTGCTATGTTACAATTATCCTTCGTTCATCTTGCCAACACCAGCTGCAACAGCTCCAGCTGTGGATGCGGCTCCCCCCATGGCAACAAAGGGCTGGTAGGGTGTAACGAGCAGGGAATGGCCGGGGCGAACACTAAAGAATCACTGCGGCTGCAGCGGTGTCCAACATGTGTGGGGGTAAAATTTTGAGCATAAAATTGGCTAAGGGTAGCAGGTAGCACTTGAAGTCCCGAACCAAGCGATGTTGGCGACTTTTTTGGGATGTGAACACCAGCTTGGCAGGGCGTAGTGACGCCCACCTTATCAGTATGTTTAGCTGTTGCAGTGGCGACTGATTCCTCCAAAGTGACACCCTAGTTTCTGGGACATGTCTAGCCACACGGTGCTAAATGGGTATGTCGGAAAGTGAGGTATACCCAAACATTGCCATAATATGGCAATGGTTGGGTCTTTAATACAAGTGGCGGGGTTAAGTCACAGCATTCGGTTTTAAGTCATAGCAGGGTTCCCGTTTCTGCATGGAATCGCTGCCTGAGGGTTAAGTCATAGCAGGGCGTTTTAAGTCATAGCAGGTTGATGCTTTCCCCCATGGAATCNGGTTCCCGTTTCTGCATGGAATCGCTGCCTGAGGGTTAAGTCATAGCAGGGCGTTTTAAGTCATAGCAGGTTGATGCTTTCCCCCATGGAATCGCTGCGGTTTCCACAGTGCCCTTTTATAGGTTTCATTGTCCAATCACCATGCAACTACATTATATATGTATGATCTGGGGCATGTCACCACCACCTACTTGTGCATGGAATCGCTGTATATGTACTAGTAGGGAGAATGTGGGAAAATGCTGACCACCCAGCCTGAGGTTAGCTCATGGACTCCATGCCTCAGAACAGAGCAATGGACTGACATGGACTTCTTGATAACGTCAAGCCCAGATCAGTGAGCCCCTAGACTGCACCTAGCAACCATGGGTTCACCCCCGCAAAGTATGCGAAGTAGTCAACCATAGATCATATATCAATCATCTGAGGTTCAAATTACAGGACACCCGCCATCCAACTAGGTTCACGTTCGTTCTAAAATGTTTTAAGTCAATCTTAAGCAACCCCAAACCCGCAAGAGAAGGTGGTTTCGGGCCAGCCATTCTGAGCCCGTGGCAATGGATCAAAATACTTCAAAAAGCTTGATATTCAGAGGGAGATATCCAAAATCATGGCTATCCGTATGAAGATCCCAATGGAGCGCATGCTGCTCATGTTTGATGCTGCCCCATGGTGTTTGATCCATTCCCATAACTCACCAAAGCCTTCAAAAACAGCAGCAACCAGCCCGAGGTACACGAAGAGTTCCAACTTTTCGCTCCAAGTCTTCATCACTTCATCAAAGCTTTTGAAGTCTTCCACCATTCCAGTAAAAACCTGATGTTGAGGTGATTCAAAGGAAACTTCTTGGGAACCCCCGTTGGTTTCCACAAAATACCATGGGGATTCACACCCCCCAGGATCTTAGCTCGGCTGATTTTTGGGGAGATCTGGGACATGTTGGCACCCGCAATGGTGGTCTCATCACACCTGTGGCATGAGCGATCCCAAAGATTAAGGCCAATATTTCATTCAGCCTGCATCTGGGATGATGATCTCGTGTTTTTCTTGGATCTTTTTTGGGTGCTGCCATTGGCTGCTTCCAGAAAATGGAGTATGCGCGGAGTGCCCCTGTATCTGTGACCTGTGGGTAACCAATTTCTTGAAGCCCAAAATGGGTTGGGTTTCTCAGAGACTGGTTGGGCAATGGCCGCCGGGAGACCGGATCTGGCACATCATTCTGCAGCCACCTTTCTTCCACTCGCAGAGCCATGGGAGGCCAGAGAACCAAACGAAGTCCCCGTCAGGAACTCTTTTGTTGATTGGATACATTCGCATAGTGAGTTGGCTGTGCCACTGAAACAATTAACAAACGTCCAAAAAACATATCTTTCATAGCAATGGGCTTGACTACATAAGTTAAGTCATGTCTAGACCGCCTGAAATCATCTACACAAACATTACCAACTATGTAAATAGCAAAGCCTCCACCCAGCACACAAAAATGTCAATCCGGCTCATGTTCTCCCTGTCATGGGCAGAGACAAGGGTGCGAACCCGCCCCCCAGAGGCAAAGAGTCACTGACACTGGTACATTCGCTAAACCTGGAGAGTTCCTGTTGCCATGCAATAATCTAGGAATCTAGGATAAACTTGTATGATCTTGTATCGCACTACGTGCACCAAGCACTCAACATAGCACTGCCAATGCATCTGCATGATAGCTTTTGATGAAATGGCTATTGCCAAACGGACAAATTTGACAAGCACATTCCAACGTGGAACACCCCAGAAAAGGAAAACGTTGGTGTGGAAGAACAAGTTCTGATCACAATCTTCTACTATGGTGGAGGTTCCACACAAATTTTAGGCAGGTGCACCACTTGATGATAATTAAGGGTCGCATCTGAAGAAACTATATATCAACAATTGATGTTCACCAAAAAGTCGGCCATAGTGAGAACTCGGATCAGAGTTGCCTTCGTCCTAGCTTGCAAGACTGGAAACGGCATGGGGTGCTTGCATAGGGACAAGGCACTGTTGAAGCAGGGTCATGTTTCTTTAGTTCTTACCATCCAGCAATTTCACCTTGCAATGAACAAGCCAGGTTTTGATTGGATCTGTCAATAATTTTGTTTACCTAAGGGTAGGTACGAGATTGCGAGATTTTGTGATTCTTGCATGACACCACATTTCGTTAACCATCAAACCAAACACTACAGTCCAGCGCACTTTTTGTTGCCATCTTACCATCGGGCCGTCTCGAACACACCGGCAGAAACCAGCGGAAACCGGCCGAAAATCAGCCTTCAGGAGCATTTTCTGGACATGGAAGGCCACTATCTTCAGTGTTCCCTCCACTGCCCTGTTTGAGTAGGGCGTCCGTCCACAAGTCCCAAAAGGCTCTAAGCTGCTACCATATGAGGATGACTTGGCCAAATGGCTGGCCGTCCGGGCCGTCCCCCAAACAAATATTTAAATGGTTTTTACACTCAATATCAATGATGTTCTTTTGGCAACAATCGATGGGCCGGCTTGGATACCATTTATCATCACTTACTTATTATAACATAGTATTGCTCTATTGGTTGCCACATGGGGCCGACTCCACTATCTATCAACCAATGGGAAAAGAGACATCTATGCAATCAATGGCTGTTGATATGTCAAATATCCACCGGGAGAACAATTCTGCCCTCCTCGCTGTTTAGAGTCTTATTGCTGATACATCCCAGCGAAGTGTGCCACCTATAGCAGTCCCAATGCCACGTGCCAGGACCACATGCCCAAGTGTCCACACGAAATAAAACTCCTCTCAGGAAAAGGCCCAAAAGAGCCCTGCCTCAGCATCGAAATGCGCCAAATCTGTTGGTCATCTCACAGATTTTTGGGCCCAAAGCCTCGTCCCGTAACATCCCAACTCCTTGGGCAGATCCGATTCGAAGCCTGTTCTTCGACCTGCCTCTTCCATAACAAATGAATTGCTAAACTTTGGAAGGGCCAGATTCGGCCAGATACCCGGTTCCCATCAGATACCTGCATATTTCATCAAATTTCATCGTATTTCATTTTATTTCTACAGAATCACTGAAAATTGTTATTTGCAACAGTGGAATCATCTTCAACCAAGTTAGGTGACCAACCTCAACCTCCACCCTTCCCCACGTCTTTCCAAAGACAAGGGACGTAGATCAGCAAAATGCCCGTGTAGGAAAAGATACACCACCATGGTCGTGGGGACCTAGAGCTGGACACACACACACAGAGGATACATACATTATAATATATATATATATGTGTGTGTGTGCCAGTGTATGCACATCTAGCATGATATATGATAAATGTTACATGTCATGCACTGGATTCTTTGATGTTCAGATTCGTTGAAATGATCTGAAACGTTATCATCTGGCAGAACCATCCTCACAGTCCTCTGAACGAACGGTGGTTGTGCTTCGCTGCTACGCATGTGTTCCCCTTCTTCCATCTGGCTCAGTGTGGCTCAAGGAGGAAAAAGCTTTCAAATGCTTAAAATGTGATTTCTTACTATGAATATAATCCCATCGTATTCCATCCCCTACTGCAATACGGAAAATACCACCAATGCATTTGTTTTTCCTGTGTTGTCCCCCCTGGTGAACATTGCCCCCAAATCCCCAAATCCTCATCCTTTCATTCATTCCTTTAGTGTTTCAAAAATGTTCATACTGAAATGGCTAAGACTTTGTGCATTCTTGTCCTTGGGTCTAATTATGTCTGATCTTGGCCATGCAACTTCCATACCAAGCCGCAAGATGATGTAGAAATGGGCACCATTGGCGTCTAAGACAAAGAGGTAAAAAAACCTTTTCAGCATGACATCGGCGCAGACCGAGGTAGCCCTGGTGCCTCTTTACATTACTGGCACAAATCATTGTCATCAGTGACCAAAGTTCAAGCATCTTCAAACATGTTTTGAAACAAGTACAGAAGTGGCAAATCATGGAAATGACCCAGTGATAGCTGATAGCCCATGTGTTTTCTGGTGCAGTCTTCCAATCAGTGCACCGTTGCCCCGAGGAACAGAAGCTCGACATAGCTCGGCATGGTTTTGGTGGCCCAAACCGGCCTCCTAAGGCCCTACTCGTGTGGGATGCCAGCCTAGCTATCCATCTATCCATCTATCCATCTATCCATCTATCCATCCATCTATCCATCCATCTATCTATCTATCTATCCATCCATCCATCCATCTATCCATATATATTTCCATCTATCCATCTTTGCATCTATCTATCTTTCTATCTATTCATCTATCTAAACTAATCTCATCTAGTCTAGTCTAATCTTATCTAATCTATCTATCGGTCTACCCTTTTTTAAACTCTATCTAATATAATCTAATCCGATGTAACCTAAACTAATCTGATTTTTTTCTACCTATCTATCTAACCATATCTAATTAATGCATAATATCTGATCCATAATCTAAGTTATCCATCTATCTATCTATATAAACCGGTTTTTCTCTCCTTTGAAATAATTTATGTGTCTGTGGAGAGACGGAGACTTAATACGACTTACATGTACATCGAAATGCGAGACCCAAAATTCCCTCCCAGAAATGCGAAACCAACAGTGCTGGAAAAAAAAAAACACAGCAAAATATTTAAAAAAGCAGCAATAAAAACAGGAGTCACCAGTCTCTCTGCACAACATAAATAAAGGGTGGGAACCGACAAAGAAGTGCTCTAAAAAGGTCCTTTCACTTGAACTCAGGAATCTGCAACGAGTATGAGCTCTGGGCTGGCAGTGACAACGTGATTGTCTATTGCCCTCTGACCCTCCATCTCCAACGCCAGGGAGCAAATAAGCCGTGGCAAACACAGTGGCGACCCAAAAATCCAGGAAGACCAATTTTCGGGGCAGGAGCCAATGGCTTAGAAATGCCACTGGCAAATTGAATAAATGCTCGTTGAGTAGGAATATACCTGAACCCAGCACAGCTTGGCGGTGACCAGGGCCACCGGAACTGAAGGACATCGCGCGCTGAGTCACCAAATTGGGAACATGGATAAACCTACTTTACACAATTTATTAGCGAGTCCCGGGTTGCTGGGCCCAACATATAACTGGGTTGGACCAATTGTAACTGCAACAAATGAACCGTAACATGCAATAAACCGCGATCCATCTTCAAACGAAGCATGGTCTGAACATGTCAGAAATAGTTTATACCCCTCCTCCGGTGTCATCAAACACGACTGGCACATCCTTATCATTTGCTTCATTGAAACCTCCATTTACAAGAGTTGAATAGAGTTGATTTTCCTATATTCCCTTTGATGTTCCCATTCGAAGCTCCATCTTTCATGGGGATTTCCATGGATTTTGCCATTTTTGGTGACCACCCAGGGGGGTAGAATCTGACCCCACGGCGAGAGAACAGGCCCAGGCTGCTGAAGTTCATCCTCGCGAAGGCGCGACGTTTCTCCGCGTCGCACACGGCCAGCAAAATTGGGACCAGCACCAACCACCACACCTGGGACTTCCCATGGTATCCGTTTTTTCTTCTGTGTCAAGTGCAATAATTCACTAACCTGAAATAAAGCATCATGTTGGGAGATATAATTCCCCTCACTAAGCATCATTCCAAGGAGATCGCAGTGAATTTTAGCCCAGATTTATGGGTGGTTTGTATATCCACAAGCCATCTATATTCACTGGATGTTTATACAAAGGAATATGTTGTCAAACTTGGGACTTCAGAAAAGCCCAAACTTATACATAGGATATAATGGCGGTATTGATGTGATGTTAATGGGGATGTTAATGGGATATAAAACCCAACAACATGATATGTTTGGCTTTGCCAGCTGAAAACTATGGGACATAACGTCCATTTGAGACCATTTTCATGGGATTGGAATTGGAAGTACGCTATTTCAGGAGGAAAACAAAAATCAATCGATTGCTTTAAGGGAATATCTCGAGGAAACCCTGCTTTTCAACCATCAATTGTAAAAAGGGTGGGTCTTGTAGATTTTCCCTGAAAGCAATTCTGGGACACAAAAACTTCAGGCTACAGAGATTCTTTTGGGCTTCGCAAATCAGGTTTGACAACGTTGGGGTGCTGTGCCGGACTACTGTACAAGGTCGATTGCCAATCATTTATGGTGAGGTTGTTCTCAGGTCCCAATGTACCTAGATTGTAACATATGACATATACCTATGGAAATATATCAATCTGTTTGATATGTAGATGGATAGGTAGGATAGAATAGTATCGGACAGGATAAGATATGATATAGTCCGATGAGATAAGATAAGATAATATAATAATAATAGTAATAACAATAATAATAATAGTTACAATAATAATAATAATAATAATAGTAATAATAATAATAATATTAATATATACATATTATAGATAAACTAGAAAAATACGAGAACACAAAAATCAGATGCAAAAAGATAAGACAAGATACGATGCAACAAAATAAGACAAGGTAACGATATGAAATGAGATGAGATGACAGGAGATGAGATGACATCAGGTGAGATGAGATGAAACTGGATTATATAGATTGGACTAGATTAGGGTGTGGGTGGGACGCCTGCGACATCTGCAGTCAAGGACTCAAACCCCCAGCCCCGAAAGCCCCAGTCTCATCCCAGCTGCAGTGGTTGTCACTGTTGCCATAGCCATGGATGAAAAGCGCAAGACTTCAGCTGCCGAGGGCAAGTTCAAGACATGAAAGAGAAAGTGCAGGTTCAACAGAAAGTAGGACACGCCTCACTTGCCGGTGGCAACCTGAATGGACAAGATATTGCCGATATTGCCCCAACAAGAAGGGCTGGAACCCAAGTAAATGCAAGCAGCGTGGTGAAACATGCTGAAATGAACCCCAGAAAAGGAAGGAAATCTAATGGTGGGAAAATTGAAAAATAAGTAGACAAATAGATAAACAAATAAATGAGTAAATCAAATAAATACATTAATTACACATATTATGCCTTTATATGCCATACTTTCCGGACATTTCCAGACTAGCCCCCGGCGCTCCAGGGTCTCCAGGGTCCGGTCGGATTTCCTCCCAAAAACTCAGGTTCTTGTCCCAGCTGCAGGTGTAGGTGACCAAGGGCCAGCCTTTGTACTTCTGCACCGTGTGAGCTTGGACCAGCAGCATGTAGATGGACACGGCCGCATACCTTCGCAGGGGAATGCCTGGGATGAATGGAAAGTCTGTTACAGTCTGCTCAACCAGGGTCCAATATTACTGAGATTGGTATGGTATACCAACCGCATCCAACCACCCCCGGAAGGCTGCAAAGCATTGTAAAGGGTCAGCCGGGCTGCAAGGGTTTCTGCTCCGTCGACTGAATCTTTGGCATCTGCAGCATGGGAATGGAAAAGATCACCAGCACCACCAAAGCGGTCAAGAAGAATTTGGCCCCAAGAGACCTGGATTGGAGGGGATGAGACATGCAAATGGACACCATAACAACGTGGACAACGTCGCCTGATTCAGATAAAGGTTTTGCCCAACAAAAAATGGGGACCAACATCATCATATCCATGCGTCGCGGCCATAACTGGGGTATGCTGACACTCCCGGTACAATGTTCCAGGCTCCACAGATAGTGCATCTGATATGCCAGTATAATATATAATATATATATAATATAATATATATAATGATAATAACTACTATTTTCATTATTATTATTATTACTATTATTATTATTAGTAGTAGTAGTAGTAGTAATTAATTATTAACTAATTATTATATATATAGAGTTTACCATATGATTATTGTAATGCATAGTTGCCTGGATCTACCCCCCGGACTCCTGAAAATGAAACATCGGAATTATACCTTCGGCCAAGAGGCCAAGGACCAATGCGCAAAGCTTCTGGGAAAACATCCTGAGAAGTAACGATTTTTGGATGTGGATTCCAGTGTAGGAAGTGAGTCAGCAGCAGTGGTTGGTTTCCCCCATTATCTTAAAATATTGTAAAATAAAAAGTAATAGTATCATCACACGGTTTCTCAATGTCTATTTAACTAAATTGGATAGTCACATCCATGTGAAATCTGGGGACTTCTCTGAGCATGTGGTGACAAAGCAAACCTGGACCACTTGCTGGGAACATGATTTTATCAATTGCTTCGGCCCAAAATGCCGGCCAATCTGTGGTTCCCAACTGTTTTTGTTCACCCGTTTGACCCATCACAAGAACCATGTGGAAATGGCCCCGATGAGTCTTGTGTTGGCAACAGCTGCATGTGCCGTAATGTGAAATCCAAAACACCAACATACAAAACACAGAGAACACGTCTGCAAGTTAAACAATTCTCACATGCCCTGTTGAGGAGTCTCTCGACGAGACACTCGGAAAATCGTCAAATCACAGGGAGAGCCTTCGAACACCTTCGAGATCCCTCCGGTAAACAATCATGGGAACTGGACTTGGTCTATGTTCGCTAGTTAGGTTGTATAAATATGTATAAATCATCCACATGTAGGAATTCCCAGCCTTGTTTGGCCATCTTTGTTTTCCACGGGGAGGCCTTCAGAAAGCCAAGCGGCAAAGGATGGGAACACTAAGCCGTTGCCATCGTCCTTACAGTGGCTGGAAATCATTGATGATCAAATTTGACAAAAATAGAATCTGTGGTTTTATCAGTTTGATCAATACTTATCAGATTGAAGATTGAGTGGTTTTCTGTCTTGATTCTTTAGGACTGCAAGCACCGGAACGGGTCGCAGCTTCTTGCTCTAGACAGCCCATGCTTCTTTATCTTCATGTCTTTGAATCCTTTGGGAAAAAATCAAACATCCCCGATTTGGTCAATAGAGGCATCATCACAGGCTGCATGTGGAGCCGTTCTCCATATCCGAGGGCGCCCTATGGAGCATCCGACCAAGGCGCCACCTCCTTGACGTCCTCCCCAAAAAAACTTCCCGAAGAGTTCCTCGCCTGCGACGCTAGGTCCTCCTGGCGACGCTTGGATGGTGGCTGCAAAAAAATGATGGACCCTGACCCTGACCTGCAAAAAACTCTGGAAAACATGGGGTTGAAACTGGCTGTAATTAAGCTGTTTATGATGTTGGAAATGACCACAGATTTTAAGTGTGCTATGAATAAAATCAGGGCCGTACAGCCGCACAGGAATCGAAACATGAGCCAAGTACCATGAACTTCTACCCAAAGTTGAAGAAAGATTCAAGAAGAAGCAGCTTGCAAGTTTCCTCCAGGACTCCGTAGAAATATCAAACTACGGCCGACATAGCGCAAGTGATCCTTGAGCATTTGAGCATGTCTTAAGTGGTCTTAAGAATGAATTGCTTCCGTACTATAGCAGCATATAACTAGCTGATGCACCCATATTCTTCCAGAAGTAGCAATACTGTTAAAATACACTAAGCATGTTACCGGCAGGTTTAACTAACATTAATTAACCATGTTTCTTGCCCCCCAAAAAAATAACCTGGAACCTTTACGTCTCTGCTGGCCTTCGCTCTCTTGCGAACCTCCTGGCACGCAAGCTTGCGGGGGCATTGCCTCCTACGGTCCTACAGTATGATGTAACATCAAATATCTGGGCCATTGAATACCTCTATGAGCCAATGGATGATTATTGACTCTTCAAAGGTGCACAAGTTAATTAATATGTTCAATTTCCATGAACATTCATGAACATACACTGCAGGATTAATCAATCTGGATCTTACCTTGGCTGGTTTCCCCTAGGGACCAGGTTTTTCCTGTTCCATGCGGTGCTAAAAACAGAGGAAAATACCGTGTGGGAACCTATGGTGGCGATGGGAAGTCCAAAAGGATTCCTGAGCCAATCAGTTTTGATTGCGGCTCGGGAAGTCCCCAATTCCATAGTGTTTTTGCATATATAATTGGCAAGCAGGTGTGCAAATCATTCAATTCAGGTATCCCTATCACCAAAATTGATGTTTCTGCTCACAGGATGCGTCCCATGCACGGTCAGGCAACAACATTTGCCCACTTTCATCGGCGCAACCCTCATTACAATGGAAAGATCACAACTGTTCTGGTAGAATAAAAGATCATAAAAGATCTGTAATCTGAGTTATCTGTAATCAAATCTTATAAAACGTATTCGATAAAAAGTATTCGAAAAAGCGAAACTTTGGAAGGAAAAAGTGTGCGTAAACCGCCATTTCTGGAAGGGAAAGAAAAAAACACACACCCCATCCGCGCGCCTTGCTGGAGTTGGCTTTTAGAAGTTGGTTCCCGCTGAGGTTTTCTCTACTCAAATCTTCTGTCATGGCACGAGAATTCGACGCAATTTAACAACGGTGCGTTGAAGGAAAACACAATAATTAATCATGTTTGTTTTAATCTCTCTTCAACAAATCAACTTATGCGTATTTCTCAGGCATGGTCTAATGGATTCTAGAATGGTCTTTGTTCGAGGCGACTATGGTCAAATCAAGTTGACATCCAAAATCCTGCCGGTTGTAATGTCATCGAAACTGGAAGCCCGCCAAAATGCAGCAATGTTCAGCGTTGCCAAATAGTGGACAATCGAAACTTGCCAAAGAAAAATAGATCTCTAAAGACTCTATACGTATAAAGTATAGCTTTGGCAATTTTAGGACAATCTAAGCCCTTGTTCCGTTGTTCTGTTGTTCTAAAAATGATGGACAATCAAGAATTACCTGTACAAATGCATCAATAGAACAGTGGAATACGCGCCCCTTTCACAGCAAGTCTTGAAACACTCCCACCTTCTGACCCACAAATTGAATTGGAACAACAATGTATCTCCATGCATCTATTTCTTGGAACCCACTGGGCGTGGCACTGTTGAAACCTAGAAAAATATTGAACATGTATTCTCCATTGGAAACTGAGGATGTTGAGGATCATTGACTTCCATCATGTTCCATCTGCGTGAAGCGACCATTCAATCAGTTGGTTGAAGGGAACATTTGCAGGACACCTTTGGTTATGTTACGACTCAACATTGGGGGTTTCCTGTACATGCTCCCTTCATCCAATTCTCTCTCTCTCTCTCTCTCTGTCTTTTTCCTAGGTTCCCATCTTTTATTGCTAAATGGTCAACCGCACTGCAGGATCCAACCCTCCCAAGGAAGGCTTGTCCAAACGCCCAGGGTTTTTTCTTCTCCGCAGCACGCACAGGATCGGCTCAGCACCTCAGTGCAGAATCCGCAGGAGATTCGTTCGATTTTCGATGGGATCACATGAAAACACCCAGATTCACACACACACATGCACACACACACACACACATATATATATATATATATATACATGTGCCGTGTATATATATATATAATTCATATGTATATATATATATATATACCATATTGGCATAAGTTGATACATAAACACCATGAACTGTACATGTAGATATAAAGTACCTACTAATATTATAAACTATATTTAGCTTAGTTCTAAACCAACTTTGCCATCTAGGGGGGCAAAGCATTCTGTGGTCCTGGATTGCACATTCCAAAGATGCTAAGACTTAGCTGCTAAAATGGCCGTGGTTGACACACCGAGGAGATCACGCAGGCCAAACTTTTACGGATGGCAGGTGCCCCACCCAGACCTTGCCATATCATGCAATATCCCAAAGTCGTATGATCTTCCAAACCCATCCAACATCATTAAACCGAATGAAACCCAAGGATCACCGAAACAATCCGAAAGAGCATGTATGAAAGGCACTGTCTCGAATGCTCTCAGCCGAAGAGGTCGAACTCCATATCCTCTCAGCTGGTCAAAATGTGGCAAAAACGGTGAGACAAATCCTTTTTGGATCTTTTTGGGGGTTTGGAAAAGCTTAGCCATGCGTAGCCCCACATCCAGAAAAAATATGTCAATGTCTTTGAGATCATTATTCATTCGGACAAGCACTCTCATATCTTTGAACCCATAGAAAACAGGTTCCGCTTCGCGAGTTGAGGCTGATGGAATCTCTAAAGCCAGGTCTGGGCAGTTGCAGATGCTATCAGCGGCACGGGATATACCTTGGACCTTCTGCCCCCCCTTTCATCCAACTTCATCCCCTCAAACATGGAAGAATCGACCATTATATGGCTATCCTGTAGGCTATACTTCAAAGACCGTGCAGCAACAATGTTAATTCGTGGATATCCTTAGCAGGACGTTCTAGTTCTTCCTTGTGCATCCAGTCATATCACACAGACCTACAATTCACCAGTTCATTCACCGACAATCAAACCTAAGAGAAGAAGAAAGTCAACTATTTGCGGATGATGTTTACCCTGGTAATTCAACAATATTCAACATAGCCCATAGCTTTGGAAAATCACCATGTTTACTCGGAAAATCCTGCTAAATCGTCAAACTAAATGGGCCATTTCCCACGGCCAAGATTACTGGAGGGTACCCTCCAAAGCCTTCCTGGCCATGGCCAGTCCTCTTCCTCTTCTTCTTCCACGACCTTCTTCTCCTGGAGTGATCGGATCTGAGGCTCGCTACGGTATCTGCAGCGGTTACCCAAAAATGAAGATTGGGGAAATGATGAGACCCTCTGGTAAACTAACAGTTTGCTATTGAAAATGGCCATTTATGGCCATAGAAATAGTAGATTTTCCCATCAAAAAATGGTGATTTTCTATAGCTATGTAAACGTTTACCAGAGGGTAATTGGATCATGGAGATGACGGAGATTCTGGGGAGTTCACCTGTGGGGTGTTGAACATCCAAAAGATACACATCTACTGATCATATCACTGTACTCATACTGTATCTATGTAAATCCTTCAATTCTCTGCTGGTTCATATTCAAGACATGAGAATTTTCACTTTGGTCCTCATCATCCAACATTTCCCATGTGTCTGGGTCACTGAAATCCTGGGAAATAGCGATTCCCCCACCCAAGATGAGTTTCCCAACTATCCTAAACCCCACTTGAAGATCAACTGAGATCATTGAGGTGGATCATTGTATCAAAGGAAATCTGCTCACACTAGATTGGTCTTCACATGCTATTATGAATACATGATATGTGCACACTTTTTCGGTATGGATAAAGATTCCCAATCTGGCAACAAATGGGTTTGTCCAAAAATCAGGCCCCAAAACCACTGGTTAATCAGCATCATACTCCACCCCAAAAAAAGAAAATGAACTGTGAGTATCCACCATTATATAACCGGGGCACCCCGAAAATCCTTAGTTGATCATCATATTCCCGAATGATTGTCACAAATTGGTAAGAATTGGTCACATCTTTTTCAGATGGGTTCGTCCACAACTACAACCCTTTCCCCTCTAGTCCTGGATACCCCTTACATACCTTGGTTTAGTACTGGATCTATTCAGCCATACGGCACGATATGACAGAGGAATTTGCGGTCCAGGGGAAGGGATAAATGACCATTGATTGAATATTGATTTTTGACGATTTTTGCATAGGTACCGACATTGGGATCCTCTCATTCAAAACCCATTTGGGTGTGCCTGAAAAATTCTGAAAATACAATATGCAATAGTATACTAAAATGCGATTTCAATTAGGAAAATGCTGGTTACCGTCCAGTCAACCAATCAACCAACATAGCTCCGGAAATGCATGGGTTTCCCGTGCAGAAATGATCTGAATTTTCTGGTGGATTCTCGGTATCAATATCTGCATTATATAATTATATGCGTGTTTACTGGATTAACGTATGTTAAATTTGATTAACGTTTGTTAAATTTGGTACCACTCCACCCTATGAATCAACTGGGGATGTATGAATCCTGGTCCAGGAATCCAGGGTTAACACCACCAGTGAAAAATCTGGTTCAAGCATGTTCAAGCGCCCTTTTGATGATGAAATCAATCTTTTTTGCTGGTTAACCCATGTCAAAGCATGGCTTGTAGGGGTACCCCCTGTTCACCGCGGCCACTTCTGACATCCTCCTTGGCGGCACCACCATCGCCGGCATCACCACCACCTGCTGCAGCGCCACCGCCACCACCACCGCCGCCGCCACCGCCACCGCCACAGGCGGCGAACTTGCCGAAGCCGCTGGTAATCAGCTCATGGGCCTTGGTGCATGGTGAGCCACCTATTGATGGTTTATCAACCATCTCATCATGGTTAAGAATGATGATAATTGATACTGGTTCGTAATGATAGATGTTGATTTATCTAACATCATGATGAACCACAATTAACGATTATTGACCATTGTTAATTGATGTTATGAAATGTTATGAACCATATATGAACCATCTAATCATGGTTAAGAAAGGATAGTGATGCTTATATAATTGCTTAATAATGTTGAATAATGCTTCACAATGATTATAGATGATGGTTTATGTAACACAATGGCTTATTAAAGATTAACCATTATCAACCATTTACTAACCATCAAATCATGGTAAAGGATCGTGTTTTTTTTAAATAAATGATGATAGATGATTGACCATTTTTGTTCATATCAAATCCCCATCGTTATAAAATAATACATAGCTAATACATGTTAACAAAAGATGGGTGATTGACAGTAATAGACGATCGTTCATACTCTATTGTTGCTTAATAGTCACCCAATAATCCCCATGGTCAAGAATGGTTGATCATTGTGAGTGAACCATCTACCTATCCTCATGTTAATACTACGTAGATTCTGAGATGGTTATTAGATGGCTAGTCATAGATGGGGTTTCAATGAACTGTCTTTTATCAACTGGTGATTTCAACCACCGACAAAGATTGTGGAGGAATCATACCGGGTAGGATGGGAACAAAACTCGGATTTCATACTAGATCAAACCACAAATCAGAACATCTACGTATGTGTCTACCTTTCTTGAAGCGATGATCTATTAAGGATCTATGAGTCCATGATGATTCAACTACTGTAGAGGGATTTTGACCAACAAAACTGCGTGGGGGAAACTGTGGATGTGACTATTACACTCTTGTTTATGGGATCGACTCTCTGAAACGTGGCAATGGAACATCCATCATTTTCTCACATAGGGGTGTCACGCCCTCTAATAATCTACCATGAGAATGAACAAATTCTTGAATATTCTGGCTTTGAGTAGGAATTTCACGTTCACCAGCACTACAACTGGTGCCCTCGGGTTATTATGGGATGTTATACGCTGGGTTATGACACCCATTAAGTAGTTCGATAGATCCATCATAACAGTTATTTGAGTTCTAAATCAACTTAGGTTACCAGGGGCACCACCCTCAAAAGCCTGGACTCTTCACCTTGGCCCATCCCCCATCTTCTGCCATGGCTGCGCCTGCTTCCCCTCCATCTTCTCACAAAGCGTTGTCAGCATGTCGTCCTCATAGCTGATGCCACCGGCCTGCCATCTTTTAGGTTCCAGTGGCCGGGATGTACGTTTTGGAAATCCCATGTTTTCTGGTCCCCGAAAGTTGCATTTGCCATTTGCTACCTAAAGTTATTGCCGAAGATTTGGACAACTGATCGTTTCGGGCAATGTGTTCTTTTTGGCGGGTGCATTCGTCAATGTCGCACATGCAAAACCACAGGAAAAGGTGTCCTGCAAATACCTCAACCAATTCTGAAACACGTGCAACCGGGTGCGTGACAGGTGTTGCACCATCCTCCCCACAGTCACTCGGTACTCCCCTGAAAAAATACTATCAATTGCTCCAAGGTGTGTACAGAGGTTTCCTGACTATATCTGATGACGCAGAGCTTGCCATAGTTTCAAGTGGAAAATCCTCTGTAGATTCTTATGACGTGGAAACATCTCAGATTCATCAATATTCTATGTTTAGGATGGCTCTCGCTTGGCGCACTTTTGGTCACAAGGCCAGTCATGGATCCCAAAGATAGCAACAAGTCCTCAGCATCAAAACAACATCAGCTGCACAGCCGCCCTCTCTGCAAAACAAGCCTCCAAGATAGCCTTGATGTCGCTCGGGCTGGGGTTTTCCTGCAAATGAATTTTCATCAAACAACCCTCAAAGCATTTGACACACCACTGGCATCTCGGTAATCAGACCCACATGACCTGGAATAATTAAATATATCCTTGGTGTATACAAATTGTCTTATGCATTGCATCCGGAATGAACATATCCATAGTATGGGATAATATGAAATAGAATGTAAATAGATACATATACATATATATATATATGCACATACAATTGCATAATCTGTGTAGGTATAGAAGCACATAGCCCATCCCTAAAGCTGCGAGGGATTGCCAGGATCAACCACTGAACAAAACGACTCTTACGCACCTTGCCACCCAGGACAGCCATCAAATACGCGCCCAAATACTTCATGGCCATGGTGACGGCGTGGCAACGGTGCTACCAATGGTGACTTGAGCCGAGACCTCCACCGGCAGACTTTTCAGGAGGAACACATGTCAAATATGTGGATTCCTAACAAGTAAAAAAAAAAAAACGGTGTAGGAAATTCCCCAAATCTTGGTGGATCAATGAGTGGAAACATATAAAATACAAAATTAGCTTCAAAAAATCAAAGAAAATATGGAGAATCTCTGGCAAAACAAATATTACATGCTTCCAAAATGGAGCGTGCATATAACCATGTATCATATAATTATAGTAAGCATATACTAACTTTGCTGATGTTAGTTTTCGTTGAACATGTTGGCGCCAAACCCTACGTTCGACCACACCCCAAATGATATAATATGATATAATGATATATGTTCCCTCACAACAACACGTTTGTCACACATGAAGGACCCGGGAGGACCATGGCTCAAACTAGCCAAGACAAAGCAATCAGTGACCATATCCACTTGTGGTTACACGAAGGGTTGAGCGCCAAAGATAGAGCGGCATGGTCCGGGACTTGCAGTATAGGTACAACTTGACGGCGCAAGTCAGGACTGACGGATGAATGGGGAAGATCCAAGATGGCATTGGATTTTACATCCATTTATTCATTCAATATCTTCCATACGGGATCAAATCAGATATCTTCATAGGGGTCAANATGAATGGGGAAGATCCAAGATGGCATTGGATTTTACATCCATTTATTCATTCAATATCTTCCATACGGGATCAAATCAGATATCTTCATAGGGGTCAAATCCGCCACCCCCTCTGAACAAATATGTTGAATGGTTTATTAACTTCCACTCATTGTCTTGATCAAGGAACAAATCCGCCACCCCCTCTGAACAAATATGTTGAATGGTTTATTAACTTCCACTCATTGTCTTGATCAAGGAACAAATCCGCCACCCCCTCTGAACAAATATGCTGAAAAGTTGTTCAACTCGCACTTACCGTCATGTGGGATCAAATCTGCCACCCCTCCGAACAAAAATGTTGAGTGGTTTGTTAACTTCCACTTATCTTCAAAAGGGATCAAATCCGCCAGCCCCTCTGACCAAATATGTTGAATGGTTTCTGAACTTCCACTTATCTTCATAAGGGATCAAATTCCGCCAGCCACTCTGAACAAATATGTTGAATTGTTTACTAACTGATGATGCTGACGATGATGATGAAGATGATGATGACGATGATGATGATGATGATGGTGATGATGATCATCATGATGAAGATGATATGATGATCATGTCCCGTCCGGTGGATTTCCGGGGCGGTCAAACGTAGGGTTTGCAGCGAACATGTTTATTTCCCGCTGCCACGTTAGATTGCCATAGGATCCCATCGAAAAATGTGATCCGAAATCATTGGAACCAGGAAGATTTGTTAGCAATTGCTCCATACCCTGGACCCACTTTAAGCCGCTTTTTTGTTTGTCCCCGCTCTTGTTGCGCGCAGGGTGGAGGGGGAGATGAGAAAAGCTCACCCGAAAAGTGCCGCTCGCCATGCTGCAGAAATGCAAGAAATCCATGTTCTTCCACCTGGCGCCGGGTGGCCAAGGGATTGGCTGGGTCGCCCAACCGACCTGCTTGGGTGCACTGACTTAGTCTATGGATTTGTTATCTGAAATGTACAAGTAGTTCCCGGGCAAGCCGGGGTCGGAAGTTTCAAAAATTGAAACACCTATAGCTTATAGGACTGAACAGAGACTGGGCCTATAGGATGTGGGCAAGCCTTCTGTGCTTCTGACATCCCTTTGCTTCTGACATCCCTTTGCTTTTGACATCCCTTGTTCC
>BGPT01001046.1:93539-136362 GCA_003297045.1 Symbiodinium sp. clade C Y103
TGTTTCAAGTGGGAATGATCCTCTTAAATGGATTTTGGACATCACGAGCCAAATAGCCCAAATAGCACCAGCTAATGGTTGTCCATGCCAGTGACCATCTCTTCAGGAGGATGTTCGAACATGTGTGGTCCTGAATCCTGGTGAAAACAATTGTTTGACTATCACATGTGGGTTGTGCAAAAAAAGCCGCAGGCAAAACNAGGCAAAACCTAAAAATGCCTCAGGGAGAAAAATACGCCTCAGTACGGCTGGAGGATACTTTTTGGAAAAAGTGCCGCAAACGAGTTTCTAGGTATATATATATTATACACATATGTAGAATGAGCACAAGAGAAATAGGCACTAGTAAGATATAGTAAGATTAAACTAGCAATTATATAGTTAAGCCGTGCTTGACCCACTTGTGCCAAGCATCTCCTGCGCCCGCGTCTCCAAGGCCAGCTGCTGCGTTTGTCCGTGCTGCGCCAGCAGCGCGGTCAGCGAGGCGCTACTGACGCTCAGCTGCGCGGACAGGGCTGCGGCCTCGTGCGCCAGCCTGGCGAAACAATGGGGAAAGGCGGGGGTGGAGTTAGGGATGGAAAGATATCAAGAATTGTGGTTCAAGCATGGTTTAACCATGACAATTGGGAGAAACATTTGTTTAACATTGTTTAACCATGAAAAAAAATAGAAAGATGCTGGGTGAACCATGAAAAGTGCTTAAGAACAATGTAACCATGGAACATGTTGGTTTAACCATGGAAAATGTGAAAAATGGAGATAGGATGATGGTTTAATGATGTTTAATGAAAATGGGGGAATTACCCCAATTTTTGTGGCAATTGAATGGAGAAAATCATGATGCCTCCATCAAAATTGGGGGTACCCTGTGTTCAGACAAACCCAGATGGCCCCATGTCCCTTCTTGCAATGATGCATCTCGAAGAATGCTGTTTGGGAAAGGGAGACTCTGGGAAGCATTCCCCACGTCTTCTACGTCTATCCTAGTTTTCCTCTCACCAGGAGTCGGTGAACAAGCAGCTGTCACCTCTTTTTCGGCCACTAGAGACTCAGTCGTCAGTGCACATCGCGTCCATGAGCTTGTATCAGCCGATTCCTCCGGTAGAAGAAGAACCCAATCCCCATACCCAGAAACACGCACCCGGGGATCCACCAAAATGCAGCGCCAATCCCCCCACCACCCTTTTTCTTCTTCTTGGGTTTGTCTGGATCTGTGGGTTTGTCTGGATCTGTGGGCTTGCTTTTGGCAGGTTGATCTGACGTTCCATCCGTTGGATCTTTTGGACTCACGGTGGTATCAGGAGTATCCGGTTGATCCGGCTGGGAATCTGGGAGCCTGGGATCCGTCACAGGCAGCCACACCTCCGCATATTTGATTCCCCCTATTTTGGGCATGGAGTAGGCAACCAGCAGAAACAGCTCCTCCGTGTTGCTGGGAAGCTTGGTGGCATCCACCATCACCTCGACCTGCTCCTCATGCAGGTCCGGAGCTGGATGCGGGGATGGCTCGCCGACCTTCAAGGTGACCACGCTTCTGAAATTCTTCGAATTTGCCAGTACTTCCTCGTGGTTTATGGTGGCTGTGGCCCCATAGACCGAGGGACGCATTTCCTTAAGACTCACGTCTTTCAGGCAACCTGTGACCTTTCGGACAAATCCTGAAAGCGACTGAATCGGATCCATGGGGTCTGACTTGGGTCCGACGTCGCTGGTCCAAAGAAGCTGATGCACATTTTGGCTCGACTTCTGGAGCTTCAGTTTGAATTGGAAGGCCCTTTCCACCACGGCGTCAGAGCAGGTTTTGTCATCCACCTGGAAAATTTTACCCCACCTCTATTCCAAAAAAAAACTATCTTTTGCAAAAAAAAAGAAAACGAACACCAGCCATGAGGTATCATGAGGTGCTCACATCATGTTGAATTCCCAACAAAATAGTACCCCTGGGGTGTTTAAAGCAGTCTTTTGCCGTTCCCTCGCACCCGCGTGTCCTCAGTTCGCCACCTTATTGTCCCGATCTCCCACTTCTCTGTCCCAGTCTGGCTGGTCTTGTAATTCCTGGCCGTGACCTCTAGCTCCACAGAGACTGGACTCACCCACGTTGCCAGTGCCTTATATGAATATGACAGCGGGAATAGAATGCAAGTGAGGTTCGCAACTTGCCCTGGTCCAAGTTCCAAGACTTCCGAAGCATCGCCTGTGGTGCTGTCCGCCCCGTTGAAGTATTTGGTGTAGCTGAGTTTTGAGCACATGGGCGAAGGGCGGATGGTCACAACATCGAACTGGGTGGCATCCATTTGCTCGCAGTCCTGGGCTAATCTGATGGCAAAACACACACAAAAATGGGCGCTTCAATGGGATACTACACCCAAAACGATCCAAAATAAGGGTGACTTTCATGGGGAAAATGAAGAAAGGGCATCACATTTAAGTGGCTATGTTGAGACCACACAGAAGGTGCAGCAAAAAGGGATCCAATGTACACCCAGAATCCATGACAGGACGCAAGGTATTGGCTGGCAGATTTAGGGTTCCATCAAAGTTCTTGAGGTCGCCGCAAGTCATCTCGACACCTGAGCATTCTTCAAAATCCATCAAAATGACTGGTTGGTCATGGTTGGTCCATGGTCAAGGGAGCAGACTCCCAGCTGGATGCTGATCTTCAATATACAAAGGGCATTAAAAGGTATATAATTCCTACACCCTATAACCTCTTTTAGGCCCATCATGGTTTGGCTCGCACCGCCTTGGGTGGAGATAGTACAGCCAGTGTCCTGGCCGTTCACCTTGAGTTTGCTGCTGCTACCTGTCTGGACCACACGAAAACCCACATCCTGCATCTCCAGGGCGCCAGCAACAGCCAGAAAGCACAGACTGCAGAAACTCCATGCGGGAGTCATATGAAACATGAGATAGAAATAGGATGAACAAACTGGAGACATGGTCAGAATTGATCAGACAGGTTTGGAGTTGAGCCACAAAGGCCTTCAGATTTAGACTTCCATACCTCGGCAAGTCGCAAGTAGGTAGTTGGCCAAGGCTGCCAAGGCTTGAAAAAATAACACTTGTACATGTACATGGCACAGAAAATCCCATGTTCAAAGCCAGAAAAGCTGGAAAAGCCAGATGCCACCAGCTTTGATGCAACCATACTCTATAATGGGTGTGTTGAAAAAAAAATAGTCGTGGGATGTCGTGGGAGATAATCATCCCAAATCAGGTTGAAACTTGAAAATATGTGACACCAGATGACACCACAAGCCAGTTGTTTTGTAGGGGGAAGGGATTGCCAAATATTGCTGACCATGAAATGCCCATGAAATCACCATATTTTGCTGGTTACACCAGTGTGATATAGTGTGATGTCAATGCATCTTGAGAAAATGTGATGGTACCTCTGCTCCGTGGCGCTCTGGTGCTTCTGAAAGCTCTCGGCCAGGCTCTGACATTCGCCTTTGACAAAAGTCGAGGCTCAACTAAAAAATCCGGCTTTGCAGCCAAAAATGGAAGCTTTGCACCCAATTTATGGCAGTTTTGAGATTTTAAGAAAAAACAATGATGATCAACCGTCACAGTTTGGGATGGATTCTAGGTGGCAAATCATCACAGTCCGACCCGTTTGGACTTTGGTATTGAATTGTCAAACCCCCTGGGTCAAGTAATGTCAAATACTGTGGTAACCCAATTGCCATAAACCTACCATTTGGGGATGGTTCAACCCATTAGTTACACCTGACGGATGACGGATCTCGATGGCCGTCTGCCTTTTCTTAGGTCTCCAGGTTCGATTTCACCCAATCTCCGCAGCCTCCCAAGAGTCTCATGTCATCTGCAAGTCCACTGGTTACCTGCCGTTCCTCCTGAACGAAATCTTGCAGATCTTTGTTCAAGTCCTGGAGGAAAGAACGCGAATCCGATCGACGAAAAGTGAGAGAAAAGGGAGGATAAACATGGCTGCATTCGGAAGTTGTTGACTCCTATCCACATGAGAGTGTATAATGTTTGCTCTGCATCAGCAAACAGGATCCCGGCATAGATTCGAGCAGAAGCAAAATATCGACTAAAACTCACTGGCTTTCCTCCAGCGCATTCTTTGCGGAAGAATAGGCCGCACCTATCCCATGGGATTCCTTACGTCATGCCGGTCCCCAAGAATACTTACAATCGCAAGGGCGCCCCTAGCAGGATACCCCGACTATCCTAAATGGCCACACATGGATCAACAAATTCTTCAAACGCAGAAACACGAGGTGAAAATCGCGGATCACAGGTCATGGGATGATGATCCACACCCCGCAAATAGGCACAGAATGGCATGACCCTCCTCCCCTCGGCCTGCTTGTCTTTCAGTGCTTGAGCTTCCAGCCTCAAGAAATCAGATGCGCCCTGGGCGTGCCATCTTTGAAGCTCTCCATGACTTCTTGAAACCGGTTGGTTGAGTCCTATTAATCACTGCCATCATTCACCAGTATTAACATTTATGGTTCACCCTATGAATTGCCTATGAATTGCCAACCCCTATTAACCATGATATAACCATGATATCATATCCCCATCCCCAGTCTCCAAGGGACTTCTGCCGCAGCGTTTCCACTTCCGTCTCCCAGCGTGCCCGTTGTTCGCTGAGCCGTTGGGAGGTCAGCTCCTGGGCGCATGGGAAGATAGCCTGGTCTGAGAGGCAGGACTTCGCCATAGAATTCAATGGGGAACTCAACAAACTTCACCAAGAAATGATGAATGTAGCCGAATGTAGCAAATTTCGCCTGAACAATTGGGATCGTCGAAATTGAGATGCTAACTGACACATGAGGTTCTGAGCATATTGAAGCAATGAATTCATGGATGTGGGTGTCGTGTGGACCTGAAAATCGCTTATACCCATGTGTACCACCCAATTCATAGCAATTTCAACATGAACATTGAGAAACATTGTGATCAACCAATGGATTCGATCATGTTTTGTTGTTGTCTTCCTATTTCAAGAGGAGACAATTCCTTTGCGTTGTGAAACTGTTTAAAGACATTGCATTATTTGGGGCGTCTTTTTCTTTTGGCCTGCACAGAACCCAATACAGTATGCACCCATCCACCTGAGAAAGTTAAGTTGGTGACTTTCCCACTTTCTATCTTGTGGAGTTCTTGCTCATTTTGGCTGCCCATCTCCCAATTTTTTCCCCTCAAGATGTCGTCCAAAAGACGTGGATCCTGCGTCCAACCATCCAGTTGCACATATATAGTTATAAAAACACATCAACCACAAAATCTATCACCATGTAAGTCTAGGTACCACTGTATAATAGATAACATTGTGGTGCTAATATCTCCAAAAATGGAATATACCGACCCCTCAAATAGCAAATTTAATAGGGATATTCAAGATAAGTATGATTCAGCAGTGGATGGAATGGAATGATGGAATGGGAATGAATGGGCATCCTCAAATTTCGGAGACCCCCAATTATCATACCGTGGATTCTGTATCCCATTAATTATATCATACACACCCTCTGGTAAACCAACAGTTTGCTATGGAAAGCTTCATCTTTATTGCCAGGTAAACATCAATAAATGGGCGATGGCTTCCATAACTATGTTTGTTTGCTGGAGGGCATCCCCATAAATATCGGTTCAATCCCCATTTACCACCGAGTCTTGCTCCCAAATGATGACTGCCATTCCAGCCCCTGTGCCACAGAGTTGCTGCTGGTGAAGAATGATGGGACCAATGAAAAAGCCCAGCTCGAAAAAACGTGGTCGAATCCAGCTATGAACCACTTTCAACCATTGAATGAAACTTGAACCTCCACGTATACGGACTTCGGCAGCCGAACCGTCAGGGTTCTTCACTGATCAACCATAAAACTCATCCCCTAGGACTAAATCACCCTGCAAAAACTCTCAATCTGCCCATTTTTCATAGTTGAAACATTCTTGAAACCGATTGAAACCCATAGAATCACTATCACATACTATCACCATCGAATTCTTAGTCTGCCCCCCAGTAAACTAACATACAATGGAAAATCACCATTTCAAGAAGCTAAATCATCGAACTTAATGAGCCATTTTCATCCATGTTCCATAGCAAACCGTTAGTTTACCAAAGGCTATATTCCCATCAAATGGTTGGTTTCCATTGAATCGCCACCGAAAATCCCCATGTTTCTCCCAACTTTTTGGGGTATCCCAGCCGCAGACCCGGCCGCACCTCGTGCGCCTGCAGTCGCTTCTGCAGCGACGTCAAGCGCTCGGCTTCCGCCTTCAGCCTCTCGCTGCGTTCTTCCTCGATGAAGGCCTCGATCTGCTCGCCTCGGATGCGAAGGCCCGGTCATGGGGTCGAAAAATCAAGGACTTGCCGTGAAAATGTGGATTGAACCATGAAAAGGCTGGATTTAAGGATGAAAACGGTGGATGTACATGAAAAATCAAGATTGAACTGAAACATCAAAAATGGTGCAAAAAATGGGATCTAAGAATCAAATTGGTGGAATTAATCAGGTTTAACTAGGCAAAATGGTGATTTAGCTCAAAAGAAATGGTGGCTTACTGGGGGGTTGGACATGTCTGGGCCAACAATGGGAGATCAACAATAGGATATACTGTGCATACTTGTGAATAATAGGCCTAATAGGCTCATTGGTACATAACTTGATATTTGATATAGAACCAGCATTTTGAAATATGGGTTTGTCCAAAAATGGAGCATTTACCAAATGTCCATTGCCATCTAATAGTGAAGAAGATGAATATGGGGTAGCCTATTTTCAATATTTCCAAACCCAGAAGTTGGACACTGATATCTTTTGGGGCCCAAACAATTGGCGTGGTGAATAAAGAAGGGGAAATCCAGCAACAAATCTATCTAGAAATGAAGGAAGGCTCGGGGTTTCGACTACTTGAATTCTAATTTGGCACTACTATCCTCCAAGTAACATAGACTCCGCCAAGAAGGAGTGGACCACTACTCTGGGAACTTGACATTGGCGATTCACAGGGTCTCTGTTAGTTGGGGGAGACGAATCAGGCTCACGCTTGGCCCAAAGTTTGCCTCTCCCTCATTGGAGCAGAAAGTGCCCGAAAAGTGGGGCGGAGGGGGGGGGGGGATTTTGAGCACTCACTTTCAAGGAACTGTCAATTCCTGGGAATGTACCCAATATATCCCGTTCGTGGCAAATCATGGCAAATCTTTTATTTTCTATGGATTTCTATATGGTAAAACCAGTTATATAATCCCTGATATAGAAAATGGAGGTTTCGTAAAATGTGGCTACCCCAAATCATCCAAGTCATGGATGATCATAACTCAGTATTAAAACTTAAAACCCCTGGTGACTTGGTGATACCCCCTTTTTTTCAAGCCTTGACATGTTTTTCCCCCAATCAAGGGACGGGTCTTCGTCCGCTCCACTGTCACTTGATCGTCTAAGCGCTTGACTAAACGCTCCTGTGCGAATTGGAGAGGTGTGCGAAAGATGGGCCAGTCATACAACCCATATGGTCTGTAAGATATGGGAATTGTAGTAACCCTGAATAAAATAGAAAGATATTTCCAGGAAGGGACATACGGATGATTTTCCAGCAGATTCTCCAAGATTCCAACTTTTTGGGCATCTTGTTGGGTGCTGCTGGAAGTGAAATTCAGTGGTTTTGTCTAAAAATAGAATATACAACCTTTGAATCTACGGGTTTCAAAAATCATAATCCTTCCATTAAAAGGGCCATAGGGCCAAATCCCTATTTCCAGACAAGCCATTGGCGTATAACTGGATATATATTGAAAATCGCCTTCACCCACTAAGAGTGATCACCAGAACTATCATCTTTTTATATCTGTTCCTATCAAGTTTCATTGCCCACTGTGAGTGGAGGCTATGGCCAAGAAGTAAGATATAACGATATATGACCCAGTTACCCCATGGTAATCCAATATGATCTGCCCGAAAATCATCCATCGACATGGGATTTCCTAGCCCCTGTCAGAGGCATGGCCAGTGCTACCAGTAGCTCATGGCCTAAGTACGTTCATAAGGTCAGTGGAATGCATGTCCATTATTTCTATGACGATTCTGAAAGGTGACCATGAACTGTTGTCTATATTCTCACAAACGCAGTTCCATGACTAGGAACTATTTACTTCTATCCTGCAACATTCAGAAACGAGTCTGTGTCCCCGCAATCGGCACCCTCAGCATGGAGTAACACCGGTACAAGCTCCTCTGCGTTTTGAACGATTTCATTGAGTTCTTTCTTGTTGTCATCCACTTGCTCTCCTCAGTTGACACCAAGCTGACACCGCCATGTTCTTTTTCTGGGGCGCCCGTTTGGAACACTTTGATGTCCAAATTTCCATGGTGTTCCAAGGTGTTCCGTCGCCCCTTCTAACACAATTAAGAATCTTTGTATCTATATCTATATCTATATATCTATATCTCTATATATCATATATATATATATATATATATCATATACATATACATCATACATATCATATACTCCATCCATACATATATTACAAATACATAATAAACATATATAAGATGATATCATGATTCCATCCTCCCCAAAAGCGCCGAGTCTCTCATCTCGGCCAAATGCCTCAGATGTTCTTCTCGAAGTTCCTCGTCCATCCGCAGCCGCTCCGTCCTTTCCTCCTCCAGCGCCCGTGTCATCTCGTTCCGCGTCTTCTCGCGCTCCAAGTCGGCACTGTCCTGCGAAAAAACAAAAAAAAACATGCATGATTTGGGTTTTTTGGGATTTGATTGAATTTAATGGGATTTGACGAGATTAAATGGGATTTTGTTTGATTGGGACTTAACCAACATAATTTGAATCAGTTCAGAACAAGATCAATGTGCTAAACCGGCTAAACCCAATAACAAATCATTCCCAATTTTGACTGAAACGGGTTGTCTAAACCAACTTCAGTGACAGGTGTGTTGTTCGGTTTAGAACGCCATTTAGTTTAGGTATATCTACATTTGTTAGACTATAACGGCTATCATGTGGCCTTCACATGCTTTGATATGTTTGATCTAAATAACACTGTAGGGAAAAGGCCTGTTGTATTGGTAGGCTCTACTCTACGACAATTTCTGGTGGTCAGCTGTGAGCATCCCAGTCAACTAGTACACGAGTCTTGTTGATCCTGTGTATCACTGTTGGTCAACTACTCATGGTTCTTAGTCATCGCTCTTAGCCACTTATTGACTTATCCACAAAAAAGCAACCATCATCAACCATCCACACATAGGGAACTTTACAACAACTTGAGTGACTTTGCAGCCAACCAGCAACTATCGGTAGCAGTAATCACCAGCTTTGGGAGATAAAACCGTGTGATCTTGCCACAGACTGCAGCTTGCCACATGTTCCTGTTGCCTACGAATCGATGCGATTCCCAGCCCCTCCTTCCGGGCCCAGCTACCCAATGCGAGGGACTGGTACTGTACCTGAAATTGAACAAATATAGCGAAAACATGGCAATAGGAAATGTCAAATGTCCCGTTAGCAAATGCTGATTCTATTCGGTATGAAACCATAGCATGAGTTTCACAATCTTAGATGACTGGAGGGTATGTCTCCCATTATTTTTCAACCAACCATCCCTACTTGGAGAATTATCCTACTTAATAGCTGGCTAGTAAGTGGGGTTATATTTACCCCACTTACAAATGGAATAACCCTAGGAATCGGGGACAGCCTCTAACAATCAAGCCTCGCCTGTCTCATGGGTGCGGCTCGCAAGTCGCGTCCTGAATCTTCTGCAGGGTTCGAGTTTCCAAGTTGTTGAGGGCCATCATGGCTCTACCTTCCAGTTCGTCCTGGTCCAACGCAGCATACAGGTGGCCCCAAAATTAAGTGGGTTCAAAGTTCAAAGACGTAATTGTGGGCAAAATCACCACTTTGCTGGTTCCAAAATCCAGGCAAAAATTCTGAAATACGTTACAAATCTGGACAAACAAAATTAATAACTGTAAGAGTCCATACATAGTTTGATGTTATGTTTGATTTATTGATTTCATGGTTCAATCATGTTAAACCCCCATTATTTCTCATGAACCAATCCCATGAAACCTCCGGGCCAACGGCGCCTGCCCCTTCTGCAGGGCCGAGAGCCGGGCCGCGGTGACTTGCTCCTGCTTGGCAAGCTCCGCCTGCAGACTCTGGACAGGAAGTCATATGGAAATCCTGAGGAAGGAAGAAACCCTATTAGGAGGTTTCCGAAGTTACAGAGGTACCGCCAAATCATCCAAATTCGACCATTTTAGTATTGAAACCCATGGTTTTGGGGATCCCCAGTTTTAAGAAACCACCATATAAATTTGTTTTTGTTTAATGGAGAATATGGAGAATTACCATAATTGCTGTGGATAAATATAGAAACAACCATTATCTAAACTATAATGTGGAGATTTCTCAAATTTTAATTCTATATTTCTCCACTCTTCCAGCCTTCATGTCGAAGACCGCCTGTTGAGTCCGTCCACCCCTGAGCCGCGTTGAAACGCCACCATCGTGAAACGTTCTGTGTTTTGGTGAATTGCAATGATCTTCCTTCTTGTAAGATGGAAAAAATATAAGGTTTACAAAGGTTTACAACATCAAACTGATAACATGTTTGCCTATCCTTGGTTATGCCCAGCTTTTGTATACCCGTCTTAGTTGACTACCTTTTGTTTACCATTGTGGTACCTCGCATTTCAGCCTTTCACCCTCTCTTCCAGCGAAGCCCTGGCCTCCTGCACATATCAACTATACCCATGTTTGCTGCTCAATCTCCAGCTTCTGATGGTCTTAAATGATCATTTTGGTTGATCAACTCCAAAGTTCTGTATAACATGCCCTCTTGGCTAGTTCAATCATGAGTCTTCCCATTCCAAAATATGTTTGTTACTGAAAACTCCAGTATTTTCACCCAGGTTTGGATCCAATTTCCTCTTCAGACCTTGTTCCCAAGATGCTTAAATTGACATGTTTGGTTAAATCCGTTCACTGTTTCCTTTCAGATTTCCCTTCAACCAAGTCTGAGACAATTTCAACTCATCTCCAAAAAACTATGAGAGTTATGAAAGTCAATCAGGATCCTCACCCATTTGTTGGTATGACGACTGCAATCGGAAAGCTCCGGGAATCAACGGGAGCTTAGGCGCTGGATGGTCTGCACGTCGTTCACCTGCCGCATCAAGCGACCCTCCGCATCTCCTTGGGAGACACGCGGACACGCGCTGGGTCGGTGGGTAGCAGCACAAAAAGTTATGCACTGGTGACAGACTGATGATAGCTTGGATGTTTATGTTTGTATATTTATAACTAATTATATACATTATAATGTAAGATATATATATATTACATAATATAAAACCCATTGTAGCTATTTAAAATTGCCCATTTACAGATGACTTTCCGATGAAGATCACCATAAATAGAGGCTACATATGCCACGCTCCCGACGTGCTAAGATGCTCAGCTCTTGCTGCTGCGCTCGGGCGGTGCTGTCCAGGCGCTCTAGGACGCTGCCCAGCTCCGTCTGAGGGAGCGAAAGCGGTGGATGATCATCAACCAAAATCATGGTATACCCTCCGGTAAACTAACATAGCTATTGAAAATGGCCATTTATAGTTGAATTACCCATCAAAAATTGTGATTTTCCATAGTTATGTTAGTTTACCAGAGGGTAATAATGGCATATACATTATCATATGACATATTTCTGTGGATATAATTGTGATTTAATGGGATATAATGTTGATATTTATGGGTGATCATGTGGTAAGTCCAGCAACAATGGGATTTACAACCAACCATAGATGTGTAAACCCCAGGGATAATGGAATATAATGGAATATCCCGAATAAATCCAAGAGTTAATTAATGTGGTAAATCCAACAGGAATTGGATATATGATATGATTGTGATTTAATTGGATAATTGGGATATATATATATATGACATATTCATGTGGTAAACCCCATAACATCAATGGGGATAACACAACATGGTGATTTAATGGGATAACTGGGATATATAATGAAGTGAACACAACAATCAACCAAAATATACTACGCTCTGGTTGTGTAACATAGCTATGGAAATGGCCCATTTATAGATGATGTATGACGATGTACCTACTAAACAACCACAATCATGTGGTAATCCCAATGGGAAAAACCATCCCCAATAGAGGTTTATGAAATTGGGTGTGTACCCCTAGCAATGGGATGATGTAAAATCATCCCCAGTCCTGGTTGGCTAATGGGCCAATGGGATGTTTGAAAGTACTATATTGTAATTATCCCTAAAAAGTCAGACAAGTGAATTGTATCACTATTTCAACAGGGACTTACTTTTCTATCTTTTGGGGATAAGTATATATAGAGATAATCATCAAGGAGACCAGGTTAATCATACTCCTATTGAAGCAAGTCAGCCATTACACGATTCTCTATTCGGGATAATCATCAAGCATACAGTTATGAAAACAAAGGCCCACACAGTAAGTNATCATACTCCTATTGAAGCAAGTCAGCCATTACACGATTCTCTATTCGGGATAATCATCAAGCATACAGTTATGAAAACAAAGGCCCACACAGTAAGTATCATTCTATTAGACAATACATGCATTTATTAGTAACTATAAGTTACTATTGCGAATCAGAGATAAATGATCATCCATATCATTATCATCATCCATAAGCTTCCATAATCATCCATCCATAATAATCTGCAAACATATAGCTACTGGATTATACAATAAATCATACTCCTATTGAAGCAAGTCAGCCATTACACGATTCTCTATTCGGGATAATCATCAAGCATACAGTTATGAAAACAAAGGCCCACACAGTAAGTNATCATACTCCTATTGAAGCAAGTCAGCCATTACACGATTCTCTATTCGGGATAATCATCAAGCATACAGTTATGAAAACAAAGGCCCACACAGTAAGTACCATTCTATTAGACAATACATGCATTTATTAGTAACTATAAGTTACTATTGCGAATCAGAGATAAATGATCATCCATATCATTATCATCATCCATAGGCTTCCATAATCATCCATCCATAATAATCTGCAAACATATAGCTACTGGATTCTACAATAGATCACTATAATCATCATACATACTATGTATACATATACCCCCCGCTAATCAAAAATGGCAATTGAAAATCCCAACTAAATGGAGGGTTCTTGCTGGGAAAATCATGAGAATGGTGAATTTTTCAGCAAGCCATGTTTGATTCAAGGAAGGTACATATACATACATATACTGTGTAACTCTACTATTAGTTTCACAATATGCATATAGCAGTAACTCCACCACTAGGTTCTATTACCAAAAAACTATGCACATATATATATATATATATAGTCATTCACATAGCAAATAATTCCTAGATAATATCTTAGATAATACTTAGTTCATCGTAGATAATCATACATAACATAGCTACTATAATATTAGTTACTATCTCAAGACATTTCTATATATGTCTACACATCTTTATATACTGTACACTTTATACATACTAGTATGTGTATACTTATATTTACTATAACTATATAGCATTGTACCTGAAAATAATACTAGTGTAGCTAGTTAAACGATTATAGTATAATCATAATAGCTATACAGGCTATACACATAATTTTCACATAAAAAGGTATTAGATATGTACTAATACCATAAAATACAATAATAGTTACACTTGATCAATACCTCTACTATAAATGTATATCATTCTTTGTAGCTACTATCGTCCTCCATCCCATCCCCAGCATTTTACATGTATATACACCATTTTTATGTAGAAACACTTATAAATCCACATTTCATACTTTTTTTAGATCTACGAAAAGCTACCATACCCTCTGGTAAACAAACATAGCTATTGAACATGGCCCATCTGATGGTTGATTGACCCCCATAGTTCTGTTCGTTTAGTGGAGGGTAATCCATTCATTACTATGACATATCAACACTATTTTGACATATCAGCACCCAGAAATTTCTCGTTTTTTTCCACTATGATGTACTATACTCAGATCTATTTATATAGTTACCATATAGTTACCACAATCCATCCCATCCCATCCCCCCCTTAAGGGATCCCCAAGGAAGCTCGGTCCCCTCCTTGGCCACCGCCAGCTTTCGTTCCAACTCGTCGGCCAATTTCTGTTGCGCCTCCAGGCCATCCGCCAATCTGCGCGCCACGCCGCGCGTCTCGCCATCCATCTCGATGCTGAAGTCGCGCTTGGCCTGGACGGAAGGAGATTGGAGATGGACGGATCCCAAGGTTCGAATAGAAATAGTCATAGCTTCTGATAGCAATATCATGAAATTCATGGATATCAGTTTAACAGTTAATTAATATAGTTATAATATATATATATATACACACATTTATGTAATACTCCGACTATGAATGATTATTGATAATTAATTATGATGAAACAGATTGATCTATATATAATCATCCTTGGCGCTTATGATAATCTCATATAAATTCAAGGGATGAAGAGTTCTAGAAATATATAGATAGAAATATACATTCCTTGGATTCCTAGGTTAACTAGTGAAATCCGTAAACCCTTGGATTCCTTTCAGTCCTGACAAATGTTCAATCCAAAAGTTAATCCCAACTATTATAATTTGATGTTAATTTACCTATCTTTTTGGGGATGACTCTAGTAGCAAACCCCAAAAAGATGCCAACAGTGTTTCCAGGATGGTATAGCATAGATGATGTGTTCCCCATATGTTCATATATGTTCCAGCTGTCCACGGTATTTGCTGCATCTATTTGGGGGTTACCATAATATTGTAAACCCAATAGTAAACCATCCCCGATTCAGGTTTATGGCATTGGTACACTCCTAGCAATGAGATGATGTAAAATGACCCCCAGTCATGGTTGGTGAATGGGATGGTGACTATGGCTTTCGCTTTATCAAATTGCTCTCAATCCTCATTTTTTCCAGGTATCCAAGGAATTTTCTGCATCTTTTCGGGGGTTGCTATAATATCTGAGTAAATTACCATAATTCACTGGCCTGCAAAGTTTGGCTATTTTGGGCGAGTTGCCCTGGCAGTTACCATCATTCCATGGTTCAGTCGCAGTGAGGTCGTTACAATTTACCAAGGATATCCAAGGATTCTATGACTATGATTGATCATATTGACCATTACTAGCCACCACTAACCACGACTATTGACCATCATTGCGATTCTATAAATCCACATTTGGATTTGTCTTAAAATAGGGATACCATGGGATACCCATCGATACCCCCAATGATAGCCATTCAATGGGGAAAACGATGATAAACCAATGGATTTAGAGGTACCCTACTCGTCTCCCCCCCCAGAAGCTCTTGGACCTCGTGAATCTCCTGAGACAACTTGGCGGAGTCGCGAAGCCATGCGGCTTGCGCCTGGCCCCAAGAATTGCCAAGAAGGGCTGGGAAGGTGGAAACGGTGTTTTTTTACCATGGAAAATTGAGAGAAAATGGGGATATGATTTCTTAATTGGGATACATGGGATAGAATTGAGGTATAGTTGGGATGTAGTTGGGATATGATTTGGATTTGTTAACCATGTAACTGGGAACTTAAGCAAAATGCCACAAATATGGGGACTGTACCATGGAAAATGGGTACCTTAGCATGGAAATGGGGATGCCCCAGTCTGGATGAATGGGCACAATTGGGATAGAATGTTGATATGATCGGTATATGGTATAATGTTGATATGTCGGGGTATGACGAACCAACTTGATAACTAAGTAGGATGTCCAGAAAATTGGGATATAATGGGGACGTAACCAACTGAAATATGGGGAATCACCAAAGATGATGATCAATGCATTTTTTCGAAGGAAATTTAGAGCACTGTTCAAAACCCGAAATGTCTTCCCATGATACACTGGATAATTATGACAATCACCGATACAATGGGTAACATCCATAACCCCCAAAATCATCAACCATCGGGGTGAACACTGCTCAATGGGGACTTCATCAACTGAAATATAGGGAATTCATCAGCAAAAAACATGATCAATGATCGAAGGAACATCCACAGGAAACCATGATTTTTAGTGTTTACCTGTTTTGACCATCAAATATGGGGTTTCCCACGAATGTAATGTATACAAATGTTCCTTCCGGAAAATTTACAAACCGATATGGAAAATCCATCATTGAGTAGATCATAGTCCCAAGGAAACCATTGGTTTTTTGCATGTATGTTAGTTTTCTGCTTGGTATATTCCAAATAGTTTCCCTATGCGGCTGCATGGTGGATGAACCGATTAGGGAAATTCAAGGGGGACAACATATCACGTGTCGTTCGAAACCTTCCCAGGGGTGCCTTCTTGGATAGTCAGTTGTACTTCTAAAATCTTCTAACCATGACGTTTCTGAGGATTATCTGGTATTAACTATAGTTGCCCAAAAAAATGTCTCGATGATCACCGGCCACCCAATATGATGGCAACTGGTTGAGCGACGGTCACCCTGGGCATCACTGCCACCCCTGGTGGTTCCCCATGTAACATAAATATATATATATATACAGTATATATTATTGGCTGCCCATAGCCACATAATCCCAAATACATACACATGGACTTGTTATAAATGCAACTCTCTGAAATCAGAATTTTGGTGCGAAAAATCGTTTGATCATCCCAAAGAAGGTCTGCCTTCTCTAGTGCCAAACCGAGGCGAGACAAGACGGTCCTTGGCGGGTCATGGGAGGTACTGACAATCTGTGTGGATTTGTCAAAGGGAAGGATATGAGGATCATACAATGACTATAGACACCTATAGGCTATATATATAAGTTAGGATAGGCCTTGCCCATCTTCCAACTCATCAAACCCAAACCATTTCAAAGCCACCTACCATCTCATCATCAACAAAACCATAGGGGGGATACACGCTTTCCAAATTCCAATCCAAAACATGAAAAATTCATCTTTTCAACAAGACCCCCAAAAGCCAATAGAGATGGATAAGGTGGCATAAACTATGATTTCGGGGAATAGATACATAAAAATGGGAAGATGGGCAAGGCCATGAATCACGGCCCTCTGCAACAAAGAGCGAAGGAGAAATTCCAACAGATTGCCGGCCAAGACTGAAGCAATTTTTCTTGCGAACTGTGCTTGGTGAAACGGGTGAAACAGTGCCAAGTTGCATACACGAGACAATTTCCACGCTAAGGGCTCTGCCGCCAAATGTTCCACCTCTGTATCGCTCAACTCTTGTGAGTCGCTCATGTGGTCCTGTTCTCTACGATTTGGTAGAGGGCCTAAATGCTTGTGTTTGAGAAGCCGGCATGCCCGCACTCTAAGATTGAAGAAATGCACTACTCCTGCCACACTCACTTTCATGTACTTGGGTGTTTTGGCATCATAGACCCAAGGGGGGATATCTACATAAAACACCTTCACATCAGCCAAGTTTGCCACCTTCTGCACTTCATCACTGATAGTGCTTTTGGTGATGACATCGTATTTGGCAGTCTTCTCTGTGCCACCATGTCCTTTCAAAGTCAGTTTTCGAGCCTCGGTGAAGTTGAACTCGTGGTTCTGCAAGTCCTTCACCGCCTCAACCAGGTCATTCTGACACTGGCTGTAGATGGTGATAAGCCCGTCTCCAATCTTGAACCTACCCTCGCCATCCGTTTTCCCGCCGTGCTCAGCGCAAACACCGGCCACGAAGAACTGCACTGTCTTTCGAGCATCTGCCCCACGAGCCAAAATGTAGGCGTCGAAGGGGTGCTCACAGAGCATTTTGTCCGGTGGTTGCACTTCAACGGGCAACTTCATGGTGGGCAAGAAAGCAATCATGTTGGTCTTCTCGTCCTCCTCTTCGTTATTTGCATCATACTTGTCGTGCAGTGTCTTAATTAAGCGCCAACAGTTCGACTTGTCGCTCACATAATCTGACCATCTGGAGACGTGCTTCCCATAAGTCTCCTTCATGGCGTCAAGCCACAACGGTTGCAAATTCACAGAGCCTGGAATTCCAGCATGTGCTCCATGGCAATCCGTTGCGACCACACCACCCAAGGGTTTCTCCCTTGAAGCACGTTAGGCACTTGGAGCAAATTCGCTTCGCCCCTGTGTATGTGGGACTGCCAGGGAAGTGGCAGGTTTCTTCACAATCTTCTTGGCAGGTTTCTTCTTGACAGGTTTTTTCTTCATAGGCGCTTTCTTTGGAGGCATGGTTCATGTCAAAGCGCGGTGACAAGGAAACCAACATACTCTTTGAGCCAAAGTAGATGCGTGCCTCAAGTGCGGGAAACCAAACATGGTGCCAAAAGAAATGGACCACCCAGGCCACAGTTGCACCTCTAAAGAATACGCACATATTTTCACATATTGCCAGATATGTGAATATATCTAATAGTATATACCTTCTTGATCATCATATTTGACCTGATTGTTTAGGTTCTTTGATGAGTTTATCATTCAACTTACCAAGATAAATATTTCTCTTGTTTTTATAACAGGGGTCATTCTCATCAGCCGGTTTTATTGTTTTGGGTTTCCATTCTAACTTGGCTAATCGTTCTTCCAACGATTGGATTTTTAATTGGAAATAGTTGAAGTTCTTGACAACTTCATCAGCAACATCATTGATGTTTTTACAATTCTTCAGTTTGTTCTTGGTTTCCTTTGGTAGTTCATCAACTTTGTCTTCAAATGACATATATGATAATCCAGAAAATAAAACTAAACTTGATTTTAAGTTGAACGCATTAAATCTACTCTTTAGAACATTTTAGGATACAGTGTCTGAATTTTGATGCATCTGGTCCTGTCTTCTCTTCCAATATCCAATTCCCATACCATCCCAAACCCACACTTCCAATATTCCATCTTTCAGTGACATAGCACATGAGCAGTGGCCTAAAATCCTTCAGTGTCTATAGATGACATATGTATGCATATATATATATATTATATACATATCCCATTCTATCCCACATTGTGTGTATATTTATATATATACATACATATGTAATCATACCCAGTATGTATGTATCCCCGTCTCTGATTGTTAAATCCCACGTTTTGTACATCGCTATACCCTCCATCCAATGCCATGTTGCTCATATCGCTGCTGTTCTTCAATCCGCGTATTCTGCTCTGTTTGAAGCGCGCGCTCGGCGTCCGCCAGTTTGGCCTGGATCGGATGGTGTGTTTCTTTTAGAAACAATATACGGGAAACCATTCGAAACGATGGGTTTTTACCAGCAAGTGTGCAGCTTTACCGGTTTCAAATGTTTCAATACGTTTCAATGTTCCCTTGATTTTCTCGGAGTGTTGGAGTACCCCAAGATTATATAACCTGTACAAATAGTGTCAGTGAACGAGTAAACAAACACTGCCGCAACCACCATACAGATCCAAACAGTATTATCATTATCATGAATGACAAGAAGCACGCAATACGCATTCACTGGCCTATGTAAAAGGCCATCTACCAGTTCATGGCAAATTTTGGATAGCCTGGGAACCAAACACTGAATGATTCGCTGGTTGGTATATTTTTTTCCCATGAAACTGGCAGATTGACCCTCTAATTTACGAAGGTTGACCCAGAAACGATCATGTCAGCCCTGGAGATATGTACTCAAACTCTGTTTCATCCCCAATTCATGGGTGGCAGAAGATATTGGTTCATACCCTCCGGCAATCATGGCTTGCTGGAAAATCCACCATTTAGTTCGATGCCATCGAGGGGATTTCCCAGGCAGCCGCCTTAGAGCACCAAAAGGGAACCATTATGCACCACTATGAACCATTCTTAACCACTATAAACCATCATCAACCATCAGTAAGCTCTATTCACTTTTGTCAATCACTATTAATTCTTAAGGATTCTCAACCATCATTATGCACTATGAACCACCAAAAATAGTGATGAGTGATGGTACTACTGTAACCACTATTAACCGCTATTAACCACTATTAATCACTATCAACCACTACTAACCGTTATTAACCACTAGTAACTATGACTAACAATATTATCAACCACTATATATTAACCACTATTTTCATCAGATGTATCCCCCATTGATGGTAAACACTGCGGCATAAGAAGACTCCAACCTGGAGCTGCTCGTGGCGAAGCTGCATCTGGCTCCAGAACTCCTCGCGGCGCTTGGCGCGGGACGAACGGCTCCAGAGGATGAAAAACTGGAAGGTCTGGTACTGGAGGTGTATATCGGTATGTATTATTTTGTATTTATGTTTTAAATTATCAATTTATACCATGTGTATCCATTTGTGTATTCTATGTATTTACATTTCCATTTATAGCAAAGGTGGAGGACGGGGGCGTGCAACGCACTTTCAACTGCATCAGTGATCCTCCCACTACGACCAGTTTGTTTTATCTGGTTGATGGTCCAATGCGGATGCTGAAAGCTGCAGTATCATCAGAACACCAAGAATCAAGATGTTGCAGTGTTGATTCCATATCAGGTATGTTCTTGATATGATACAAATGTCAAAATGACCATGTTGAAGAAAACAGCAAATATAGTCAAAAAAAACGACCTTCCGCACACTGCTCCGGTCCTGCTTGTCTTCTTCACGCTGCTGTTGCTGGAGAGATCTCAATTGCAAGGCGATCTTGTCCTGCGAAGCTTTACCAAATTTGATGGAGAGTGATGATCCCCGAGGAGTAGTAGTTTAAGGTGGTGTCATTTGAGGTCACTATACATGTGTATATATACCTAGAATGCAAGAATGTCCCAATAGAATGCCTCAGCTCAATGGGTGTCTTTTCCCTATGAACTGTCAATCCTGAAACTTTCATGGGAATAATGGGAGCGCCAAAGTTCATTTCCCTCAAATTAGTATCCGCCAATTGCTTAATCAAGATCCCCTACTCTTGTTTCTTCACCACCAGTCTACGCTTCCAAAGTGATAGATCCCCTCCAGATAGCTCGTCTACAGGGTAGCACATCCCAAGCAAGTTGTGCCATCATCATTGGTTGGGCTTTTGTATGTACCATCTTTCAACCTCCAATGGTAGTAGCTAACATGCCAGTTCCAGTAGAAACGCAACTTTCCAACCAAGTTTTTCTTGAGGTTAGATGTAATATGTCTGGGCGTACCCAACAGCAATCAAACATTGCAATTGGTAAATGATGCTTTTAATATTGAAATCAGCTATAAATTGAGAATTGTCCCTTGCTATCTTTGATTGCTAGGGGGGGAATCTCAGAAGTAGTTCAAGGATTTTTTGCAAGAATGCTCAATGTGGTGGCAAGAATAATATATATATATATACATACACAATGTTCCTTCATCAAATCTTCACAGTTCACCCAACAAGCGCCAATCCATGGCTTGTCTGTGATCATCAAATACCCTGCATGTGTGTACCTATGTATATATATATATATATATCAGTTTTCACAAGAAGCTGGTAGTCTATGTGCCAATCAAAATGAATCAAACTTGCTTTGTCTGAAAATAAGGTACCCCATTCCATCGACTGGTTCATCATTGTCCCTACCAAAATTGTTATTTGGGCAATAAGCCAGTTTCAGACACACCTATTTCAGACACACCTATATCATATCCTTCAGTTCATTGTCTTTCAACTCCATCGTTTTTTTTCATGGTTAAACCCACATTCTCCCAAGCAATCTTCATGTCTCAATTATATGTCCATATCTTTGATAGTTGACCGCCCAATCAATCCCCGAACTAGGCCCATGATCCGGGTTTGAATTACTGGCTATTAGTGATGATTAATGGATTTAGTCAATAGTTAAAACATTACCCTCTGGTTATCTAACATAGCCATGGCTATGTTAAATTACCAGAGGGTAATGGCCTTTTTTTTCAACCCAAAACTCCATCCCCAGTCGAGTTCGTCCGCTCCTTGGAGTCCAAGATCTGCTGCAGGGCGCTAAGGCTGGACTTGCACTCCACCACTACGCCCTGATGCCTCGGCGCGGTGCTGAGCTCCAATGTGGGAGGTCCTGGGGAGAGGGGAAGAAAAATATCAACAGGTTCAACATATCAATCAATATATATATATATATGTATATAGTTTCTATATAGTAAGCAACAAAAATGGGAAGTTGGTAAATTCCTTACTTCTGAGTAGGAACTAAGTAGTAATATATTGAACGTGTTCTAAGTGTTCTATCCTTTTTGGGGGTTACTATACTACGAGTTCCACAGAATCAAGCCAATCACTTTTAAAAGCTATCTGCAAACCCTTCTTGGGAGGAGAAACATCTTTACCTGCTCTTCTTGGTCGTAAGGGTCACATCGGCGTGGCGTTAGTGGGCGGGGGCCAGGAACAAGTTGGATGGCAAGTGTGTCAATGTACAAAATTGGATCAATATACCTTAAATATACTCTGCAAGAATGTATACAGACTACGCTAGATAATTATTACACTCTCACGATAGCTATCTATACATATCTACAGTACAATTATATACAGACATAGACACTATAAATACTATGTTCTGCCTTTATGGCCAAAAAATATTCTTTCCCCCACAATGTGTATATTGTGTATGTGTTCCATGTAGAAATTCCATCAACAACTGGAAACTCCCCACCTCCACCTTTCGCCCCCGAGGCCCCCTGCTCCTCCCAAAGCTCTCGTGCTGCGTTCAAGGCAGCTTCCTGGACGCCTGGCGATGGAGGAATCCGAGCGAGCGCGGACTTTCCCATGGGAGACTTGCTGTGGAAGACATATGTCGTATATAGTTATATAGTAGTAACCCCCCAAAAAAGGATAGAAAAATTACACTGGTACTAAAACAGTGATAATCACAGTTCTATTCTAGAAAAAACATGTTTAAAATTCTATGAATACATACATATATATATATATGTATATATATATATGAATTATATATGGGATCTAGCAATCCTTCCACATATTTTGTCTACAATCCATTGCAAACATATTAGAACTTCATTGTGTATATTTGTGTATTGACATATAGAGAATTATATTGTGTAGATGTAGGTATGATTCCAACACCGCCTCACATGCAGTTTGAAATCTGTTCCAAAAGTCAGCGGTCAGATCAGCACCAAATAAGATGGGACAACGTCTGACATGCCCACGGCATCTAGGAACACATGGAATTTCAGACAAAACATGACTTAAAACTGACCATTCTCGTTGGCATTGCAGGTCATCCAGTATTCTCAGTATTCTCCCAAAAAAAAACTCCAGATCAACAACAACCATCTTCACCTTCTATTCACAACCTGCTTTTTCCCCACGGCTCCCGGTGGGTCCTCCAAGTCGTTTGTTGCAGATCTCCTCATTCTCATCGCACCTCTTGGCGCAGTCTGCCCCACATTTGTAGAGCCTGAGTGGCCATATGGCCATGGGATCTTTGGAGTAAATGTTTAGTTTAGGAACAGGTAACATACATATATCCACACTTTGAAGTGGAATATAAAATGAATATAGCAAATCATGGCCCACATAAAACCGTGTCACCATCATACCTGGTGTACATCCCAAGGATAATGGTTTAATAGGGTTACAGGGACAATCTCCATAAATCTGATAAATCTCAAATGGGACATCACAAGGCAGCACTTGGTTTATCAAATCCAACATATGGTTCTAATTTTGCTGATTAAATATCAAGCGAAATATTATCAAAATTAATCCTGGTTAAGTTAACCTCTGGAAATCCAACATAGCTATAAAATCACCAACCTTCAATAGGTTGAGATCAGGCAAATCATCATCCAAGTCCAGGAAAATACTAGGCAAAGCGTCATCCTGCTTACGCTCTAGTAATCTATCTTGGGATACAGTGATACTAGTAGTGATATACCTATATATAGAGATAGTAGTGTACACTTATATTATATATAGTCCAATATCATCATCCAACATATGGCCAGCAAATCAGATGATTACTAGGCCAAAATATCTTCGAAAACCATCCTCATCATCCCGTTAGAGTGTAGACATACATTATCATGATGTATACATGGTATACATACATATATATATATATACAAACATATGCATATATCAAAAAAATATGCATTATATACATACATAGATCTATAATATAGATATACCGATATACCTTCCAGTAAAGTAATATAGACTCTGGCAGATATGAGTTGGAAGATTTGTCTCCACTAAGAAATTGATGATTTTCAAGGTCTATGTTAAATTTGCCAGAGAGTTCCTCCCTACAAGCAATCAACCTTACGGTATATTAACCAGAAATCACCAGCATTCACCATTATTACCCTCTGGTAAACTAACATAGCCATTGAAAAATGGTGGTTTATATCCCATTAAAAATGGCCATTTTCAATAGCTATGTTAATTTACCAGAGGGTAACCATGAATTACTCACCATTCTGAATGTCCTGATCCCATAGATCCCAAGGGGATCCAAGGCGCATCTTCCGCATCTCTTCCAGCTCCTCCCGCAGCTGCACCACCGAGGGCTCCAGCGCCGCGAAACGCGCCTCCTGCCGGACCAAGTCCTCGGTGTGGGGGATGGGGGATGTTGTGGGAGATACCCTCTGGTAAACTAACATAACTATGGAAAATCACATTTTAATGGGAAATCCACTATAAATGGCCATTTTCAATAGTTATGTGAGCTGAATCCCCGATTCTGAGGGTAAAAACCACAGAAATTCGAAGCACGACTAGCGAATGTTTGAAACATCTAAGTGCCCACTTCCCACTGCCCACTGCGAGCCTTCTCTTCTTGTGCTGCGCTCTGCTGCAACTGCTGCTGCTGCGAGCTTTGCTGCTGCTGCTGCCGGCTGTTCAGTTCGTAGACCATGTCGCTGAGCCTTGTGACCCAGAGATCCATGTGTCTGAAATATGGAATTTCAGCATCAAAACTGTAGATCTATAAGGGAAATTAAGGGACACAATGGGAGATATAAACAGCAACTGTCTGGAAATGTGGGATACCAATTTAAAGAAACGTTTTAAGGAGAAAATTTATGATGCAACACGGGATTTGGGGGCATCCCATTTTCACTCAATCCCGTACGGGTATGGATCAGAATATTCCGCCCCAACGACTGAAACAAAAAATTGGTGAATATGTTGTCCCTTGAGCCTTAAATTTGACCGATACCCACCTGTGGAACTGATCATGAGGGCATTGTTCAACTGGAGATAATAACTATTAAGGTATTGTATTGATCATATATTTGGTGATGACTCTGATTCAAGCAACAAAAGGTGGGATATACAGTAACCAACAACAGCGACAGGTACTAATAGGTTACCCATCAAACTGTGATTTCCACAAACCATTGGAAACCATTCAGCCTCTGGACCCAATCATTTGCGCCATGCCCAAGTGTATGGGGGTATGCCTGCAGTGTTTAGCTGGATGACTCATTATCATTCATGATAATTAATTCATTGTTATGTTCATTAGTGAGTTGACAGTTATCATGTGTCACAAATATGACTAGCTGCTGGCCTTTGAAACGACTACTCCCTCCAAATCATAATTTGTCATGATGCATCATCAATAATAATACTTAATCATCATTAGGTTTCATTAGATTAATAATCACCATCTATATAAATGTTTATAGATATATCTCATTTATATATATTACCTTACTACCCATTTTAATACATCTACATCATCATCATCATCATCATCATTCATCATCATCATCATCATCATCATCATCATCATCATCATCATCATCATTATCATCATCATCATCATCATCATCATCATCATCATCATCATCATCATCACCAGCATCATCATCATCACCATCATCATCATCATCATCATCACCATCATCATCATCATCATCAAATCTTTTTAACATGCACTCCTTGGACACTCATATTAAGCAAGTTATACCTGCATCAACACCCCCACAATACATCAAATATCATGATATAAGAAGAAAAATCACATCAACCATCACCAACTATCACATCATATCATCATAAAATGTCTCCCCATCAAATAAATCATCACATTTCATTTATACTGGATTTTCCCATTAAAAAATGCTGATTTTCCATAGCTATGTAAACGTGTACCAAAGGGTATCCTCATCCCAACCATTTAGTTAGTTACAACCATCATCATGGATATTAGTTACATCAAGTGGAATAAATATCAAATAACTGCACCATCAAATAACCTCCTCCCAACCATCCGCTCCAAGCATCTGCTTCAGCTGCTCCGCCGTCTCCGCCCCCAGCTGCACCCGCTGCTGCGCCTCGCGCTCCAGCCCCGAGCGCAGCACCTCCAGGTTGGCCGACGCTGAGGCGGCCACCGCGGCGGCGCCCATGGCGGCTTCACCGGTGCCTGGCGCCCCGGCCCCGGGCGACCCCAACCGGGGACTCGGGCCGGGGAGGCCGGGGGAGTTGTGGGTTAAGCTATAAGACATATATGTTGTTTAATGAAAAAGTTGGGGGTTCCATCATAAATGTTTAATAATTCATCACTTAAAACTTGGATGTTCCATGTAACGCATATGAAATGCGGCCTCAGATGGTTTAACCAACAAAAACAAACAAAAAATGGGGAACCTATCAGGAAAAAATGGGAGTCAAGAAAAAGTAAACAGGGATTTGAGAAACTGTCGATGGCGATTTTTCCAACAAAAAGAGTGCGCAACATTCACCAGCTGGACTTCAGAATGGATCAGCAAGGAATGGCATTTCACCGGTAATACACGCTTGCAATATCTTGCAGCAAGCATACAATTGGGCATCTCCCAACTCCCAAATACTCCCAACACATGGGTTGTCTGAAAATAGGCTACCCCCAATTCCAATGGACTATTTTCATTCTCCAATTTCCCCATTAAAATGGCCATTTGTGGGGTATTGCTATTGAATCATCCAGTTCCTATCCACCAAGGATCTTCCCATTCACCTCGACGCCGGCCATCCCCCGGGCCTCCCCCGTTGCCGCCGGCACCAGAGAGCGCCCCGGCTGAGACCGCGTTCATCAGACCTTGCAGCTGCGCCAAGGCCTGCGCCATTTGACCCTCCAACTCCTGGCAGGGGAAAAATCACCTGGGGAGACCATGGGAATACGCTGGGAATAGCTTTTTTGAATGTGTTTCAGATGGGGATCATTTTGTTTGCTGGGACAAGTTCGAGAAATCGGGTGTTGTTGTTCGTTTAGAATGGAGATTTGTGGGGAAGTTGGGATGAATTGGGGTTGTTATTGTTTACCAAACACAACAAGGGTATTCGATGGTATTCGATGATATTCACCCTAGACATGGGAATCAATCTAGAATAGTTGCTCAAAATTGGGAATCGAAAATCTTGATCATCAAAATGGGGAATTGGGCATGGTTACAATCAGAGATGGATGTGGAACAAGACAAAACGTATCCAACTGGGAAATAAGAGTGGTGTTTTTCACCATGGACAGTCACAGTATTGACACATATGGACTATCAGGAACTGGAAATTGGATGGGATAGTCGTTATCCAGTTGTATAAATATCTATCCCCATCAATGACCAATTAGGCGTCGACAACTTTTAGACCCTGGAGGAGGTTCCTGGATCCCACCATGACCACACAGAGGATGGATCTGGGGAACTTCAAGACCTGGGAAGTGAATATACCCTCTAGTAGTTTAAGACAATTTACCACTTAGACTTTGCTATGGAAAACAGCCATTTATAGATGAATTACCTCGTGAAATGCTGATTTTCAATGGCTATGTCAAACTACCAGTGGGTAGAGCGTCTAATTTACGTTCAAAGCAATCGCAAAAAGCTGACATCGGCCTTCTAGTAAACCCGGGTCATTTCCGCAATAACAGGACAACTCTTGAAAAGGCATGCATTTTGTCGGCAACATGCACATTGTTCAACAAATCCCCAATGTTCATCATATTTTAGTGACATCTTCCAATCCCCGCTTGGAGGGTCATCGCACTTGGTAACTAGTCCGTAAATATGGTTAATGCATAAATCCTCATTTCCTGGGTTGTCCATGGCTATCCCATTTGTAAGTGGGTCAACAAAAGGGGATGACTAACCCCATGCTCCAATGTCCTGCAGGCGCATGTCTTGCTTCTGCCCTTGAGCTGTCAGATTGCCCACCAGCCGCTGCTGCTGCGAACCCGTCTCTTGCAGCGACACCCGCAACTGCTGGAGTTGCGAATGCAGCTGTTCCTGTGGGCGCTGAGCACAAGCCAAGGTGATCCACGACCCCTTGAAACACCAACAAACTGTCAGGGGGATCATCTATCTTAATGATGGTCCAAAATCCCGAAAATGCATCAAAATGCGACATTTACTCATGCGAGACAACCAGCAGCAATCCCTGAACTTCAAAGGCAACCAAGGCACATGTTCTCGTTGCACCCAGTCTTTGAAGTGCTTGTCCTGCGGCTTGGTGGATTCGAAAATAACCCTTGCAAGGTCGTGCTCAGTCGTCCTATACTCTGCCCCTGTAGCATCATTTTGCAACTTGAGAAAGGTCCTCCAACAGATTGTCTGCGTTTCTCTCAATTGAAGAACTTAGAGTACAGTTTAGGAAACAAACTTCATGAAATAAACATTCACACACACTTAAAGGTATGCAAAGATGTTTGGCATGGTGCTTCCCTTTGAACCTGACAAAAAAGACAAATTGTCAATGCCAAACATGTAAAACAAGGCATCAGACACAAATGATTCAATGTTTATCTCTAGGACATTCTAGAACTTACTATTGAAAAAGAACTGACAACCATCATAATCACCATCATCACCATCATCATCATCATCATCACCATCATCATCATCATCATGATTTTCGTCATATATCATCAGTAAGTATGATTAATATTCAGAACGACTATAGAAAATATGTCTGAAAAAACATCATCGTCATCCAGAATCGTATCCTCAATTTTCCTCCTAGGTGAATCCTACAAAAAAGAAACGCAAGCATCATCAAAAAAAAGGTCCAGAACATGAAGATAGTCCTTTCAAAAATCATCATCACGAAAACATATCATCAGCTATTGTTGTTCTTATCATCATTCAGAATATAGAACATATGTTTGAACAAATAGCCATCCTTCTAGAAAGGCTTTGATCATCAAAATTCGTATACCTGTTTTTCATTAAAATCAAGTTTGAGTTAAACGAAAACTCCATCATCAAAAGAACAGTCGTTCCCGATGAAGCACAAAAAAACAACTGCATCCATCATATGGTTGGGAAACTCGTGGTTGTCCCTTGGCTCTCCATTAATCCGATTTTTATTCAGGAATATGGATGCTCATGGCTCCTTACTCCCATCGTATTAAACACTCCCGTTCTATGGTCGCAATATGTGAGTTCTCCCCCACTCACATGACGAAACAATTGTTTTCTAGGGGTTGTTCAATAAGTTTTAAGGGCCGAACGGGGGATGGGATTGCTATTTCTACGGATAAGTTCAGTCCCTATTTGTCATAGCTAAACCACCATGTTCATAGTTAAGTTTAAAAAAAAATGTTCACAGTTTTCTTGAGTCCATATTTTTCAATAGAGAGAACATTTATAGACACAACCATTTTCTGTCAGTTCAGTGAAATCCCCACATTTTTTTCTTCGCTAAGCAGTTCAACCACCATTTTTTAATCGATTTTCTATAGTTAAGTTAAATCATGTTAAATCCCTATAGTTCAAACCTACCATTCTCCAACCGAAAAATCCCAGGAGTTCCCCAACTCGCTCCGACTGCTCGAAGCCCGCGAAGCGCCGGGTGAGCTCCGCGCGCTGCTCCGTGAGGGCGGAATCCAGGCGACGCTCGAGCCACTCTTTGGCCTCCGGTGGTGGTACCGGGGACCGGGGAGGGTTGGAGCCATCAAGGAGAAAACGGTGGCTTTTAGACCATCAAGAATGGGATATTTACTATATTTATAGTTATATAATATATATATATAATATATACTGTATATATATATATATAATATATATATATATATATACATGTTAACGGGATTTAATGGATACTCAGAAGGATTTGGGGATTCAACTAAGCAAGCTCCCCCCAAAGGTGACCCGCACTATGAGAAGAGGTTTATTAAAGGCTTATCTAAATTATGCAACAAAATCCAACAACCACTTTTACAAGGGTTTATGAACTGAAGTGAGAAATTATATAATCTCGCCCGATTGCCTTGGATGTACTCCGAGTTACTCTGTGTTTACTAACTTCTGGGAGCATCGCAGTTGGATTGGGCAGAAGCATGGAAAGCAAGGAAGGGAAGGGGAAGGTCGGATAGGTTGTAGGGATTGAAATTTGCATGCCTGGATATGCCACTTGCAAGAACTGGACCAGTTGGGAGGCTCAGGAAAGTTGACGACAGTTCCTGCTCGACTTGGCACCACATCATCCCTGGAACCAAAAAGAAAACACATCAAAATGCATGGAACATCAAACCAAATTGGACCAAACTAAATCCTGGTGGCTCAGACTCAACAAACGCCATCCACTCCACTTCCCAGCTCCACCCCCTCCCAGCTCCACTCCACTTCCCTCCATCCCTCGCCTCCGCGCCACCATCCACGACCATCCGCGGCCGCAGATTGGCCTTGAAGTCGCGCCAGTCGTTCTCCGGCGCCAAGTTGGGCATGGCCATGGCCGGCATCGGCGAGGGGGCCCAGCCCAGGGGCGGCAGCTGACCGGGGTACCTGGTGGGGTCATCGGCTTGGAGGCATTCTTTTAAGTGCATGTTTTACTAGCAGTGTAGCATACCAATCAATACCAATATATAGATGGCTTGTAGCCATGGTTCTTCACTACCTACCGGGAAGCAAATGCAGGCATTGTCTTAGACCCAACCATGATTTGATGGTGGAACCCCCATGTTTTATTCATATATTTGCTCTTGACAAAATCATTCAAGTCCCCATTTGATTGATGCAAAACAGCACCGATTAATATTTGAATGCTAGTTTAGCTGCTAGTTACATCATGTTACATCCTTTCCCACATTACTTCTATGATTCCTTCTTTGTTGAAAATGCCAAGATGCTCCCCATGTCTTTCTTGTTTTCATCCTTTCACCTCATGATCACCTCCGCCCTTCCAGGATAGATCATGATAGATCCTTTATAATTTGGATCTTGAAGTCTCCAAGTTTCGTTGCTTTTCTTGGTTGACTTCTAGCATCTTCTTGGTTGATATCAATAACCCGTGGGGTTTTTACTATCAACCAACAGGGGCTACCTATCAATTTTTGATTTCTGTTAGGCTCGATTTTTTGATACTTAAACTTGATCTTCAAGTCTCAATTTGTCTTTTGGATGTTTAAATTTAGGGCTGTAATCATGTTAGATCACCCCTTTGGGCTTGTCCAAAAATGAGGCAACCCCCAATCTCCGTAGGATTATCATCAGTTTCATGGATTTTCCCATTGGAATAGCCATAAATTGGGGTATACTTGGTGGCTGATCCTAGTTCGCAAGTGAGGTCCAACCGGAGTCAAAAGTAGGGCAACTAGCATTAGCCCAGTTATAACTGAAGTTATTTACCCATTTGATTGCTGAGCCACCAAGTCCCCTCAAGGTACAGTAAATGAGCAAAAGTGTGGAAAACCCCAGCTTTTCCCACCAAAATGATCTAATGGCAGATTTTCCACGTCTATCTTATTCTTAATTCACATGAGAATGATCATCATTTCCCACTGAAATAGCCATGAAATAGCCCCAAATTGAAGATAAGTGAGGTAACATGATAACATGTGGGAAAACCTGGCTGCCGTAAAGCTAACATTTGGAGATGGTCCATACCACCCATTGCTCAAAAAAAACATGAACAAACACACCCAGGCAGGCCAGGGCGCTGCATGGGTTCCATCTCCATCTCCGGGCGACTCGGCAGGCTGCGACTCTCCCGACGCCCGCCCTCCTCGCGGCTCTCGGCTCGATGCCGGGGCCCCTGTGACTCCTCGCGGCGGTGCAGCACCTGAAGCGGTGGCGGGAAACTTGGGATCTGTAGATCCGGTTGATGATGATTATTATGATGATTATTATGATGATTATTATTACTATTATTTCTATTATTATTATCATTATTATTATTATCATTATTATTATTATTATTACTATTATAATAACTACTATTATTTCTATTATTATTATCATTATTATTATTATCATTATTATTACTCTTATTATTATTACTATTATTTCTATTATTATTACCATTATTATTATTATTATCATTATTATTGTTATTATTATTGTTACTATTATTATCACTATTATTTCTATTATTATTATCATTAGTATTACTATTATTATCATTATGATTATTATTATTGTTATCATTATTATTATTATCATTATTATTATTGTTATTATTATTATTGTTATTGTTATTATTATTATTATTGTTCTCATTATTATTGTTATTATTATTATTGTTCTTATTAATATTATTCTTATAGATTGGATTATTCGGGGGATGCTATCTTGTGAATCCAATTAGATTATAGCAACCGCCAAAAAGAGAGAGTTGGAATCCTGGAAAAAGTGTGGAAAAAAAAACATCTAAACCATCCCTAGGTACACGTGTTTCTATGTCTTTGGTGGTTGCTATATTGAATCCAATTATTCAAAACCCATCAACTAGGCACCGACCACAAATGATCCGGTCGTCGCCCATCCGGCAGCCGCCGCTGCCCCGCCGGCGGCAGTTCCTTCGGCGGCGCACCGCCGGGCGGCCGCGGCGGCAGCGCCGCACCCAACATGGCGGGCAAAACGCGAAACGGGGCCGGGGAGCGGTGGAAACTGACCGAAATGGCCGGAAAGCTGGATGGCAAAGGGCAAAAATGTGAAAGTCAAAGTGTTTTCAATTTCGGAGTTTCTGGTTGAGTAAAAGTCATTTTGTGTCATGCTGCTGTCTTGATGTTTCCATGTTCTGGAGTTGATAACTGGATCGTTCTGAGGAGGCTTTGGCCCAAGGCATAGGTCTTGCTGTGTAGGCTCCCAACCGTTGCTCCGAACATGTTTTAACATGTCCTCTGAATGTGTTTGAACCTACATGCGGCGACCATGGCTTTTGCAATGCTCCTGCAATGGAGGTAAAGAGAATGCCTACTCCTTGGATGAGGCAATTCATCACTAGAGGGATGATTGAAACAAATATATGAAACAATCCTGATAATGCCAGTCCTGCAGTCCTGCAGGTGAAACTTGTGAATTCAAATTTTGATGACTATACAACGAATCCCATAGAATCCCTATTTGGCTAAGAAAAGCATGGGAAAACATCCATCTTCAGGCTTCATTGGTTTTCCTTGACCCGGGCCTCCTTGGTTTTCCTTGCACCAACCAACTCGGCCGAATCGCTGATCAATCACCTAGTGATATCTACCGCAATCAAGATAAACCACTAGTGCGGACTCACCCATTGACCTTTGACAAAACTCACCAACTATTTAATTGTTGGCAATGTGTCCTTCCATGCATCCACTATATGTCCAATATGTTGTAAATGTGTTTTTTTTTTCCAAATATAGGGTATAGACCCCTAGGTCCACTGGTCAATCATTCTTGATATTCGTGGATACAACCATGTAACTGCCAAATCTGACTTTCCTTCTCCAAGCTGCTTCCCACTTGGCGGTGCATCAAGTTCAGTGGTTCATAGCCTGCTTGTTCCATGTAGAACACTGTAGAACTCGGTATTTCATACCTGCTTGTTGGTTTCAACCTCCCTGAAAAACAATTTCGATCGTCATCCCAAACAGGATGGATCTAAAAAAAAAGAAACAATTCCACGCCACCAAAAAGATGATATGGACCACTTGCAAATCCTGGGATGCACCAAGCATGAATCACGACTCCCTGACACCAAATGACTCCCACCACGCGCGGTGCCCGTGGTAAGCATGGCCACCGGACACACGACTGCCTTGCTTCCGCTTGGGCTGGCTCGCCTCAGGTTCTAAGATGTGTTTGGGAACATCTTTGGGAACATGTTCTATTTTTTCACATCAACGTTTGTCTCTAACCAACCCTTTTTCAATATTCAAAATCGCTAGAACGGGAAACCAATACATGTTTCTTCACACATCTGGATATAGTTAATAGGTATTATAAATACATTAATATTGTATCTAGCAGGTAAATTTTACACATACCATATATACCACATGTTGTATCTACCTTACTGTAATCAAATGTTGCAATGGAAAATGAAAATCCTGAACATTATTATACAGTAGATGATCTTCCCGTTCATGGGGGATCTTCCAGCTAGCCACGTTTGATTACCGGAGAGTAAGCCATTTTAGTTTAGAAGATATGATCTGATATAATAGAGATAATATGGTGAATATGTGGGTATAGGCATAGGTCAAAACTGGGTACCCCAATAGTTAGATGGTTACTACTGAAAATAGACAAGTCAATCTGTGGTCCCTTAGGTCTTTAATGTGACTCATCCCCATATAGTGGATACCCTCTCGTAAACTAACATAACTATGGAAAATCACCATGTTGATTAGGTAATAAATAAATCATCGAACTAAATGGACCATGTTCAATAGCTATGTCAGTTTACCTGAGGGTAGACGATGAATATATCCACAGCAACATGGATACGGGGCCGTGCCTGAGCTTCTTTGGCCAGGTCGATCGAGGACTGCGAACCTCGTCGCAACATCTGCGCCTGGTGGAAGCCATGGATATGTTTTTTTTGGGAAAATAGTGGTTCAGAGTGGTTGATAACGGTTGATGGTGGTTAATAGTGGTTAATAGTGGTTAATAGTGGTTAATAGTGGTTAATAGTGGTTAGTACCATCACTCATCACTATTGTTTCGGGTTCATAGTGGGTAATGATGGTTGAGAATGGTTGAAAAGGGTTAATCATGGCTAATAATGGTTAATTGTGCTCCATAGTGGCAACCCTCGTAATCCAAGAAAAAGATAGAAGTTGGTAATTGATCGTGTAAATTCAAACTAGTTCAGTGATGAATTGAACCTTTTCTGCATCTATTGATTGATGTGAATTGATGACATATAAAACTGATATGTCCATAACATAACCATGAGGGTGTTTTCATAATCCCCATCAGACCGCTCATCTTTGAAAATGTATAACCATCAAGCGACCTACGTTTCGGGCATTGCTGATGTCATGTCCGTGTTGTGCCAGAATTCAAATTGGGCAACAAAACAAAACTATACTGTTCCTAAAATGGGGGTACCCAAAAATGGATGGTTTATAATGGAAAATCCTATTAAAATGGATGATTTGGGGGTACCCCTATTTTAGGAAACCTCCAGATGTGTTTTCATTGAAGAAAAATTTGACCAACGATTTGTCTGCGGGCCAGGAGGGATGGTAGAACGTCCCATTGGGGATGATCATCCCTGGTGGTTGAGCCAACCCCAGTCCTTGGGGATTCTGGTCCCAGGTAAGGATAGAACTCTTGTAAAATTAGAATCCTAGGCAAATGTTCTCTCTCAATTCCATTCTTGAATTCATCGCGACGCCACCAACAAAATCATCATCACTTTGTCATACTTTGTCCATGAACTGCCCAGTAGACAGCGCATGAGCGCTGGGGAGGGCAAGCCGCCGCAGCAGACCACAGCAAGGAAGCCGCAGCCCAAATGAGAGCCAACAAAATGTATATAACATTATATAACCAATGGGGATAAACTATAGCTAATGGGGATGGTTGATAATACCTATTTGATGATATTTAATGGTTGATATTTAATGATATAGCCCAGAGTTTTTTTTCGCCCTTTTGGTCTTGAACCTGTCTTCGATTAAGACTGGCTCAACCAGCCGTCCCTGGCTGGCCATTTTGACCAGCACACAGTTATGGCGCTGGTGGAAACCCAAAACAGGGACGCTAAAGGTACACCGTGCTGGCACAGGGTGGGAAGATCATGGAATGGGGTGTAAAACAAGGAGAAATCGAGGAAGCAGTAAATATGAACATCGGAATAACTGTAACCACAAATCAGCCATTCTCGCAACTCGTCCTAAGAAACAACTGTATATATACATATGTACTGACGCATGTTTCCCAGGGATCAAATTGTTTCGTGCAAAACGCGAACTTATTTTGAATTGTGTCACGGACCACAAACTCAAGTTCAAAATTTTTGAAACTATCCCAATCTGTAGAATGGTGCGAGAAAAAAACATGTCGTAGAAATCGGTCTGTGCAACCCATCCAACTACAATCACTAAGATGTCAACGGATTGGTTTAAGGGGAAAAACCTACAGGAATACCATGGATTTTACCATGAAATATCTATGGGGTTGTCCTGTAAGTTCTCCTTTAAACTAACCCATTGAAGATGTGCCAAGAATGCACCGACTTGATGGTTTCAAACCATCACACATTTTTTTTTACTGGATCAACATCCCAGCTTAGAATATTTTTAGCATCAATTACTTCCAATATTCGAAACACCATGAACCAGGAAATGATTAATTCATCAAACTATAGATAAACTGCAGGTTTCCATAGGTTTCCCTCATCCAAGTACCTTTGTCTTGCACCGAAAAAACGCAAGTCACTGGTGGAGTTGCGAAGCGGGTTCAGCGAAGACCTGGGCAGACATTGGCCCGTTCTGCTAACGTCTTGGTCTTAATTGAAACCCAAGAATTATAGATGATTCATCCATTTAAATCCCCATTGTTAGTCACATACTGGGGATGATGATTGGGGATAATAATAGGTATCTATAGATACATTATGATACATTAAATATCATTAAATGGGAATTATCAACCATCCCCATTAGCTATAATCTATCCCCATTGGTTATATAATTTTATATAAATGTTTCTAGTGGTTCGACCACCACTGGGCTAGCAGCAACCTCGCCCCGCTCACCTCGAGAGGAGCCGAAGTGAGCTACTCCGACATGGTGTCATTGGCCACCTCGTTGCGAGGGAATGAAAGGCACGACCAAAAAAAGATCTGGAATAATGTGCCCGTGTATGTATATGTAGATGTAGATGTAGATGTAAATGTAGATGTAGATGTATGTGCCTACGGCACAAAAACCGGCCAAACGTTTTTGCATTTTTTGCATTTGTTTTTTTCTTTTGGGGGGGTGGGGGGGGTGGGGTCAAAACGTCACTTGTCTTCGTTTCCTTACTTTTGTTTCTGTCGAAACACGTCTTTTTTGCTTTGTTGCACACACGCATGATGTTACGCTAGACAAGTGCCTATGAACTTCGGTGCACACACACACATGATGTTACGCCAGAGACGGCTAACGTCCTTCGTTGCACACAGATGATGTTACGCCAGACACGTCTTATGTACTCCGTTGCACACACACACACACACGCATGATGTTGCGCTAGAGACGTCTTATGTACTTCGGTGCGCGCGCGCACGATGTTACACTATACCGACGGAGCACCTGCATATCCAGCTGTGGCAGAAGCCTTGAATATTCAACACGAAGATGTGGGCATCATTGATCAAAAACATCGATGGCACAGAATGATCCGCACATCAACTCTGCCGACCTCACGTTCCTGGCAGCAATTGATGCCACTGTTTTTCCGATTGCTGTTAGACTAACTGTGCTCCATCGGTCATTTCGCTGGAGCGAGCTTGGATGCATCATGACCGCAGGAGATACGATTCAAGGCACAACTTGGCAAAGATTCGCATCAACATACTGCAGTTGCCAAGTTGCGTGACGGATACCGCAATTCAAACAATCAGTGGGAAGCTGCTCAGACCATGCAAAGGACGCATCTCTAGTGTACTGTCTTTTACGGCCAAAGGTCAAATGGGATAGACGACAAGGGCATCCAAGCTGGCAGTAGAGGCAACAAAGCGTCCACTAGAACAAAGAATCACAAAAAACCCGGCCGCCGCTGGTGCCTTACAGGCAAGCAAGCCGGCACTCACCCGTTTCGGGCAAGTACCAGACTGTTCGTTACACCCCATCTGCAGCCACAACCAGCTGAAGGAGAAGCAGGACTCCTCCTCCGCTGGCCCAGCCTGCACGACGAATGAAACACGACAGTATAGGTAAATAATTCAATATAAATGTCCATATATCAAATTATTTGATACTGCATCAAACAATAGGCTATAGGTATTTTACAATCTCCTATTATACAAAAAATGCTATTCGTAAATCATGTGGTGTTATATTTTGAAATATCATATTGCATGATCTTGTATTATAATGGTAGATTGTTTTCTTTTCTATTTTCTCTATTCTATCAAAAGAAAAATGCTATTTAAAATTGTATCAATGCCTACTTCAATAAAATGTAATGCATTAAACAAACATATAATGCATACAGTTGAGACAATGTGGGTCCGAAATTGTTTGAAGATTTTCTGTCCGCGTATTTTTTTTGGATTGGCTGTTCAGTCGGTTCGAGATGAAACATGCACCAACCGCAAACAAACCTTAAACCAACCCTAACTGAATTTAACCAAGCCAAAAAAAATCCTAAAACCAGGTGCCGGTGCCTCCTGGGCCCGGGGTACCCCCAACCGCCGTTCGAGGTACCCCGGCCGGCAGTGCCGGAGGTGCTTCACAGCACCTCCACCTCCAGAAGCAGCCTTGGCACAGGCCGGCAGCTCGAAGCTCTTCTCGTAGGAGCCGCGCCTTGAGCTGCCCTGGCAAAGAAAGCTTGATATGAAACATGATAAGAAAGAAAGAAAGAAAGACAGACAGACAGATAGATAGATAGATAGATAGATAGCAAAATAGAAAGATAGATAGATAAAAAGGTAGATAGATAGATAGTTAAATAGAAAGATAGATAGATAGATAGATAGATAAATAGATCGGTCAGACAAGAATACATGGGATAAGACAAGACAAGATAAGATAAGCAAGGGTAAGAAAAGATAGATGGATGGATTGATGGATAGACAGAAAGAAAGATGGATGAAGGGATGGATAGATAGAGAGATAGATGAACAGAGATAGATAAGACTATATAATTAGATTAGATTTGATTAGCGCCTCTCTGCTTCTCTGGCAGTCCTAGGTAACCCCATGCAAACCCTACCGTGTGAGGTCAATTGCTGCTGGTGTTGAATGCACACACGTGCTCATCATGCTCCGATTTTTTGGACATGAAACCTGAATCAAAAAGAATTTGCCCATTGGGCTGAACATGGCTCAATCATGGGAAATTCATGATTTCATGCTGCACATTTGAATGTTGGGAGCTGTGTCTCTGTACCAAATCCAGCGGGTCCATGGTGTCCTTTGCCACTGCAAGGTTGGAACTGCCTTGCTTGCAACGCGCTTCATTCACATTGCACTGCCATTGTTGAGCAATGGAGACGCTGATTCTTTGAACCTGTCTTACTCCACTGGTCATCTTATCTCGGGATATAAAGTGGTTTTAATATGCTCTTAATCCATCTCGATTCTGGATGCTAGGCTAAACCGTTGACATCCATATGGATTCTGAAGTTGTACAAAGTAAAAACATATGATTGAACACTTGTTAACTTTAGCGCGCGCCCCAATGGGGAGAGGAATCAGCATTCAAATTCGTCTTCGGTGTCCTCTTCCGCAGCCGCATCAGCTGATGGAAGTCTGCTCTCTGATGAATGCGGATAAGGAACCTGCAACGCTCTGCAAGAGAAACCCTCCACACTCGGCCTCTGAACTTCGTCTCTGGAGGATTGAGCACTACTTGCTGCACCTCGCGTGCCACGAGGCTGCTGCTCAATCCGACATGTTGCAGTCGTGACTCTTTGCCCTCTCTAAGCTTCCCCTTCTGAACAGCCATTGCAATGTCAATGAACATCATCAAACATAATCAAAATTTACCCAATCCTCCAAGCCTGGATGACTTCCCCCAAAAGTGCTGCATTTGTGGCTCACCAATTTCATGGAATCTCTGTGGGTTTAGGTTCCAAGTTCAAGTGGCTCGCGGATTGGGGTGGCCCAACATAGTGATCATAGTGTGATGTGAGTTCCCATGTCATTTAGCCAAAGTGAAATCGCACGTGCTGGGCATCTGGTCTTCAAATTCTATGAGGAAGATCTACCCTGCCCTTCCAAACCCTCAGAATTTGCAGGGTTTGAATCAGAACCCCGGGTATTGCAACATTCATCATGGAAAGCAAGATTCATCCACCATATTTTCATTCAGCATTTACTGGTAGGGAACTCTTTGTCCCAATGGTGGCCGTCAGTTCTGTAGTGCATGAGGCCCACGTGATCCTGGGCAGTTGGGTGAAGACCAAAACCTGGAGACCCAAAACACAAAACACATACCTTCTGGTAATCTAACAAGGCTAGCTCTAAAATCGCCATGTTCGACAGGTCAATGACCTAAAATTTATGGATTTTCGGTTGCCATGTTAGATTACCAGAGCGTGCCCGTCAAATTCGGTGAACATCCAAAGTCCCTGCGGGCCGAGTCACCAAGAAGTGAAAAGTTGGAAAAAACTGCTGATGACAAAACTCCAGGTCCTCCAAAGCAAAGCTCCAGAAGGAGATAGAGCTTGCCATTGAACTCCGCGCCCCCGTAGAGCTGCACCACCCCCTGTCCTTTCACTGGGAACACGCTGCACAGCCATCGACACCTTGTGCCTTGCCTCTTTCCCGCGAAGTTGTTGAAGCACTTTGGCTTCGGCTGACGGGTCTAGCCTTGCTGAACCACCGCAAAGGCCAATTTAGCAAGACGGTATATCGGGTCGAAAGGGGTAATCCTAAGGTGATTGCCCACACTGGTACAATAGATAGCTGCTGGAAGGCCTGCAAGAAGATGCTGCCCAGTAGCCTGTCCAGTAAGAGTCCAATGATCATGAGCTATGTCAAAGCTTGCAAATGGCGCTACTTTCATCGGAACTCTGATGTCGGTGACATCACAGCAAAGACTGTCCGCGAGTTGACATGATGGAAAAGAATCGCTGGCGCTATGGCGAAACTGAAAAAAAACGTACAGTAGCGTTTTTCAATGGTCTCCAAGATTTTTTTTTCAATGTTCGTTGCACGAAAACGCTCATTTTGATGAGATCGCACCTGGAATTCGGAGTCAAAAGAAAGATTCTGTGCAGGTGGAAAACACAGCATTTTGAACACAAGCATGAAGACCTTGATCTTCAAAAATGGTGAAAACGCACGGCCGATTTCCGGGCAGTTCGGATATGTATAGGTGTATCTTTTGGTGTATATATATATATATAGTCTATTGTGCGTGTGCAGCGACTTTAACTTTGAAACCTTGTGATTCAACACACAAAAAAAAACACGTGGTCTTCCGCCAAAAAGTTACGTCTGTTGACCAAGGGACACCCATGAAGGCATAGTATGTGACGTTCCAAATCAGATCCTGACCATCCGTCATCCAATGCATCACCTCCAGTCCTGGTTTGGTCTGGATGGTTTATCATGGAAAATCCATGAAAATATGGGATGATAACTAGGGTAACTAGGGGTACCTCCATGACTTCGGAAACCCCCAAATCGTCATTTCCAATGCAAAAGCAATCTTCCAAACATGTCCAAACACAGTTTTGGAGGACTAGATGACTAGATGTTTAAAGAACTTCCATGGGGATGAAGAGGTTTGGGTGACCGGGTGATCGAAACGACTGACTCTCATCTCATCCCTCAAATCTTTGGCTGTCATGGTTGGCGGGTCTGAGGCCAAAAAAATGTCTGCCGACATCATTGTCTGTTGCAGTAGTGACTCCTGTATGCCCCCGTCACATTGCGCATTGACATGGGGTATGGCTCTAACATGCGGTCACAAGGACTATCTCCATACTTAAACTATCAATTTTGGAGGTGTTTTGGGATACCTTGATGTTCAACCTATCACGGATCCCTCTTTGGGAACAATAGAAGGACCGGTTTGGTCACCACGTATCATGATGCACTAACGTTGGTTGTGTAAAATTGATAAAAATTGACGGGTACAGTACCTCTCATGGTACCTCTCTTTTGTCAACCAGTCAATGGGAAAAGAATCTCTGTGGCGTCAAGTGCGCTGAATATGAAGGGAAACAAATGTCACGACCTAAAATTCAGTGTAGTCTGTCCTCCCAAATTTTGCTCGTTGATTGAAAATGAATATCACCCATTTACATCTCGCATGAGCAAATATGTAGAATAAGTGGTCAAGTGTGCCTTGATTCAGAAAGATGGGTGCTGGTGGTACTATACATCTATACCATCTATTACCCTCTCAGAACTAGCATGGAACCTCCAGAACTGGCTTAACGTTACCTCCCAAGTACTACAATGATACCCAATTATACATGGGCAAACTGTATAACTACTTCCAAAGTTACTAACTATGGTGATGTATCATATATATATATATAATTATATATATATGACATGGTGTTATATCACCCATATACTTGTACTGGTTGGTGGTTGCCAGCGGGCGCACAGAGCGCCTGGTAATTTCGCGTGTTTTTTGATTTTGGTGTTAAATTGTGTTAAATGGGNACTTGAAGACATCTGGGATGTTGCGTCATAGGATCTTTTCTTGTACTTGAAGACATCTGGGATGTTACGTCATAGGATCGTTTCTTGTACTTGAAAACATCTGGGATGTTACGTCATAGGATCTTTTCTTGTACTTGAAAACATCTGGGATGTTACGTCATAGGATCTTTTCTTGTACTTTAAGACATCTGGGATGTTACGTGATAGGATCTTTTCTTGTACTTGACGACATTTGGGATGTTACGTAATAGGATCTTTTCGTGTACTTGAAAACATCTGGGATGTTACGTCATAGGATCTTTTCTTGTACTTGAAGACATCTGGGATGTTACGTCATAGGATCTTTTCTTGTACTTGAAGACATCT
>BGPT01001046.1:136369-169609 GCA_003297045.1 Symbiodinium sp. clade C Y103
GATGTTACGTCATAGGATCTTTTCTTGTACTTGAAGACATCTGGGATGTTACGTCATAGGATCTTTTCTTGTACTTGAAGACATCTGGGATGTTACGTCATAGGATCTTTTCTTGTACTTGAAGACATCTGGGATGTTGCGTCATGGGATCTTTTCTTGTACTTGAAGACATCTGGGATGAACCACTGGTCATGCTGGTGAAAAACAACAACGTCGACAACTGCTAAAAGAGTTGAAAAAAAAACGTTTTGCTGCAGAAAAGCTGTAAAATGGCCAGGCGCTGCACGCCCGCGACCTGGTGGTTTCTACTCACTGGTTGTCGACAAGTCACCCACCAACCGGTCCACCCATAAGAGAAAGAAGTTGACACTCATTGTATCTCATTGTTACATATATATATATTATAATTGTATACCATTCCTCTCACTGACATAGACCCTGCCAGATAGAGGCTTGGAAGACTCCTTTCCTCAAAAAAGCGTCTATGTAGACGCTGAAGGGATTGTAAGATATACCCTCTGGTAAACTAACATAGCTATTGAAAATGGCCATCTATAGGTGATATACCCATTAAACATGGTGATTTTCTATGGCTATGTTAAATTACCAGAGGGTATAAGTATTCTGGTAAAATAGTTACAATCATCAATTTAGAAATCAGCCATGTTTGGGATGATTCCCTGAATCCCATTCACCATCATCTCTTTCTAATGACGTCGCGACGTGATGTGGCAGTGATGTCATCAGACAACCAAGGACGAGAAATACAAATATCATTGTAGACGTTGGTTCTATTCCCATTAAAATCACCATTCATATCCACGTTATGCTTGGGATCTTCCAATAGCCCCATTGACCTCTCGATTATAGGCGGATAAATCATTATAGTTCTTCACCAAACTGAAAAACTATTTTCTCAATTTTGTTGTGATGATATCCCCATATTAAGTATCATTATCTGGACAAAATAGAATAATGCATATCAATAAACGTCGATAATCACCAGTTATCCATCCCCATGAATATCACCAGTTCTCCAAGAACTTCCCGACTATCTATATAATCCCATTACAATTCCCTAATCTCCATTTATTACATAAAGAATCATATAATCCCTAATGATCCATGTCTATCCCATCATAATATATCAAAATCCCACTAGAATCCCTCAGAATCCAATTGTAATGTGGGTAAAACAATAATAAACCATCCCCTAAATCACCGTAAATAGTTGGTATATACTATTCCAAAATGGCTGGTTTATGGCATTGTTTTACCCACATCCTTAATCTTCATTTCCTATCCCCAGCCGTTGGAGAGTCAACCGCAACCTCAGCCCAGGCTCGCATGGTCTGCAACAGCTTCACCAGGGAACTAATTCCCGCGGCGACAAAGGTGGCAACCCAGCCGTTGCGATAGGTGGCCGTCATGGTCACCCTGCGGAAGAACCAAGGCTGGAAGTCGATCAAGAAGCGGATTGAAAGCGGATTGAACCAAATCAACGTGGGATTTAAATAGCTGATATAATAACTGATATATATATATATTATACATGATTAAGTCAGAAAAATTGAGTTCTAACTGGAGAAGGCTTTGGGATTTGATATGATTTCACTAAGACAAAATGCGGATTTTCAACATGATTTAACCAAGAATTCCCAGGAAGTTGATGTGTTTGAAGCCACGAGAACTTGTCAAGGAGTCAACCAGCCAGAGATGGCAGTTGAAGGGGCCATATATTCGGCCAACTTCAAGTATGTGGATGCTCTGAGATACCACATGTTGGTGAAAAGATGAGACAAGTAGAGAGTGCGATCAAGATAGACGTACCAGATGGGTTTGGTTTGAATTCCTTGGGGACCGCAAGAGAATATATACTGTAGATGTCTTTATTTGAAAGCAAGGTAAACCATTGGACCATCCCATGGTTGCTTCATGGCCATGGCATGGAGATCATCACGTGGCGATCAGGAGAGAACAGAAACACATGTTGGAAACTCGTGGAGGGCATCTGTTCAGCAGATCAAACCCCAACTATGGAAGCCTTGGGTCAGGGGAAAACACTGGTGTCGAAACATAGACACCTCTTAGCTCTTTTCACGTCCATCCAATGGTACTCTGCTGATGCCATGGTTGTTTGCATTTAAAATATACTAAAACAGGATGTATAGATGTGTCTTTCGGGTTGGTTTCAGTGGAAGTCGTGTCATGGTCTCAGTGGAAAGAAACATATGAAACATGGTATTTCCCACTGATTTTCCCTTCAAAAAATCCACTGATGCACGATCAAAACCCCGATGTTGAATGGTCAAATCACCGTTTTTTCGTTGCTGAAATCGCCATGAAAAGTGCCAAGAAACCCCAAGATCTGCTGCTTGTCATCGAGCATCCCTACCTGAGTGGCGCAACTTGTCCGCGTAGCTGTGGTATGTGTACTGTATATATAAGAATAGACGTAAATCAAGATGTATTGTATCTGTGCAAAGTGTATATGTTTGTGTGTGTGTGTACTTTTTCATATTGCTCTATAATGCTCTATTATACATATATATATATATATACACATATGTATTTACATCACATAACTATTGCTACTGTGTATATGTAACATATTAGTTTATTGTCCAGCAAAAAAAATATGGTATGATGCGATAGCCTGTATCAAGTGTTTTCCCTTTAAAACCATCAGAATCAGCCGTGAAATCGCCATGGTTTCTACATCCCCCTTCGATCAGCGGCTCGACGCTCGATACTCTGCAGCAAGCCTGCAACCTCCGAGGAATTCCATTGGCCTCGGAGGATCATTCGGGTGTCTATCTCTATATATTATAGTATATAGTTGTAAGTGATAAATCTAATAACTCTAGTGATAATTGTACATGATTGTATAATACATATTATATACATAATTGTACATCTATTTATCTTTACAATTATCATGGGGTGATAATCAACATAGTCCACAAAAACTGACTTTCAATGGAAATTGTCTGAGTAGCTTTCACAGTTTCCACGAAGCAACCACCCTCTTAAAGAAAAGGTTCTGGTAAACCAACAAGTAGATGATGTCATTAGTGATCTTCGCACAGGATTGGCAGACTGATGACGACATACGGTAGACCTTTCAGGCAAATGTTTAGAAAAGCAAGTTCATTCAGAATGACACGTCAATGTACAGTAGTCCTCCGTCAATCCTACACGGAAATCGCATGAGATCACTAATCACACTACCTACTTGTTGGTCTATCAGATTTGTTTACAAAATAGCTATGGAACATCACCATGTTTCACAGGTAAACATATATTATATATATACATTTAGGCAAAGCATCTGATGATGGAAAATCACCATGTTTCATACCCTCTGGAAACCTAACATAAATGAACTATAGATTGCCATTTTCAATAGCTATGTCAGTTTAGTGGAGGGGAAATCCCAATAAATCACTATTAAGTCACAGTTAAATCCCATTACCCTCTGGTAAATTAACATAGACCCTGGCAGATAGGGGTTGGAAGATTACGGCCAGCACTTATGCTATGTCCTCAAATCTCTTGGGATGATTGTTGGAACCTCATTTCTGCGGACCATTACAGTACTTTGTGGCCTTCCACTATGTTGAGATGAGTAACTTGATGTGGTTCACTTGGCTTCGTGGACCACGTGATTGTTGACCCTCTGCGGGGAATCGGCAGAAATCCTCTCGCTGTTTTCGGCCCCTTTTACGTAAACCCTAAAGAAAACCTACAAAAACCCTGGGAAAAACCCTACATGAACCCTAAAGAAACCCTGCAAAAACCATATGAAAGTGTATTAGTGAAGTACCTGGTGGGCGTAGCGTACGTGCTGCGGGGAAGATCAGGTTCCACTCGAAATTGGTGATTTTCAGGGTCAAACTGTGAATTTACCAGAGTGTAAATCGCATTATTAATCATTATTATCTATTATCCATATTATATCATATTATAATTAACCATTATTGACCATCATTATCCCCTATTAATCATTATTAATTCACCATTATTAATTCATTACTAACTTACTGTAGTGAAGACTAATATTCACATAATATATATAATATACGAGTATGTATTAACTATCATTCTCATTCATTCTCCATGGTTTTCATCCTTGACTCCCATCCTCTATATACATGGGCCAACTCTACCAGGGGACGCGAGAAGATGCAATCCGCCGCGGCATCCACCAGAACCTCTGCTGGAAGAATTTTTGGCCATGGAGTAATGGCGAAAGCATGAAGAGTTCACAACGAAAAAACGGTGGTGAAAAAACATGAAAAATGATGGTCTAACATGGTCTAACCATGGAGAATTTATTCTTGACCGTTGAACATATGTTGGTTTGACATGGTGTAACTATAAAATATGAAAAATAGGGAAAAATGGTGATCCAACCATCAACTGGGTGCGGTAGAGTAGGTATGGGTTGAAATTTGCTAAAAGTCATCAACCCTCACAAAATGGATGGTCTGATACCCCCGTACCCATATCACCAACCATCTACCGAAGGAAAAAGGGACTTTGAACCAGGAAACATCGTGATGAAAAAATGTCAGGAAGCATGGTAATTTAACCAAACATCAGTGGGACTTCGCCAACAGTTTGACCCATGCTGTCAAGGCAAGCAATTTGCCAACGGGGCTTGGGTCAATTGATATCCCTCGGTCACCAGCGACAGCGACAGTTGCAAAATGATCATGTCAAGTGGGCAAAATAAGAGGGGATACAAAATTGGATTGACGATACCTCAAAATGACTAACATCTGTGGTTGCACGGATCTTATTCTTTTTTTAACTTAATTTTTTTAGAACCATGATGCTCTGCATGCGTTACCAACATGGGATTACAGGCCAACTGTCTGTCCAAAATCGACAGATTTCCACACAGGTTAGAAAAAAGTAGGTTTTAATACAAAAAAATATGTGGGCCATCTGAAAGAAGAGTCCCTTCAATGTCCACTTGGTGAATTGAGGTTGGACCTCTTCTCATCATGAGCTACCTTACATTGATGCGCTCTCCGCTCTGGACTACTTGTGTCAATGTGACGGAAAACCAAACAAACCACAACTGAGGTAGCAGCTGAATACATGACACATTGAAGGCCTGCATGAAATAACGTCACAAGGGCCGTTTTAGGTGTTCTCATGCTGCCACCAAGGATGCGATGGTTTCGGCAAAACATGAGCAATCTATATAATCTGTTGGCTTATAAGAGGGCCTCAAGTTTGGAACACATCCCCTTTGTGACTCGAACTGAGGCCAACAGTTCCCGCAGCCAGCGTGCCTGCGAGTCCTTCTCAAGCAGTTCGTTGATGTTGATTGCAGCCTGGTCCAGATGGGAAGGTGTTGGGTCATGCCTGGGGACCCCACGGCCAAAAGTTGGATCATTGAACCAACCAAAACGAGGCGACTTTTAAGAAGAGAATCCCATGAAGTCAGGATGATCTAAATCTATGTAACCTCCAAAACACTGTATGGTTGAAAGAATAACAAGCTGCGCCATCTGTGTGGGTTCATCAAATTCTGACCACAACGGAGACGCCTATTAACAGCAAACGCGACCTCCAAACCGGGGGGCACTGGATCACTAGTGTCACTACTGTAAATCTATTGGATGGTTCTGACCACCCACCATTCGCCTGAATGACGTTGAACATGACCACGGCCAGGCATCCCACCAGCATTACCACAAGGATAATTCCAGGAGAGAAGAGCTCGCCATTCGCCAGCCAGTCAAAAGCTCCCGTGACCATGAAACATAGAATCAACCTGGTACCGAAACTCTGGAACCAGTTGAGACCACATGGCATGGTCATGCTTGGAGTCTTAAACCGTCAAGCTTGCGAGAATAAATAGTTTGGAGATATGTTTGGAAATGGATTTGGCTTAAACTAAAATAGGGTTGCTGGTAAATCATCATTTTCCCTATTAGAAACGTTGTTGGGGTGTGCCCCGAACAAACCCGAATAGCCTATCCATTGTGGTGTCCTTGGAGTCCGCCACTTTCACGCTTGAATGGTCCATTGACCATTGACCATTGAACGTCCATACATGAAGTCGGATGAAATTGGTATATCTCTATGTAGTATATACATATATAATGTATATATACATATATCTCTATGTTATATGTGTATATATATATATAGAGAGAGAGAGATGTGTGTGTGTGTGTATTGGTTGAATCAAGTGAAAACCCAAGTTAGCATAATTGATGCTCAAATTTGCCTGGATTCCCAGTATTGCTTTTGACTTTTGACTATCGTAGGTAAAGTGAAATACCCTCTTGCAAACCAATACATATGTAACAAATCACTATTTGTAGAGCATTTTGGTGAAGCCATGATTTTTCATCATTCTTCCACATCTGTGAGTTTATCCCAGGTTAGCCAATACCCAATCTACGTTTCATGGACCTTCTTCCCCCATCTTCGGGGGACAGGGAAACCCCCCGATGGGACCCCCTATTTGTGCTGCACTGAGCGGCTGGAGAGTCAGGACTCCACAGAAATCCATGGCAGCGGATTCCTCAGTCGCGTAGCCTGGTGATATCCTTTGTAGGGCTTGGAATCATAGATAGATCATGCTATCTATGGTTCCACTTAGTTGTTTAGATATATAACCATGGTTATAGGCTTAGGGGTAATGTATGTATACTTGCAAGTTATAAGGCTATATAGATACCAACTTGTGGAGGTTGTCACCATGGTTATACTTATCAAAATCACCTCATTTCTGCCACCCACGCCACCAACTATATATCCGAAAATCCCTCGGACGATGCTCAGGCAACTTGTTTTTACTGCTCCGAGAACCCCGATTGTTTGCTTCATTCAAGATGCTGCTGGTGTTGCTTGGCAAGCTTTTTTGGGGCATCAAACGTATGTTTTCTGAATCTATCGGAACATGTTGGTTACCAACTTGTCAAGGTTTCAAGCAACTTTGTTGTTGGTTCGTTGGTTCAAAGGTTTCAATAAAGTTTACCAGTTCGCTTCTAGGGTTTAGAAATGTGTAAGAACCTCCCAGCGGTTGATCCAGAGGAACACGTAACTTTATCGCAGGGCTGTTCTGCCGCCGAAGGAGCATCTAAGAAGTCAACTTGAATGTACTTCCTGAAATGTTGCAAAATCAAGTTTCCGCAGGTTCTACTCAACCGAAACCTGCCTCTGAACCTCAAGTCATCTCGATTTTGACTCAAGAAAATGCTGCAGTGCAAAAAGTGCACCATGTCACTGAACTTGTGACCAAAGAGTGCGCATTGATGGTATATAGTGTTGCACTCTGACACCATGGTTGGTTCTGCGTCTTTACTAAGTGATGAATGTTGCATGTGCTTGTGACCTTTACAGCATGTTTTAGTCTGTGTGTACAAGTAGGGTGCATCCAAATTGACGGTTCATATCTGTTTTTTAATCAAAGAACAGATTTGAATGGTAAGTCCCATGTTCAGACACACTCATATCAATGTGGAACATCTCTCGGTCCTCAATTCCCACCAGGCTTTGATGTCATCCACATTCATCAGGTCTAATTTCTCGGCTCCTGACACCGAAGTTTCCAGCTTCACCAACCAAACTGGGAAAGTCGGACCATTTTTCACATGAGGATATGCGGGGGGTCTTAAGTCATAGGGGATCTCCAAGTCACTATGGGTTTCAAGACTAAAATGGGCTAAGCTTGGATGATTTGGGGGTACACCCATTTTAGGAAACCTCCATATGTTAAGAACTGTAATGGAAAGCTTACAAAACTCGAGCAAAGCAAATGCAAACCATCTGATCCATGCCCAAACGAAAGAGTTTTAAGCATGCTGGATAAAATGGGAAAATCAAGTCTTGAGTTTGTGAACATAATATGATATGACATCTGATATCCAAAGATTGGCGATCTATGTCCAATGAACGTTTCCACCACGTAGGACCCACCTTGGTCCTGTTGGGTATGCTGGTCTCGAAGTTGAGGTTTACTTTCTATAGGACCATTTGCATGCACATCCACATGTTTGGTGGAAAAAATGCAACGAATCCATAGGTTTCAAAGTGGCTGCATCCAAGAAACCGATGATCCTCTCCAATGCATGTCTCAGTTGATTCTCCGTGATCACCGCATCACCACCAACGTTGTTATTGGTGCCTTGCACAACTCACGCGCTGGGGACGGGGGGGCCAAATGGTCCAAGAATGCGGCTGTTTTTGCTGGAAGCCTGGCAACTCATTGAGAGTCGCTAGTCCACCTGGGGTGATACCATACTATCACTGAGAAAACAAAACATAAGCAGTTGAATGGGTGTCTCTGAAAATGTGGTATGCCTCTCAGTAGCAGCCGAGATACTTAAGGCGTTGGCCAGTATGCTTCTCAAGATCTCTCGGTTTTGCCTGCTCCAGCTCTCAATGTTTGAGTAGGAGGTCAGCGTACTGAAGAGAAGCAGCTGTTTGGCGTTTTGGTCCATGCCCTTTGAGATGCAAAGGATATTCGCCACCAAATGAAACCTGAGAAAGATGAAGACTCGAGTCACTTGGACTAGGTCCTAGGGGTATGCACTAGTAATACCAGCACTCCCTTCACCCGAATATGATCGAATATGAACTTATCCCTGGTTTAATATTGGATTTATTCATTTTGCCCCAGTCATAGTGGATATTCAATATGATCGGATGACAAAACAGTGGAATCTCGGCCCGGCGATCTCCAGGAGATGATACACTGATGGTGGGGCTACCAAAACGCTCCGACTCTCACAACGGGAAGCACCGAAAAAGGATGAAAACGATCATTTCAGGAGACAGCAGCATCTCCCAGATCCATGTTTTAGCTAAGCTAGGTCTGCTAGGTGAAAGTTCAGCCGTGCAAGGCTGAAACTAAAGGAGTGCTTAATTACCCAGAACGTTAGATCTCATACAACGAGAACAAGGACTCTCTATAGTATGGTCACCCAGCAACACCCGCCCCCAAGCACCACCCCACCATAACCCACCACCCAAGCTACGCCAAGGAGCCAGGAAACGGCAGCGCCATAGGATTTGAGCATGCAAACAATGATGCTCAAATAATCCATGCTACTTTCGAATCTGAGTTCCGGTAGTTCGCCTCGAACAAAAATCATCGGGGTGGGTGTCATCTTCAATTTGGCCAGGATCACCAACCCCAAAGCTTGCACTGTAACCCCTAGTCCACCAAAAAAAGGACAACTAAGCTCATCTCCCATCATTTTCCTTGAATTAACATGCTATTTTGGAGGGTTGTACCCCATTTTCAGTCAAACCGTTGAAGCCAAATCCATTGTTGATGACTGATGAAATATGTTTTTTTCATGTTTTTTGGGTGAAATCCACCATTTTGCATTGCGCAATCCCAAATTTGGAGGAGACAGCCCCAGTGGCCGGTGTTCATTTTGCCCTGGCGTATGGCCATCTGCAACCAAGTCAGCAACACAAAGAGAACCAGCGTGGAACACCAGACCATCCTGACGACGCAGCTGTGCCCCCGGGGGAAACGAGATGGACACTATGGTTTACCCTGGGATGTTATGGGATTTATGCCAGTAAAAATGGTGAGTCGACTCTGAAAATCCCGCAATCAACGGATTATGGATTTCCAGGAAAATCATCACAGGGAATCATGGTCTTGACCAGCAATTCTAGGTGGGTCCTATGATTTTTCTCCAAAGCTGGGAAATAATGTCCAAGGCCAATTCATGGCCAATCTTGAAATGCCTGCAACAAAACCACTATATTTGTAGCGGGTTAGGTTAAGATTGGAGTATGAAAGTACCATCCAAGGTTTTTCCAGAATTCACTGATGCAAAACTTGGGAGTTCCGGTACTTAAACCAGCAAACATGAGGATGTGATTGGATATAGTGGGATATGGTATAATGCGTATATATCAAGATATATTAGACAAACAATATGGATATGATAATGGTCTATTTTGACAAACAATATGGACAATGGTCACGGATGTCCTTGAATTGAGAAAAAAATCTAATTATGCATTTTTCTGAGCCAGTATCAGTTAATATTGGACAATTGTCGGCATCATGTACCCACATATTGGTTGTGAAACATGATGAAACATGCTGGTTGCCCCTCCATGACTCCATGACCTCTGGGTAGGTCAGTGGCCGCGCCAAAAAAAAAACGGCTAATAAATATACGCCTCACAAAAGACTATAGATGCACTGTGGTAAATCCAGCAATAAACCATCCCCAATAGATGTTTACCAGTAGTACCGCACAAGGCGGTGGCGGAAGTTTCAAAAATAGGAAACCTATAGGAGAGTTTGGTTGCTGTGAGTGATGGCTGGCAGAGCGAACCCACTGATGGACCGACAAGTGGTTGGAGGCAGCGCAGTGAAGTTGTAATGCAGTTGTAGATGTAGTTGTGGTTGTAGTTTTAGATGTAGTTGTGGTTGCAGTTGTAGTTGTAAGGTGGTTGTAGTTGTAGCTGTTGTAGTTGTAGTTGTAGTGCAGTGCAGCGTACTGTTGTTGCAGTGGTTATCGTGGTTGTAGCTGTAGCTGTTGTAGCTGTAGTTATCATGTAGTTAAAGTTGTACATGACGTTGTTGTAGTTGTAGTTGTTGTAGCTGTTGTAGTTGTAGTGGTTGGTGTGGTTGTAGCTGTAGTTGTCATGTAGTTAAAGTTGTAGATGTAGTTGTTGTAGTTGTAGTTGTTGTAGTTGTTGTAGTTGTTGTAGTTGTTGTAGTTGTTGTAGTTGTTGTAGTTGTTGTAGTTGTTGTAGTTGTTGTAGTTGTAGTGGCTGTTGTGGTTGTAGCTGTGGTCGTAGTCGTAGTGGTAGTTGTAGTTGTAATGCAGTGTAGCGTAGTGTAGGTGTAGTGGTTATTGTGGTTCTAGTTGTTGTAGTTGTTGTACTTGTAGCTGTAGTTGTTGTAGGCGTTGAAGTTGTAGTTGTAGCTGTCATGTAGTTGAAGTTGTTGTGGTTGTTGTAGTGGTAATGTAGTTGTAGTTGTAGCTGTTGTAGTTGTAGTGATTGTTGTGGTTGTGGTTGTAGCTGTAGTGGTAGTTGTAGTGATAATGTAGTTGTAGTTGTAGCTGTAGGTGTTGTAGGTGTTGTAGTTGTAGTTGTAGCTGTCATGTAGTTGAAGTTGTAGCTGCATTAGTTGTAGTTGTAGTTGTTGTAGTTGTAGTTTGTAGTTGTAATTGTTGTTGTGGTTGTAGTTGCAGTTGTAGCTGCAGTTGTGCTTGTACTTGTAGTTGTGGTGTAGTCACATCCAAACTTCAAAAATTGACCCGAAACCCTCTGTTTTTTACACTTTTGACTTGGAAATGTGCTTCGCGCCACAACGACGTGCACTTTTTCGACATCGAATCGTCATCGAATCGTCAAAAAGTGGTCCGAACCCGCAGTTTTTTTTTACCATTTTCGCTTCCAAATGTGCTTCGCGCCACAACGCCGTGCACTTTTTCCACATCTCAACTTCCAAAAGTGGTCCGAGCATGTGGTGTTTTTAACATTTCCACTTCCAAATGTGCTTCGCGCCACAGCGCCGTGCACATTTTCGACATCTCAACTTCCAAAAGTGGTCCGAACATGGTGTGTTTTGACACTTTTTACTTCCAAATGTGCTTTGCGCCACAACGGCGTGCAATTTTTCATGTCTCATCTCACCAGATGTCTCCGCACCCACCGCTTTAGCGAGCCTACTTTTCGACCTCCAGAGCCACAAAACATTGGAAAAACACAGTGTTTCGCGACTTTCCTACTTTTTCGCGCACCTGCATCTTCTCTCTTCTGACTTTCTCCATCTTCTGACATCCTTCATGGCTGTGCTTTTCCATCTGTCCATATTGTCGGAAGGTTTAGCTTCTAAACTTCCTTCGATTATTGGGTATCGGATGTCGGTATACCCCTAGCAATGGGATGATGTAAAATGACCCCTAGTCATGGTTGGTGAATGGGACGGTGACTATGGCATTGGGTTTACCACATTCACAAGTTCCATCCCTATCTTGATCTGACCTGCTCGATATTCCTCCAGCAACATTGATCTCCTTGGGCCTACCAGTTACTAGCCTAAGCTTCAAGAGTTGGCCACAACCACCCAAACAAATCAATCCAGCTATGTAACTGTATATATCTTCCTATACAACCAGAGTTCCGGGGGTTCAACATCTATGCTATGGCTCAGGAGGTTGATCACTTTCATATTGTGTTAAAATATGTTAAAACTAGATTGGCGGTCCCCACACCAACATCAGCGGCCATATGCACCCCCTGGCCATCAGCCAGGTCCAACTTTATGGCACACGCATTGTCGGACGGTTCAGATGGCAAATGAAAGTAGCAATATGAAGTATCCATCCTCAGGTTTAGCCAGTCAAGACAGCTGCTCCCAACTCCCGCCTGATCAAGGCAGTGGGCGTCTCGTTGATGTCCCAGCTGCGGTACAGTTGCTCCAGCGTCCGCGGCGGCATCTGCTTGCCGAAGGTCTCGGGGAAGCTGCGTTGTAACCTAGGGAGCAAAATGGTGAAGGGGCATGGCATGAACCAAGAAATGGCCAAACAAGAAAACATAAGTTATAGTTGGTACATGATGGTTTAAACATGTTAAGAATAAAATCATAGTTTAAGCGTCTTCACATGTATTGTAGTCGAAACTTATTGAACCAAGAAGAATGAAGCTTGTAGTGGAAGAAAAAAGAACAATTGGAACAAACATGAACAGATTATGGATAACCGTGGATAAACAGTAAAAATCAGTATGTAGTGTAGAAGCATAGAGTACGAAACCAATGGATCACTGATCCATGTTTTATTTGAACCAAGAAAAAACAGCATCGCTTCTCATATTCATGGTTCAAGCCCATGACCAACCTATGCGTAATCCAATGATGGTGCTCAATACCATTCATAGCACTTGTGAAAAAACTTTCCTATCCTGTTGTACATATGGTTTAAGCCTCCATTTGTTCTGCTTGAATCCACCATGTCATGATACGAGTACTTCATACTTAAACCATCATTTGGAGAAGAAAAACAACTAAAAACATTATAGTTAAACCATCACTTTATAGCTTCATCCACTAAGTTGTGTCTCGACTCAAAAAACAAACAGCAGCGCTTCTCATCGCTTCGCAACTTCTGCAAGAACTCCATGGCATCGCTCTTCCGTCCCTCCGCATCTGGAACGGCCGAGGCTTCCAAGCGATTTCGGGCTCTGACCTGAGTCTTTCACTCCTGGGAATCCAACGAGTTTCTTGGGGATTAAAGCATCATCCCCGACTGTACTAAAACGTGGGGTACAGTCCTAGAAAAAAATCGGTCTAAAACGATGACCCCTAACCTTTGAGGTAAGTTTTAGAGCTTTAAATTCCTGGCTCCCACTGTCTGCCCGATTTTTAGTAAATAGTGTATTTTAATAACGGTAGTGAACCCCCAGGAAAAAACCTGGTAGTACAGAGGAGGGTAAAGCATCAAAAATGGCAAGTCATATGATATATTATGGGATACCATGGGATACAACTTGGAACTGAAAAACATGGGGGTTTCACCTGGGTTTAATGGGCTTTAATGGGAAAATTCCCCCAGTTTCATATATGGCTTACGACCTCAACATCTTGACCTGGACCAAGATTTCAGGGGGATTCAAGCAGCTCTCCAAAAGGTGACCCCTAATGATAGATGGCTTCATAATGTTTCATAAACCCTTGTTAGTGATGGTTGGCAGTTCATCAACCATGAATAAACCCGTAAACCATTTGGGGGAGTCACCGACCTGCGGGTGGGGGTGTACACCACCCCCATGAAACTTGTCAGGTCGGTCTAAAAATGCAAGATGCTTTTCACCCATGGACAAACGCATCAAAAAGCACACCATTCTTGTTGGCAAACGAAAAGTAACCCCGGCCCCTTATCTTTTCAATAAAACCCATCCCAATTTTTTTGAAAGGCCAGCAACTTGACCCTTCTCAGAATCGCAGGGTAGTTGGATGTGCATCCCAAATACTAGGTGCATCATGAGCATATGAAATAACCCCCCTGTATTATATGGTGTATATATGTGGTAGATGTAGATGGGGAACATATTCCAATTTCGTTCATTAATAGATATATAACTATGTGGTATTGACATGCATTGAACACTTGCCAACTGGGATGCACCCCCAGGACAGTACCCAAAATGCAACGTGAACCAGTTACTGGCGTAAAGTGAAGGAAAAGTCAGCCTATCATGTGGTTGGGAAACTCAATTCATAGCTCCTTGGCTCCCCATTCAATAGGAACTATGGATACCCATAGCTGCCATAGCTCCTCAGTTCCCTGCGAACCACACCTTGTGGTAGTGCACATGAGCCGACACGTCCAAGATCTGAACCTCCAGAATCCTTGATACTAAATCCAAATGACTGGGCTGAAGGGAGTCAGATTTGATGCCAGAAAAGAGGTTCAATTGATACATCAGGGCTTTACCATCTCATACGAGGAATCCTCAAAGTACATAAATCCCGACGAATGGATGCATGACAATCCCCCAATGTGTCCAATTTACCAAGTTTGACCATGGCACATCTATGATATATACCGGCAATATGTTGTAGCGGGGATTCCAGTCATCTACCCGACCACATTACCCTCGTCCACAGCGTCCGGAGCAGCAGCAAGGAAGTCACACTCAGGGCATTGGTCAACATCTGCACAGGTAAGGACCTCAGATTTTCAACTTCGAGCTGCGTGGAACCAGAAATCAGTGGATTGGTTGGGAAAATCTGACCCGGACACCTTGGTAAACTTAGCATCAAATCGGCTTTGCGAAGAAAATGTTCCCAACTCGACCAATTCTGGGAAGAACATGAATTGGGTGACCAGGTGAAAGATGCGGAATCACACAGCAAAAATGGCGGTTTAAACCACAAATGGGGATGTGAGATGTGACTCAAGGAAATGGACTTTAAGCAACATTAAGCAACGCAAATGTTAGAGTCCAAGCAACCGAAAACCATGATGTGAAGCAGCAACAGCAGCTTGACAATGGCTATGCCACCCAACGGAGGAATGTGTATCATTGAATTGGTTCCTGATCCATCCCTGCACACTATGATTGGTAGAGACCATGTGGATCATTCATGTATTCATGTGTGCCATTGTCCAAAAATATCGAAGAATGGTATACGGGATTATATGGGTTAAAGTTGTGGTCATCGCAGCATCATTTAGGGATTCCTTATAATTAGTGGGTATACTAACCCCTATGAATGAGGGGATGACCACCCTCCACTATCCAACTCTCTTGTCCCAGGCACTGCTTCAACGCCCACCTTTCTCTCGGTGTTTTATCCAACTATTGACCATGGCACGTGTACAATGCCCCCCAAAAAAAAAAAAAACATCGTCGGGAAGTTTGGCCACTGCTCTGCAGCTGGAGTCCTCAAGATGTTTCGTGCCAACTGTTGAAAACATCACTTCCAGGAAATTCCAAGGGCTGCCAAGGCACACGAATGCACTTTGTGCCGTGCAATCGGTTCTTCCCATAGTCGTGCCGTCGCAAGTGAACAGGCCCTGCAGCCAAGGTGGGAACACTGACCCTAAGGGTGTCCACATTTTGGGGAGTGCTAGCTGGCAGCTTTCAACGGACCCACGTGTGGCCAAAAATGAAAGTATTGAACTATCTATTCAAGGTTGCTGCAGTTGTGAGGATGTACAGTAGCTGTAGTGTAAAAATGGGGGGACGAAGCAAACTCAGGAATCCTAGACACGGTCGTGGCTGCTCTCCCTGGCCAACCCGCCCAGTTCCCGTCCCCGAGAACGACATCCGTCAGCATGAGCCAGATCAAAGCCTGTCCAGGGGGCCCAGGGAACTAGGAGATGTTAACAGACTTTGCCTTGGATCATTGGATACTACTGGTAGACTAATATGGGGAGTTTGCTGTTGCCAGGTTTTCGTTACTCAGAGGCATACCATCATATCCACCAATTTTTCGCACAGCAAGAAGTTTCCAATACAGCACTCACATCAAACATCTTCAAACACTGTTTTCAGTATGACTAGATTTCACAGAAGTTATACAGACATGCAATAGACATTCACAGAATGATAATCCCCAGTTGTAACCCAAGTTGAGTCATATATTATCATTCCTTCCCCCTAATTGAATATTAAATACCCACTTGAGAAATCGATTCATTTGGGGAGCCCATATTGAGGGTATGAAACGTTGGGGGATGGGATTAGTGGGATCATACTAATTATATAATTATTGGTATTGGGTAAATTCCCATCTTATCCCCTTTTTTACAGGACAAACATGGTCAAACCACCATTTTACCTGTTCAAAACATGTTGAACCCCCAGACCAACTGACCACCATGAGATTTCCTTCCCAGAGGCTCCTCGCTGGCCAGCCAATGCCGCAGCTGCCGCCCCCAGGAGTGCTCCGGAGGAAAAATCACCCTGTGGGCTGTCAATGGATTGGTTCCCATGGAAGATCTTAACAAGAAAATAAAATGGATTGAACTTCCGATCAAATATGTAGTTTTCCTGCAATGATTTTCCTTTCTACCAGTTGTGCCCAGTCTAGGGCTGGAAACGCATTTAAAAGAAACTGAAAAACAAACCTGAAGTCGTGAAATTACGAAGGTATTCGGTGCAAGCAGTTGAGAGGTTCAACAAAGATGGGCCCTAAATTTGTTGGGAGGGAAGAGTCATGAGTATTGGAAGGCAGGGCGTTGTTTTACATGTCATCAGAACCTGTTCATGATAACAGGGCAAGTGCAAAGATTCCAGTGGAAAAGGGCAAATTATCTATCAAGTCTCCCTTGACTGGAGCAAACAGTTTCTATTATCAATCATCCATCATCATCATCATCATCATCATCCTCGTCTTCATCTTCATCTGCTAAAAGGTGCCTTCAATATCGTGGACATCATGCACTGTGCAGAACTTCGTGCAAATTCAGGCACGCCCAGCGAGCAAACAGGTAGTTTTTCACCATGTAACCTCTGCCACAGCAGGGTGGCTCGGGATAGCCGGAACCCGACAGCCCTGAAATCTCGCATGGAAGATGAAAGCGGGGCGCCCGAAGATGATATCTATATATATATATACTGTATATGATTATATATATGTGTGTGCCCTTGATCACCCTTGAAAATGGGCCATGTTTGGATTCCATTTGAAGTGTCGCAAGAGACAAATTGGTGGATGGTGATGTCCGAAAGAACATGAGAGACCATCTAATCACAGTAATTCTATCCTCGTACTCCTGCTGTTGCTCTTTTCATCATTCTGTTTGTGAGATCGACAATTCATTCAATCAAAACCTTTGAATAGTCAATAGTCCCTTCACTTGAAATATCGGAATAGACACACCAATCATTTCAAGGACCAGAAATCAGCGCATCATCTTCGCAAATAAAGGCGTCCTCAAAAAAAGACAACCCACCAGTCTATCTCCACCAACCAACTCACCCATCAACCAGCTATGATCAAATTGGTCAATTTTTATTACCATATTCAACTATACTTGTAATTTCTATAACCTATCACATCCTATCACTAATATTAAGCTTACAATTAGTATCAATTAATCAATTAGTTACATATTACCAGTTCCAGTGATACACATATTAACCTATTGTATCACATATTCATCACATATTAACCAAATTTCACCTCTACATTTCACCACTTCCATGGCTCAGGTCCAGGGAACGCGCCACGAAGATGGACAGCATGGGACAACTGCAGAAGAGCGCCACGAAGCCGTCGGAGGCCACGTGGTGCCAGCGGTGCCGGATGTCCACCACCGGCAACGGTGGGCTGCCGTTGTTCACCTTGGACAAAAAGCCGTCAAATGGTGATGTAAACCATTGAAATTGATGGATGGAAGCAGCAAACATGCTGGAGATTGCTGGATTCCAGCAGAAAATTCGCGACGGATCTAGCAATGTTTTTTGGTGATTCAACCAATTGACTTTGAGATTTAGCCAGCTAAAATTCGGATTTGACCACAACAAATTGGTTTTAACACGATCTTCCAGTGCTTTTTGATAGGGATGCAAGCGAATCTGACTTCGTAAAATGTCAGGAGCATTGTTTGTAAATGGTGTATTTTCAAAGCAAATGAATGAATAAACAAATAAGTAGACAAGCAAATAAAATAGATTGAAATAGATAGGTACATGAGTAGAGAGTTAGATTAAATATGACTAAATAGATAATTTGGTCAATGGATAAATAACGATACATAGATATGTGACATGTATGTGCTTTAATATGAAGGACGTTAAATATGGCCCGGGCGTCTTATTGTGTTTTATTGACCACTTTGCCAAGGGCAAGGCAACTAGATATTGTGTGGCAAGCGACCGTCACCACATTGTCGATGGCACCTGGAGCGAAAGTCAGGTTTCAGACCATCTCCCAAAAAATAAATCAAGCAAGCTTAACCGTCCCAAATACTCCCAAATCATGTCAAAATTCATTAGTTCATGTTGATGCAGATATATGATATGTGCAGATTGTCCGTAGAAAAGGCAAACAATCAGCCAGGTATATATGTTCTATCCGCAACCCAGGAACGCTTGAGCGCAACACGCCCATTTTCATCCTCATCCTCGTCCAGATCCACTTCAACGTAGGGTTCATCTACACAATCACCACCTTCAGGGAGTCATGAAGACTACAAGAGTGGCATGAAGGAACAGCTTGAGCAGAAGTCGTTTTACCCTGATACATCCCAAAGAGAAAGGGCACATAGATATGCATAGATGAATAACTATAATGTATATATAGATATATATATATAATTATATATATTATAGAGATGATATTGACATATTCACCGATGTTCCTTTGCAACCCCATCTTGGTGAGACTTTCAAGTTTCTGCCGCTGAGAACAACACTGCCCTCTCAGTAGCTGGAAAATGTTCCTAGTCCTTTCCACGAAGGAAACAAGAGTAGTCATAGTGACCTACAACTACAACAACTCCTCCTACTGCTGCTCTTCCCAAGTAAAAAATGACCCCTTCACGTGGTTTCATCGTGTTTCATCAAATCATTCAAGTGGTCATGATGCCGTTGTCAGAAATGCAAAATGAAACATCTGACACCAGGACCAAACAGTTTACCATTGGTCGAACTCCCCTGGTACAGGTAGGTCCTCCTGCATCAATCGTTTTAAAAGGATGTTTTAGGTCCATATGATAATTATATGTGGAAACGACAAACAATCAACCAGCATACTTTCTGCAATAGTTGTCCCCATTTTGGCACGTATTATTATACATTCAATGGTGGTTCGTGCAAAAATCATTGCCAAAAAGTTGATAGGTTGCAGTCGTGAAGGCATTGATACACCCTAAACTAATGTACCATTCTTGTTGGCTACAAAATATTACAAAATATCTATCTCCATCTTTGAAATGCCACAGTTGCCGAATTTCAATGCCTCAACCAACAAAAAGACTCTGAGCATCCCCCATCGCTTGGTTAGAAAGTAGTCTTCCAGCCGCGATCTGGCACGGTCTATGACAGTTGCGGGGAGAGTAAGTGTCCCATTCTCCCAGTATTGTTGGATCTATCCCAGTGTATCACAATATGAATGCTTTATCTACCCTATGGATACCACAAAAAGAAACATAATAGTGAATCAAACATCGTATTGAACCGCCATGTGGGTCGGTATACCCAAAAATCGTCATCTTACTGGTGAAGAATGGTGATAAACCATGGTAAACCATCAAATATCATGGTTTCTCCCCCTTTTTCCCATGGCTTTTCTTGGGAAAAAACCTCCGCCACCAGCAGAGGCACACTCCACACAGAGCAGCCGCGAGGAGACCATCCGAGCCAATGGACATCTTCGCCAGTCGGTGCAGGAGAAAGGAACAAGAGAAGGACTGATCATGTTGGCACAGGTCATTTTGAGTTGAATCTCATGAGAAAGAAGATATTCACTTGGTGTTCTGGTGTCCGTTTTTGTGAGTCAGCCCACAAGTCTCTTTATAGTCGTATCAAAGTGCTATGAAATTAACGTCATGAGCGAATCTAAACTGCTGATGGTTTGCAAATCTCAAATCAAGTAAAAACAAACATGTCCATGAAGCCCTTTAGGTTGTTGACCACTTGCACGGCCAGGAGCGACTTTGTCGCAGGTTGTATCCTGAGGATCCCGTTGAAATCATGTTGGAAGCTTTGCCAACTGCACATTGTTTTGAACAAATGGAGCGACGAGTGCGTGGCGACTGCGAGCCGTGGAACGTGATCGGACAGGGGGGGGAAATGCAAAGTTCTACAGGTGATTCTGATAGCGTCACTCATCCACCAAAAGGCCATGTTCTATTCTGATATCTCTACCATGAACAGGTCGAGAGATTCATAGAACTCAAGAAAAACACTGGGATGGTCACAGAATTTTGTATATGATATATAGGTAACTTACAAAAAAACATACAACAAGAATACAATCTATGCAAATTGCTATGTCAATCATTGTTTTGATAAACCTGCGACTCTAGCTTCGGACTAGTTCCCCTACCTTAACAACTACTAACCATCATTTCTGTTGGCAGCCGATGGCACTTCAACCATCCCGGCTCCCAAGATTCGCCTGTGGCGGTTCAGCTGCATCCTGGCAAAATGTTGAGCTCCCAAGTAATGGTCGCAACCCAATGCCATAAACCTCCCATTAATGGTTTATACCGCGCATAAAAATGATGATGGGCTTGGGGATGGTTTCTGATTGGGTTCACTACTGAAACCACACAAATTAGTGAGACCATCCGAGTCCTTCATGTTTGAAAATGGGGAAAAATGGGAGTACGTTTCTCCTTTCTCCCATTCATCTTGCCATGAAGTGCAGTAAGTCCTGGAGTTTCGGACAAACCCAATTTGATAGATAGCATCCCAACATACAATCATCTTGTTGGTTAAATCCCCCATTCCATGCCTATCTTTCATGGGTAAATCACCACATATGATGGGCTTATGAGCTCGGTCAGCTCCTCCCCAGCATCGCTGTCATCTCTGGGCGGCTCCTCTGAGGCCGGCGCAAACAGGATACCCTCTGGTAGACTAACATAGCCATGGAAAACCACCCTTTTCCATAGATAACTCAGCTACAAATGGCCATTTTCAATCGCAAACTGACCCGAGCGTAGTTGTTTCCTAGCCCAACTTGTATATCAAGTTATGTTAATTTGTATTGTATCGATTTGCACTTGCATAGTTTATTATACATGATTCTTGACTCCAAATCCAATGATGGTTCAGTAAACAACCTCAGCACGAGTGTGAGGATCCTATATGATGGCGAAAAACTGATCCTCGGCAATTCTGCCAACCCATTTAGGGTGGAGAAAAAGCAACGATTGGTGGTTCAACCCCCCAGAATAATAGGAGTCAATTGGGATCACTCTCCAGGGATCAAAAATAGAACAAGGTCTGTTTGAAACCATACAAAACGATACAGAACGTGGAATAACTTTAGGCATTCCACAATGTCACACAGAGTTCTGTCAGCTCCAAACGGCCCATCCTCGTCCATCTCAAATGTAAGCGCCTGCGGGATTGTTGGGGACGCCATGGAATTTCTCGCCAGAAATGCTTTTGGGATGTGAACCCCAAACAGAATTCGGGATTTCATAGAGGCGGCGGCTTAAAACTGTGGAGCCCCAAACTTCCACAGTGTCTCATGTTCTTCCCTCTATTGAAATTGCCATGTTGTGGAATGCCGAATCTATCCATTTTTGGGGGTACCCCGCCCATGTGATTCGCCGTGGGTAAACAAAGAATATTCCCCAGATTGGATACATGGGTTGGATCTGAAAATAGGTTAAACATCCAGCGGTTCATCGTTGTCCCCCTCAGAATTGCCATTTTGGGATAATTGTTGATATGATATGTTCCCATTTGAACATCCCCTAAATTTCTGTCATTATGGATTTGTTTAGGCTGCTTACCAAGTTACCACTGTGTTGAGTCTTGACCCAAAATCCCAAGTGCTGTTCAACAACCCTAAGTGGAAATGCATTGACCAGCCAAGGTCTGCTTCCTGTGTTGGTTGTGTGGGTGATAAATCCATAGTAACACGGCATCATCCCCACCTGGAAAATCTAAAGTGGGTAGAAACCTTTCAGTCCCAACTTGGAAGCCTATAGTACAACCCTTGAGAAGCAGAGTCTCCATGTGGCTTGGAATCTGCCTCATCATTGCGATGATTCAAGCATAAAACAGCATAAAACTTCATTGGAAATATACAACCCCCCCCTTCTTTTGCATCCCCTACCACTGTCGAAAGTTTAACCCAAACCAATTTCCGGGACCCATGATTTCCAGCCCGCGCCCCTGAGCTGAGCGGACCTAGCGCATTTTGCGCAGACGTTCCCAAAGTGAACACCACGACCCGGACGTCCGCCGGTCCGCCGGGGGCACGGACGGGCGCCCTGAAGGAGGTATCCCTGGTCTCTGAGCCCAAAAAAAATGGCCACGCGGACCCTAAAATTCATGAGGTGGGAAAGCTAAAAACATAAATCCGGCCCAATTTGACCATCTGGCGTACCAATTTTGTAAAGGCCTTCAACAATTCAGGGTTGTTCTTAAGTATACCACAGTTTTGTTCCAAATCACAACCGCAGAGAATCTCAACACCAAATCGGACTGGTGGTTTCAAGCCCGCAGCAGTAGCCGTTGGGATCCGTTGGGCGCATCATCCCCACAAGGATTGATAATTTTGATATTGTTGAGAAAATGAAAGAATGCCTGGATCCAACCACCAACTCCAAGTCTATCACAACCTACCCTCCGTCAATCAAACATGGTTTGGAAAATGCCCCATTTGATACATGATTTTCCTATAAGCCCGATTACCAAAGGGAAACCATTATTAACCACTATTAATCATCACTAACCACTATTATACACCGTTTTAACTCCCTAAAAGGCCCTGCAACACCCCGCAGACATCCACTCTCTCTTTTGCTCAACTCGGCGCCCTCAGCTGCTCAGGCTTTCCCCGAGCAGCCAAACTCATTGGGGATGGGCCCAGGAAACGACAGATGTTGGATGATTTTGGGGAGATGTTCGGTAGCAAACTGCATCAGGTTATCCCATTTTTTGGATTTGTTTTTGGGTATGTTTGACCCATACCCCAATGGAAGTTGCCCATGTGTTTGTACAACCAGATTGGTTCAGCGACCCTGGTTCATCGTTCACAACAAGTCCTGCCAGAATCAGAGCCGCTGGAAAAGCATCATGCTACCCTCCAGTAAACAAACCCAGGCGTGGAAAGTATTGAGTTCTTGGAGGGTCCGCAAGCAAATTAAGAGCTAATCGTCTGCATGTCTTAAGTTTGGCGAGGATTCCCCGCGCGTCCGTTGCTGCTTGTCCAATTGTTGTACTTGAGGGCCAGGGGTGAGGGACGAAAGCTAGCTTGGCAGGGAGCTGGACTTGGAAACACAGAGGGCAAGTGCAGCGAGAGAGAGAGAGAGAGAGAGAAAAAAAAAAAAGAGATAGATGGATAGATAGATAGCTAGAATAGATGAGATTAGATCAGATTAGATTAGATTAGGTTACGTTAGATCAGATTGGATCAGAGTAGATTAGATTAGAATAGATTGATTGATTGATTGATTGATTGAAGGGATCTTCTCAGCACGAAAAGACTCATCACATAGGCTAGATAGCGTGGATAGGATAGAGAGGATAGATAGGAGACTCCTTAAACCATGCCCTGTGAAGGATGCCAATGATGCAGAGGATGGGGCTGCTGCTCCATTGTGTATGCGTCAACACACCGGGGAAGCCCTTGCTTTGGAGAAAAAAAATAATCGCAAATAGCAAGTGTATAGCTCCAAGTTCACCCCTTCAAAATCATCGTTGATACGTAAATTGTGTCAAATCCGCATCTTAGATATTTTTGGATTGCCACTGTCTTCCATGAAAATATCCTGAATTCTTCATGGTTGTAACTCCCATGTTCCAGTGCTGAAAAATTTCCTCCCGACCACACCGGCCGGCCTCATCCGTGCTGGCCATGTGCAGCGCACCGCCGGGAGGTGCCTGCGACCAGTGAACACATCTGGGGTTGAAAGTTCATGAGTATTCTTGGGTAAATACGGGAACTTGCATATATATATATATATAATTATATATACATGTGTATGATTTAAATGTTTCGGAAATGGTTACAGTAAGTATTAGCAATTCTGGGATTGACCACAACCAGCCACAAAGAGTGGGATAGTAGCCAACAAACACACCCATGTTACGCAATCATTTGGATATACAACGACAAAGGTTGAGATTCAACCAACGATCGCAGAGGTTTTTCAGACGGTTTGAGCAATACTGGCTACAAGAAATTGGGTTTTCGGCAAGACTGCTTGAGATGGTATCCTAAAGTAATTAGTGGTGAGCATATCAGGACATATCAATTTCTATTCAGCGCTATCTTCAGCAACAACCATGGGGGTATAGGACAGTTGAAGGACAAGATGCAAACATACATTGCATGGTTCCAAGAATTGCTGCCTGCATGGCTTCCCAATCCTAAACCGTTCGGTCCGGAAGATTGGAGAAATGCTGTCTGGAAAAGGAGCAATGTAAACCCAAACATCCCAGAACCATTAACCATCACCAATTCTTCTCAAAATGGGTGGTATCATAAACCATGCCCAATTGAGTTTACTGCAACGAATCATTGGATTTACAACATGGTGCTGCATATCAATAATTGCAAAGAAAAACATCCTTCAGAGCAAAATAAATCAACGAATTTCTGATTCACATTGATTTACCCTCTGGTGATTTTACATAGCTATGGAAGCCAATGGCCCATTTATAGATGAATTTATGATGACAACAATAGAAATGATACAACAATATCCAAAGGGTAATTATGATGTGTTTATGATCATAGATCATTGTCATTCGATTGTCACATCAGGTTATCTCAACATAGAATAGGTACCCTCTGGTAATTTAACATAGCTATTGAAAATGGCCAGTTATAGTTGATTTTCCCATTAAAAATTGTGATTTTCCATAGCTATGTTAGTTTACCAGAGGATATATGATGGTATATGATTCACCCCAGCTTGCCGCTTCTAATAAAACCTCCGGGACCTGTCTCGTTGGGCCCTCGCACCAGGCGCGGAACCGCTTGATCCCGTGCGGCGGAGGCGGCGGCGCCTGGGGCATGGGGTGACCGTCTTGGGATAATCACAAAGGTGATAGCATGTGATAGCAATGGATCTGGGTGAATTATAATGAAGTAAGGACATTGTGACATTTTGGGATAGTTGACCCTTACTAACTACTAACCATCATTCCAGTGAACTATGAGCATCCCCATTTGGGGCAGTACAATTCCCATCAACCCATAAGGGATCCCAATATATTGGGTAGTGTAGTCCACGAACTCATCATCAACCAACAGGGGTTTTGAACTTGATCAATTGTATTTTTGGTTCTACACTGCGTCCACTGTGTCTTGGGGCTCTTTCCAGTTTCTATGGTATTGAAGTAATGAAGAATCCTTGTGTTCACAACAAACATCTCAGCAAAAATCAGCAAATCATCTATTGAAAAGTGTTCCATACTCATCCATACTCCAGGTCAATCTCCCAAATGCTACCTCACATCACAAGGTTTCCCACCCTGCGCTTCTCGATCAGACCCCTGCGCCTGTGACAACGCGGGCCTCCTGTTTCTCGAGGGCAGCACTGGCATGCGGGGCATGGGATCCGGGTTGAAATCACTGGGATTTCCATCGGTCAAGCAGCTGAGATCTATGGAGATCGCCTAGCGAAAGGTGGATTAATCATGATTCTTCCCAGGGAGAAATGCCATTCAGGAGGGAGGTTGCTTTGAGGCTGCAAAAATTCCTTCAACAACACTCGGGCGGTGGCAGTTTCCCAGGGTTTCCCGGCTAGCACACAGCAATGACCCAACCTGTTGTATGGCGCTGGATGATGTCCGTCTTCATCATCCTGACATTGGGTGAGACAAGAACTTCGGGGTGCATTCCCCTTGGTTGACGGGGTGTTCATCCTCCAAAAACCACCGTTGGAGTTTGGACGAATGTTCACTGGTATTGGATTCCTGTCACTGTAACACTAGTTCTGGTATTATGTGTGTTTCTTTGTACATTGGATGTATCAAGTGTGTGTGTGTGTGTGTGTTCATATATAATATATACAACGAAGCATGTTCAAGTACTGTATCTGGATAATTTGCAGTAATCCCAAAGCAGATTCAAAACCATGTTTGATGGGTGTTTCCAATGTCAATGATATTCATGGTAAGGTTGTTTGAGGATGCTGCATTCTGCATGATCTAATGTAACTATGCAACATGTGTTGGATCAAAGAGTGGAGTGCCACGCACAAAATTGATGTTTTTCGCGCTGAACCAGCCAATGTTGCAAGTAGATTCTACCCATCAATGGGCCATAAATCATTCATGGACAGTCATGATCAGTAATGCATTCAAATTTAAGCTTGAAACATAATCTCCCCTACCCATGTCCCCATGGCCACTCATCGATCACCGCACCAGGTACAAAAAAAAAAGCGGACACCTCGTCCAGGAAGTCGTTGAGGGATTCCCGCACACCGTCCAAGTCGAAGTCCTCGCCCTAGTCACCAAGCCATAGGTACCGACCCCGGCAGCAACAGCAAGGGGGAGCACGCTAAGGAATAAGGGACATTTATTTATTTGTGTCAACCGCCTGTACCAGCACCAACAACACCTCGACAGTAACAACCACCACCACAACAACCACAACAACAACAACAACAACAACAACACCAACAACACCACCACCAGCAGCAGCAACAGCAACAGCAACAGCAACCAACAACCAAGAACCAACAACCAACAAGTTTTTTTCATTGGGCGCTTTTTCGGTGGGTACTGTAACAAAAGCAAAAGTCTGGCTGAATGATAGCCGTTCGCCAACTTGAAACAATGCAAAATCGGGTGTCGCTCGCAATATACAAACCATCACGTCATGGCAGCGTCGGCGATGACGTCATGATTAACTTCAGCCGGATTGGCTAAGAAGGCTGCCTTCTCTCCAGATTTCCAGCCATCTCCATGATCTCAGTCAGGACCAGGCTAGCTACGTGAGCTTCGTCGAAAACGTGTGATTGCCAGCCTATGTCGCATAGCTTTGCTTACGCAAGACCTTACGCACTGCTTACGCGACCACAGTCTTGACTTACGCCGCGGGTATGCATATAAAAAGACTTACGCGAAGCTTACGCTGACAGGTTTGACTCAAAACGCATAGGAATGGCTTACGCCGGAAGCTTTTTCGACCTTGGGCAGGTGCATGCATTGATACAAGAATGTTTCGCTAAAAGACTTTTGCTCAGCATGTTCCTAAAATTGCAGGGGAGGACAGTTGGGAATGCAAACCTCACTCTTCTTAAAGTGTATTCAAGGGGTTTCTGACGATGCTCACGTTGTTTCAGGGCCTGGAGCTGCGTCAAGCACTCCACCTGCTATGCCCAAGGTTCCAGATTTGTCTTGATTCGTTGGCATTGCTTTCGCTGTCTTATGTTTGGGCTAATTGAGATTTATCTTTATCTTGAATAAGTACAAGCGAACTACATGAAAGTAATCTACATGCAGCTCTTTTCCTTCGTAGTTTTTGACTATAAGGATTGTTCCAGATCAATCCTGAATGGTTTTGACGTCCAAGAAAATCCTTATCAATTCGATCCCTATGGAAATGGATTGATGCCTATCCAGTCCTATCCCCCAATATGGGAAAACAGCCCAAGTTTTGCCAACCGTGGCACATATGCTGGGTTTGATGATCAACCAAAAAAAGGCAATAGTATCCCATCAAAATGATCTACGATGTTGCTTTGGGGAAGCCGTGTAGGCAAATCAACTTGCTGAGTGCTGCTCCAAAGAGAAACGATGCACTATTCAGATTCAACAAGCTGACTCGCGGCATTACCAGGGACAATGGCGCAACTTGGAAATGAAAACCACTATGAGCTTATCATTGCCGGGGACCAGCGCCCGAACCTAGTTTCACCCTCAGTTGCCCCCTCAAAATGGGCGAAAGTCCCGAAATCATCACTTTTACCTACCTAACTGGTCCAAATGTCCTGGGGAAGTGTCGGGTCAACGGACTTTGAACACCCTGCCTTGAGCTTCTCGTACTCATGGGAACGGCTGGCCATGAGGCGCCCAAGGCACCTGAAAAGTGGTTGATGTTGCTGCTACTAGTGCGAATTTTTGGTCATGGGCTTGGCTTAAGGGAAGATTTGTAGGTATTTGGTGGGGAAAACCCATGGGTTCCGGTGATGATTTTCCATGAAAACCAAGTGAATGAGCTATTCCATATCTAACAACTAGCGTATCTATCAATTACTAGGAAAATATATTTATTGCCTAAGTTGTTACTCATTGACTGGCACTATATTGCCCTGTTGTTGCTTACGAACCATCAATTTGTAGTTCATGATATAATATGATATAATCAGTTCTTAGATGTTGTCAGTTCTTACTGACTCTCGCCGGTTGTCAGTAATTCACAGAAAAAAATACTAGTTGTTACTTGACTATTCATCATTGGTATAATCGTTGTTATTTATAATGCCTCAATACAGTATCAGTATGAATCACAATCAATCATTGTACAGTAAATGTGGCGCATCCATCTTGTCAGACCCCCGAAAAAACAAGCTGACAGTTGAAAGCAGCAACATTCAATCTCATAGCTGATGTAGTTTTGCTTTTCATATGTGTGGACCTTCCATTTTGAAGTTCAGTACACTCGACACGAGACTGACTCTCGCAGAAACCTATTGGTCATGCTCAGTCAAAGACTGCCTGCGGAAATGTCTGGCTCCTTTTGTGACCTCACCAACATCTAGTCACGAAAAATGAGGAGGTACTGAACATTGTTGAACCACCAAAAAAAACAGAGATGTTGGTGAATACATACAATAGTGTGTGTGTGTGTGTAGATACAGTATGTGTGTTGTCATTTTTTGATTGTTTGATTTATTGATTGCTGTCTATATCTACCTCTTCAGTATTGTCAACTAGTAACTATCATTGTTGCTATTTAAAAAATAAGTTATGATAGTGAATAAGGATTATCCCAATTCTTGATGGTTTAATCCCCCATTTTTGATGGGTACATCCCCATTAATGTCAAGGTGGGATTAATAAACCATGGTTTATTAATCATGGAGGATTCCCCAAATAGTGGTTGACATTAACCATTACTAATATTACTAGGGGGTTTATAAATCCCACCTTGGCATTATTGATTTAATGATCAAGGCCACCCCTCTCATGGTTTCACCGTCGAAACCGCCCGCTTGCGCGGCACCCGCAGAGGCCGGCCGCCAGCATCAGTAGCCAGGAGGCCAAGGATGAAAAGGACAGCCTCCGCACGGGAGACGGACATAGCTAGCTTCATACGGTGGGATGTGTATATATATATATATAGTTATTTACACATAGATTTATAGATATTAGATATTTTGATATTAGATATTTGATATTAGATAGTTATTGGAGATTAGAGATTAGATATAGTATACATGTTTGATCATGTTTGCAGTGCGTATTCTTTGGAAGGGCAGTTCTAAGTGGGTAAAGCTAACCACTTTTTAGGCCATCAAACAAACTTAATGAAGGCTGCTGATGACTGAAACCCCTTACGTCCCCAAATTATGGGAATCCCAAGCTGAACCACCACCATGGGTGCGGACTCTGGTTTCTTTCAAAATGGCTCCTACTTCTTCCCCAGAAAGTCCATGAAACTCAAATATGCCTGGTGTCGGGGGCACGAAACTCGAAACTGCTCTTTTTGCCACTGCCTGCACGGTGCCAACGGATCAATGTTTGGCAATGTTGGTATGGTTCATAAACCGATGGAGGGCTTGGTGGTTGGGATGTTCATCTACCCATGTTTGAGGTCTTTAGTCTTCACCCATCCTTACATTTCACTGGCATTTACGGTGCCTACCATCTTTATATATATATATATATCTACACATATACATGTATATACATGTATAATTATACATCTGTACATATATACGTCTGTGTATATATGCATATACTGCATATACCTTTGCCTGTATACATACATGTGTATTATGTACAATGTATATACATATATGTGCATATGACATATGTATCTATACACTATATACATGTATAAACATTTACAAAAATATGTATCTTTATGGGTACCCATTGCCATGTTCGACTATCAGAGTGTATAAGGAACAAGGACTACTGCAGTACGGACAAACCCCGACATGGAAGATGCCTGATCCAATGCTAGGGTCAGCCAGACATGGTTTATACATGTTTATACCACCCATGTATGATGATATGGGGGATGGTTTCTTATTGGGCTTGCCACATTCTCCCTGAAAAGAACGGGATTGGGCATTTTTTGCAGATAAGAATATGAAGTCCTGAAGTGAAGTCGCACAAATATCAACAATTCAAGCCGTGACCCATGGTCCCAGCGAGATGGTTTCACCCAATCCCAGGAACAAGGGACCCTTGAGCCATTGCCAATTTTGGTCCTTCATCAGTTGGGCAGTCGCCTTGGAAGTTTCTCCCAACATGGCAAGCGCCCATGATGAAGAGCACAAAGAGGCCCAACCTCGGCAAAGTTGGAGGCTGCGAAACCTTAATCCTGAAGCTTCAAACTTTCTATAGTAGTATAAAAGGGGAGACAATTGATCCAACAGTCCAGGTTGAACTTGAGAGTCTTTGGGTTGGATCTGTTTCAAATCTACACCTCTGAAAATGGTTTGTGGAACATTGCCATTGGCGGTCTATCACTAACTTTTCAAGGTTTACAAAGATTACAACAAAAAAGAATCACTATCTTGGTCAAGGTTGGCCAATCTGAATCAAGACTTGCTCAGCCATCCATCATCATCCATCCAAATCATCGTCCTCCAATAGTTCACCCATCATCTAAACTTTCATAACTATATCTGGCTGAATAATATTTTAAAGAAAAGAAACACAAACCTCAAAATAGCTGAAACTTGCGGCCACTTCGGGATGAATTCCCCAATCCTAACCATCATGTTATTAGACGACGTGAGGTCACTGTGATTCATCCAGATTTTTTTTCTAGTCATCCTGAAGTAGATAGAATATGGGATTTTCATTCACATTACATATTCATACATATTCCCATATTTTAGTGGGTATTTCATTGAAATGTCCATATTCATCCATATTCTGTTTACTCCAGGATGAATATGTTTCATATATCATATAATATACATATATAATATACAATATATATATATAATATTATATAATATGCATTAATCATTATCATTGATTAATATCCAATATGTCCTGAGGTTGATCCCGGATCCGCAGATGTTAAGTCGCCGACTTCAAGAAACTTCTCCAGGCCGAAGCCGAGGGGCACGGGACCTGGCCCGGCGATGGCTTCGGGGACCCACCAGGGTGACCAATAAATGGTGACCATCGATGTTTCCCCTCTGTCATTGGATTGGTTAATGGGAAAATTTACAGGAAACCATAGATTTTCCCATGAAATATAGGGGTTTCCTGTAAATTTTCCCTTACACCAATCCAATGACCTCTGGTAAACTACATCACTTAACTATGGAAAATTACCATGTTTAATGGGTAGATCAACTAGTTTTATGGCCATTTCCAAGAGCTACGTCAATTACCAGAGGGTAATAATTAGAATTAGATGTGTTCAATTATCAAGGTGTGTTCAATTAGCATACTAATTAGTAATCATATGAATATAATGGTAATAGTAATTGTAAGAATAGTAATGACGAGGTCAAATAGAGTATAATGACATCAAATACAGTGACTTAATGCAAAATTGTTTTAACATGTTTTAACATAAACTAATCTCACGGTTTAATAGTCTTGACTAGTGACCAACAATTGTACTTCATGGCCAATCAACCATTGACTCTTAATCCATGCGGGGATTTTCTGACTGGGACTTCGTGGCCAATCAATTAGAAATGGTCATGAACCCACCAGCGGCGAGATGGGACCTGATCAGGTCTCAGGGGGGTTTTCTATGTTGGAACTTCCAGGAGCCACGTCAATTGCGGTAGTATCGGGATGCCCGACCAAGCAACCACCAATGATCCTCCACTTGGTTTTGGCTGCTGCTCAATTAAGACATACCGAGTTCAGGGGGCGCCCCACGTTGACCCCAAATTCAATACTAAACTTTCTCAACCAGGGGGTTCGATGGGGTGTTTGATATTGGGCGGATGGGATTACTTACAACAGGATATGTACAAGCCTACTTAATCCCTTGCAGCGACATATGAGGACCCTCTATGATAGCTGCTGTCCCGCTCCTCAGTGGGTAGCAGGTTATATCAACTGTGGGGAACAAGTAGGATCCCTGAAGCAAGATGAAGCTCTGAACTTCGAAAGTGGGTCTGTCTGACTTTTTTCTCAAACATCCCATGGTTTATCATGTGTTCCTACTACAGTAGCCATATTAGAGGGGTAAATAAATCCACCACTTTTGGACAATCAAAACAAATCAGAACAGAAAGTTTGGGGTCTCTCCCATTCTTGGGACAACCCCAGCTAGCACAAGCCCTGCTTCACATCTTTTCGGCTGCTCGGAAGGCCAAATAGGTGCGGATGGCGGCGTCCAGATTTTCCTGGGACCGTTGGGGTGAACCAGTCTGTTTGATCTGTGTTTGGTGGAAACCCGGAAACCCCTGGAATTTTTGCCAAATAAAGAGGTCGACTAACTCATGGATCCTCGAAACCCTAGGAGCGTTGGGAGGTGACTTCACCCCTTCGTCAACGAGCATTCATCAACTATAGGTCTGAGGCATAAACTGCCATCGAAGCCCGAGACGTAGGAATCTCAACTCCAAAAAAAAAAACGAACATTTTTTTCAAATTCTTACATTTCTCCGGCCGTAGCCGAAAATTCTCACACCAGCTTGAAATTCTCACACCTGTGGCGTTCTTTATGTTTTTTCCAATCCCTTGATTCAAACAACAAGAGGTACATTTTTTTCACTCCAACTCGCCTGCATCATCATGACCCTGGTGTATGCGATCTCTTAACGCAAAAATCAACAAATTTAGGGGACAGGTCCTTTTTTTCGAAGTTTGTGACATAAAATGATATAAAATGTTGCTTTTTGAAGACTTGGAAGGTACATGTAATACATAAGATACATGCATTTTCTCCGGGTATTCCCACGCTTTTTT
>BGPT01001046.1:173553-203553 GCA_003297045.1 Symbiodinium sp. clade C Y103
AGATAGGCTAGATAGGCTAGATAGCGTGACAAGTAGATAATTAGATAGGCTAGAGAGGATAGGTAGGTAGGAGACTCCTTAAACCATGCCCTATGAAGTATGCCAATGATGCAAAGGCTGGGGAATCTGACGACGTTCCCGGGGGGGATCGAGCCACGGCCAAACTGCTTGTGAACCCGGTAGCCGGGGGGGGGGGGGAGGGGGGGGGGGATAACTCATGAAGTTTCATGGGATTGGAGATTCCAGCCCCCCCAATACCTTGCTAAAGCAAAGCAAGAGGGACTTCAGCTAGCAAAAGCTAGCTTTCGTGATTACATGCCACAACTCTCCTCGAAGGAAATTTCTTTGGTGAGGCCCACTGACTTGGTGTGCTCGGGGACCCGTTTGGCCTCCCGTAACACCGGGTGATGTGCAGTTGCTTTAAATCTTGGAGTCTTGGAGTGAAGCTAATGGGAAAATATGGGAAGACATTGGGCATTTGAAAAATATGGAAAATATGGGACACGAGCATGACGCGCTGTCAGAAAGTAAATGATGATACTTTTGCATAATACATTCTGAGTTGGCTCATGTTGATTCATTTGGTCATGGTTTCCCACATGGATCGATAGACCGTCACCACAGCATCATTTTTGGGCTCAGCGCTGTGGACGCTGGGTAGGGTGAAACCAAGCGTGCATGTTGCATGCGCCTGTGAAAGGAAAAGGACGTCTCTGTCATCGCGATGCTCATGCTTTGGACAAGAACCCCATTTGCAACATCTTTCAGGGAAGAGATTGCCAAACAACAGCATGTCACCATATGTCACCCATGTCACCTCTAGAACCAAACAACCAAAGGTCGAGCAATCGTCAAAGCCACGCATCAAGCCACTAAGCTCAGTTGCCAGGGCGTTTCTGTGCTCGCACACGCGCCTCCAGCAAGACTCAAGGGAAACCAGCAGTTGAACTGCATATTGCGCATATGCAATAGATTGCAAGAGTCTATAGTGGTATGTGCCAGATTCTTCTTTGATCTTCGACCAGAATACTCATCCTGCAAGAGGGGCATAGCGTCTATAGAGTTGGAATCTTTTTGTCATTTTCATCCAATCTCATGATATTGGCACCGGGCATGGCCTCCTTACCCGGCTAAATCCAGACCCCAACCCACAGAACGGCACAGAAGGGCGCAGACCTCCGCCTCGTTTTTGCACTTCTCCCGGTCTTCCTGGAAGTTGGTCGCTGGATCATCCTCGTTTCCATCACCCTGCCGCGAAGTTGGTCGACCAATGCCTCGGAGTCATGGCCGAGATGGTCCGAAATGTGGGATCTCAAGAAGCAGAAAACTGCATTCACAACACTTTTGGAACATATTGAAAATCTATTGAAAACCTTGAAAAGGGCCATTCTACATTATTCTACCCCCTAATGTTCGTGAGTTGCGTTCACCGCTTCTGAGCTTTAGCAGCTTCAGAGGGGCTGTAGCAACCGCTATTAGTTCACCAGGCTGCCAGCGGCTTGAACATCACTGGCTTGTGCACGGCAGTTGTCTTTCAAAAAGCTGTGGTTGTTGAGCAGGTTCTTTTGCTCCTACAGGGCGAACCTCCCTGCATGCAATTGACATCACGCCACGCCTGGGGAACTTAGGAGGCTAACCTGTCGAGCGGGCCTCGTTCTCAACTTTCTCAAAATCTCTGAAGGTCTTCCTATTGATCTTTCCAGCCTTGATCCTTGGGGCAAGATCAGGGCAAACTACAGGGCAGAAGCGGATCAACAAACATGCACGTGCTGCGCACGGGCAAAGCTGGCCAAGTTTCTGATCAGAGACTTTCTTAATGAACTTCCGTACTGCACTGTCCAATTTCTTGAAGAAGGCTGGTAGGTCTTCTGGCTTGTCCACCTTCCCAAAGCTGTCATGGAGCTGTTCGCATATCTTAGAATAAAAGGCAGCATCGTCCTTGTCAAAATTACTGGATCTCATGAATGACCTCACCAGCGTCACCATCATCGCCATCAAACTTGCTGGCTTTTCCTCTGTGTATATATATATATATACCTCTCCCTATCTCCAGCCGGGTAGTTCAAATATGCCAGCAGTCTATCGCCAAAACGATGCACAACTCGCGTCCAAATCCTAATCACCTGTCACCCAACCTTCGCAGGCTCCTCGAATTTGGCCAAGACTTGTCCCATTCTTGCCTCGGACACTGAGCAATTGCGAATTCAGCTTGGATCGTGTCCAAGGTCACTTAATGTCACTTTCCAGTTGCCTTTCGCCCAGAAACAATGAAACAAGAATGGCTAGAAACACTTACAGTAAGATTCTTAAGATGATAAGAAGGGACAGCACAATGCCTGCCTAATTACAGGTCTTTCTTTGACCATGTTCATCCAGCGAAGAGCAAGGAAAACATAGGAAAATATAGAGCTTGCTTGAGAAATCGTTAAACTGGCACAAAATTCTGTCCAAGGGACAGCCCAGCGTTTCATGTGCTCTGATTGGATGGTCGTCTTTTGCAAACGGACGCGGCAGGCCTGAGGCCAAATAAACAGCTGCCAATGACTCTCAAAATTGTCGGGGCAGCAGCTGAGGGCAGTAGCTGATAGTAGGTGACTCTTTCCGGAACATTGATTTCCCCAATCACCCATTCAACAGTGGCCCCATGTTTCAGTAACAACCATCCACCACATAAACAGCACCCTGGAGACTTGATACGCCACTAGGCCCGGCCTCTTGCTCTTCGATGGCTTCATTGAGCTTCTGTTCGGCCTGTTCCAGCTCCTGCGGTTCGCGGAAGCCGCTGTAAAACCATGTAAAACCCATCCCCCTTGTGCTATCAGCTCAAACCAGTCCATGGTTCATCTTGGTACATGAGGGGCCTCAATGGTTGTGCTGTCCCCAATTTCATCGATTTCATGTGGGAAACCACTGACGCCTGCCTTGTGCAAGGCCATGGGATCATCCGCGCTGTTCACTGGAAGACCTCCCATACGGGAGTGTCTTTAGGGAAGTTTCGATGGGTATGTGTCAAACCGTTGGGGTATATCAACCACATAAACAGCTTCCTTTGAAGATGGTTTTGGGATGTTTTGGGTACATAATTTTCACCCACTCCCACAAAGCCACAAAATGGTAAACCTAGAATTGACATGTCGCAACGGACACCAGCCTTCCATCTCCTTTTTCAACTTCTCATTCTTGTGCAGCAGCGCCTGGTGGGGACTACTGTATGATATTGCTTCTTGTCCAAATGAACCATTGATGGAGAGAATCTGGCCAACAGTAGGGGAAATATAGGCTAGGCAATGGTCATTGTCAGACACGCCTCCAAGGTTAGCTCCGCTTCCTTCACGGATTTCTTCAGCTGTTCCTCAAACGGCAAGTGTTATTCAAGAAGGGTAACACAAGCGCACTACAAGAGCATGAGGCACCCAGCTAAATTCACCATTTGGTCACTAGACAGTACCTGTAAAGGGTAGAATTGAAGCTCATGTGGAGAAAATACCCTATGCTTTGTGGCAAGGTGCCCGTTTCGGCCTCTTATACTTACCTTTCGTGCTACGAGCAAAAAGAACTTGGATCAGTGCTGTCAGTGCTGTCCTGTTCAACATCGCGGTTCAGGAACTTGTGCACAATGTCCATTACCTCTGGAGTGGCGATGGGATCGAAACCGGAGACCGCTGGAAATCAACATATTCTGTTTGCTCAGCTTGATTTTCAGATTTTGACACATCGCAGTCCTGAAAAAGAGATCAACCAGAGCTCAAAGGCGCGAGGGGAAAGAAGCATGAAGGGTTAAGTAGGTGGTCATATTTTTTGCATGTCCTTGTTCCAAGGCACATCCGCGAGGCCCGTGACATCTCGGATCTTTTGAAAGTTATCTTCGGTGGTCTGTGACCGCTCCACCTGTTCAAAGGTGGTCTTCTGCAGAAAATTCCTCAGCGACTTGACCACTGGAAACCAAGATCTGTCAGTAGGATGAACCATGATGAACCTATTCAAGGATAGAATTCTTAAATGTCCAGGATAGCAGTGCAACATTTGCCAGGTGTATTTCGTAGAAATTCGCACACCTCATCTAATGGTCTCCTTTAAAACAGTTTCCATACATGTTGAATATAAGAGGTGCACTAGATTCATTTCATCAAACATTAAACAATTCGTTTCACCCGGTCTTCTTCCATAGTCTGCCCTGTTACCTATCAGTGAGGTTCTTCGATGTTCTTTGCTGGTTCCTGTCGGCCGTTTCAAGCTGAGATTCCCAGATAGTTTCTCAATGGCATAAAGCTTTCGAAGGCGGCCAGCAGAGGTGTTGAAGGCTTCGTTGGCAGCATCCAGAGCCACCTTTGCCATGCTGCACTTGATGTATATTGATGCATGGAATGGTACATGTGTCGAACAAATACAGGTGTATATCATGTACATGTCCTGTTTCTGAATGTGGTTCTCATACATAGCCAAGATTGGGATGTGATAGGTCGGTGCTGTCAAGGGTGTCAGCACCATCCAGTACATCAGCAATCATTGCCGCCACGTCTATGTCTGCAGACAGACTGTAAAATCTGTAAAACTTGTTTTCCAAAAAATGGCCTCATGTCTCCAGCTCTCGAAGTCTGCTCGCCTCCATTCCAAAGACAAACATAATCTTGGTAGCAGACGTGCATAACACGCTCAATATGACATCAATATGATGTGTGATAAACAAACGGCAAGAACATGTTTGGTGCAAGTGACTGTGAGGAGGTGAAGGAAAGGATTAATCTGCTATGATGACACCTAACACGATTCACGGCAGTGGTGTTATAATGAATATAGATGAATATAGTGACAATGATCGTCGTCGGGATCTGCATGCTGCCGTGATGATTGCGATGCCGAGGATGCCGAGGATATGAACAAATGGCGCAAGTGGGAACTCAAAGGAATCAGACTTTTGTCAAAAGATTGCACATGTTCGCGGTGCAAAAGCTGGCATTCCTAGTGGAAACCAAGAGGAGGAGGCCCCAGCTTTCTTCATTGCAATGCCGTTGCGTATTTTTACAAAGATGATGGCATAGTGGTGTGCGTATCCCCAGATGATGCCGCCTTCCATTTGCCTCCTTTCGCTTCTCAAACTCACCTCAGAAGCTACTTCTGCAGCCCAGGCATAGGCGAACCCAAGAATAGCCAAAAAGTCGCGCTTGAATGTTTCCGACAAGCTACCATTGATAGCCTCCAAGGCTGACTTGCAAACGTCGCGCTCTCGGGTCGCCTGCGTTCAAAATGTTCAATCCGACCCATCTGGCCTTCTTGCAAGCCATCCTCTGCAAGTGGCAACACCTGCTAAGCCACACCTCCTCGCTATAGTTTTCCAGCGTCTGGTGGATCTGAACTCTTGCACACCTGCACTTGCTTCGGAATCCACTCTCTGGCATGCTCAACATTGAAATCAAATCAAATCTCTAAAAATTGCGAAAACTGAAGCGAACACCCGCAGTGCTGTGCTGTGTGTGATCGTCTTTGTGCACAACCTGATTTCTAGTTGATGTGCCATCTCCCCTGCTGGGGTATATGGTCGGGCAGTTTCTGGAGCCTCGCTTGCTCGCTCTCGGCACGCTTCTGTTGGAGTTCTCGCTTCTTTCTATCCAAGTGCTCCTGCGTATTGAACCGGGAAAAAAAAGAACACCACTGGCTTGAACGCGAGGGTACATGCACAGCAAGGCACCCAAGATACGTAGCGAATAACATTCGTTCACCCTTTTTCGGTAGGAACCTTCAAGATATGTCAAGATCTACATGAAGCTCCTCCATTTGGAACAGCTTCTGCTTTAAGATGGCCTGTTCCCTCTGCGTTCGCTTCAGCATATGTTGGTAAACTTTCTTGCTCAGCAAGGAGTCCTGGAAAAGTAGCACAGGTGAAAGGATGGAGACACTTGATCAATCATGAGAAAATCATGTACAGATGTGCATAAAGAAAACATGGCTATCCAAACACATGACTATAGTTTTAGTCTGCTACGGGTAGGAGAACTTGCGCCCCAAGTCACATGCCATGTGTAACAAGTACTCATGTTGCAGATCAACATGAATTACAGTGAAGCAGTGTGAAGCATTGAATGGTGAAGTCGAAGATGGTGAGGTGGACCATGGTCTCCTGGTTGCGCTTCTTGACCTCCAGGTACTGTGTAGACAAGGCATTCCAGGTCTCGTCCATCTTCTTGCTCCAATCCCCTCGCCAAGTTTCAACATTTGTGTGGGCTCAACCCTGACAACAGACTCATGCCATCCCCACATGCCATATCATATATATAGGATAGTATATGCATGTGATTACATGATGTTATATACATATTATGTGTGTGTGTGTGCCTGTGTGTCTGTGTCTCTATCTCTCTCTCTCTCTCTCTCTCTCTCTCCATCGCCCTAGAATGTGTGTGTGTGTGAACCGCTAGGATTCATGCGGTATAGAATTTATCACCAGATGTTATACCTTCATTCTTTCATATTGAGGTTCAAACACAGGGGGCATGCGGCCATCATGCAAACGCATGCCAACGAAGCTATGCATGATGGTGGAAGCTAGGGCTGATCACCCTAGTGTACCTGTGTCTTGTGATTTCAATGACTCTGCCATAGCACGGGGCTAAGCTGGGAACCCCATGGTAACGTAACGTAACATAACATAATCTGTTGTATCGACTCAGGCTGCTTGATTCAGGTTAAGATTCCTCAAGGCATGTACTACCTCAAGCTCGAACAGAGTTAATCTCTATCATCAGTGTGTGTTTGTGTGTGTGTGTGTCTGTGTGTGTGTTATACATTTGTCATGATATCTAGTCTAACACGGCTGCACACATGCATGCTCACACCTGTCCCCATTGTCTCATGTCAATCCCAAGGGTAATCCCAGGGGCCCTGCCTTTATTCACATGCTGCTGGTCCGCAGTACGGATCTCTTCTCGCAGGCGATTCAGGCGAGCCTGTTTGGCTTCTGATTCCTCGTGGACTTGGTCGAACTGCTGGTGCACCTGGCACAAGAAGTCCGCATGCTACAAATGGGTTTATCTGAAAATGGTGTGTATCCCCAGTCACTATAAATTCTATATAGTAGGTAGATAATAATCCATTGGAATTCGGAGGACCCCATTCTCACCCAAATGGCAGTAGCGGTACAGCATCCCACCTGGATCAAAGCCTTTTTGACCTCCTCCAGCGCTCCATCGTCTTTCGTCACCAATGCATTTGTGGTGCGTTCAACCAGCCTAGGACCAGGATGGACCAGGACGTGAAGCAACTCGCATTTGGTTCACTTTGCTTACACATCGTGTCGTGGTCCACAGACTTCACACTAACTCCCTCTAGATACTTCCAGTCAATGTGATTTGCTATTATACATATATATATATATATATGTGAATATATATATATATATGGATAAATATATATATATATATGAATATATATATATATATATGAATAAATATATATATATATATATGAATAAATATGTATATATATATATGCGAATAAATAAATAAATATATATATGAATAAAATATATATATATATATGAATAAATATATATATATGTATGAATAAATAAATAAATAAATATATATATATATGTGAATATATATGTGTATATATATATGTGAATATATATGTATATATATATATATCTCTGTGTGTGTGTATGTGTGTGTGTGTCTGTATGTACTGTGTGTGTACTGTGTGTACTGTGTGTGTACTGTGTGTACTGTGTGTACCGCGTGTACTGTGTGTACTGTGTGTACTGTGTGTACCGCGTGTACTGTGTGTACTGTGTGTACTCTGTGTACTGTGTGTACTGTGTGTACTGTGTGTACTGTGTGTACTGTGTGTAGTGTGTGTGTGTACTGTGTGTACTGTGTGTACTGTGTGTACTGTGTGTACTGTATGTACTGTATGTACTGTATGTACTGTATGTAGGTATGTAATGTAATGTAATGTAATGTAATATAATGTAATGTAATGTAATGTAATGTAATTGTATCTATGTAATGTATGTAATGTGATGTGATGTGATGTGATGTGATGTGATGTGATGTGATGTGATGTGATGTGATGTGATGTGATGTGATGTGATGTGATGTGATGTAATGTGTGTATGTATGTATGTATGTATGTATGTATGTGTGTGTGTGTCAATACATGTCATCCATGCCGCCCCTGACACTCACTGCCTGATGAACTCATGGCTCCCTCGAGCTGGTGTGTATGCTGGCGGCATGGTCGCCACAGGCAAGACAAGACAAGGCCACAAGTTCTATGTCCCGTATGCAATGTGGTATGCTGGATGTGCAGTAAGCCTTTAGTGTGCAGACACTGTTCTGGATCTGCATGACTGCCAGGTACATGGTAGGCATTGCTGAGTGCCATGTCCTATACTGTCCAAGTATCGTTGCATGCACGTGGGTGCATCATGACTTTCATGACACTTTGCATGGGCTTCGAGGGAAAGCTTGCCCTCAAAAAAGCTGCGAGTCATGCAATGTTCGTGAGCAACACACTTCTGGCCGACAAAATGTTGATGTTGCTGCTTCTGATGCTTATGCTCCCTCCCTGCCAATGCCTAGACTTAATTCTTGCTGGAACCATGCCTCACCCCAAACTGGGCACAGGTCTGCAGCTTTTCCTCATGTCTTCGCCCACGGCCGGCGCAACAGAAGTACCATGGAGAGTAGCGCAACCGGTACCATCAGCATGGTGCATGTTGCCAGGCCTAAGTAAGGGATGGTCATGGCGCAAAGTGACACGGATAGAGTGCAGTGCTCACTTCTCCCTGTATTCTGAGGCTCGGGCCAATCTTCTTCTGTGGTTCTTTGCATGGTTGAGCATCTGGGGGCTGGGGCTGGATTTGTTTGTCCTTGCGGCAGAGTTGAACAAGCCATTCACTGCCAGCACAACGATTTTATCTTGGAACAAGCAGCTGAAAGTCAGCTCACCCAAGGGCCAAATAGCCAACTGCGAAAATGACAATAGAAAGACTGCTACGCATTGTAGAATAAACAGTCCTGTAGCACAAGGTCTAAACACCAAAGCTTACACTTGTGCAACCCACTTTGGACTCCCGCCTGGGTTGAGGAAGTGGCCAATGGGACTTTCTTCGCTTTGACAGTGCTTGAAGCTGCTTTTCCTTGAGAGGGATATGTCGGAGATGTGGACTCGGAGTGGAGACATGTCAACTTTTGCGCCATTGCCAGGCCATCGCAGCCAAGGCGCTCTGTCTCTGAAGCCAGGTGGTCTCCTGGACCATGGCTACATGGTCAAGTGCCCCCAGGCCCCAAGTGATGCTCTCAGCTCCTCTTCAGCAAGCAAGGACTCCATGTCCCCTGTCTTTGCAGGCTTTGGCACTTTGACCTGATTGACTTCTGGGATATCCCAGAATGGAAAGGCGCGGAAAGCCATGGAGAACCATGGAAAGGCACGGAAAACAAGCAACACCGGGTAACATGAGACAAGATGCCCCTGACTGCCCCTGGCTCACAGAGTCTCACACTGCTCTCCTGGTAACGGAGCCGGCCCACGCCCGTTTTGTCGCGCAGTCGCGGTTCGTTAACGGTGCCGGCTTTGGACCGGAGCTCTGCACAGCCGCCTACCAGTCTGAGACAGGCTCGAGCCGAACTAATCCTCAGAGTCAGACTCATAGCCACCCAGACCTCAACAGCAGCAGTCCCAGGCAATCATGGAGATGTCTGTGATGGCTTTGCTGTTCTTTTCCCAGTCTGAGCAGTGAAACGTACAAACAATATGGGCAACATCCGTCCACAGGATTTCTTTGGCAAAACTATCTTGGATCATGAAGCCCTGCAATGGCCGGGCGCCTCCAATGCCTGCTCCTCCAGGTTCTTCAGCAGGCTTCGACTCCTAATCCCAACCAATCAAATCACAACATAACTAGACACATCAAAGGCAAAAGCTCCTCCACCGCTGCTTCCTCCAGCTTAGCTTTTTTGGCCTCTGGTTCTGGCCTTGTTGAATGAGGTGATCATGGGAGTGCTGGATCCACTTTGACCTGTAAAGTAGGCCACAGGATGTTCTGACAATTGTTGCCTTGCCCTATGAGAACCCTCAGACTACTTACATGCCCTTCTCTTCCACTTCCATGACTTTGAACAATAGATGAAAATGAGATGATATGGCAAAACGTGGCTGGCGAGTGGAAAGAATGCCGGCAAGTCACGTTTGGGCCTTGACTCCTTGAGTGCGCAAGTTTGGGAACTGTCAAGGGCATCGAAACAGCACAATAGCCCGGTGGTAGTCCATTCAAAAATCTCAAAACACCTAGCATTTTTTCCAAAAAGACTGCTGCGCTCTGCTCACACACCTAGGACTTAGTCTACGCATTTTCTTGCGAGTTTTGGCCCACGGCTCCATGAGAGGTCCGGCTAAATCCAAGCCATGTGTCCACCAACCTTCAGGAAACTCGGCAGTTCCTTGCGCCAAGGCGGTGGACTCCGGTGCAACATGTGCAATGATCGGCCACAGCATGCTCCTAGCCCCTCGGCTTAGAACTCTTGCAATGGCTGGAGGTGTAAAAGAATATTTGCATGAGAATGTGTGTATGTACATGTATATATACATATATATATATATACATATATATATATATACATATGCATATATATATATATACATATACACATGCATATACATATGCATATACATATACATATACATGCATATACATGATCCAGCCATCAGCCTCCCAAAAACGGGAGACTACTATCACATGGTGATACCAAGTGAACCCTTCTCTTGAATGGAAGGGCCCAAAGCAAAAGGCAAAACACAAAGGCGTTCCCATCCCAAGCTGGGAAAAGACAGGCTGAGAAGGTGCGAGTCAATCCGCACGCCCCTACAGGACTAAGCACTGTAGAGACAACGCCAAAAGCAAGAAGAACCATTATGTATATGTACATATACATACACATATACATACATATATATATATATATATGTGTGTATGTATACATATCCGTGTGTGTGTGTGTGAATGTGTGCGAGTATGACGACTATGACTGATGAAAGGAACAAACCTATCAAAAGCATGAATGGATCTGTGTCTGGGTTCCTTTGTTTTGGCTACCAGGAAGCCCCTTGGGATTTGCAGTCCAGGCACTCTCTTCGTGTTTTTGGCTGAAGCGCGCTCTGCCACCAACGACGCCAAACCACCCTGGAGTAGCCGTTTGCGCGTGTATATGATGCGTTTATCCATGTTTTTACATCATTGCATTGGTCCCTTTTCACTGTCACCCACCTTCCGCTTGACTGAAAGACTCAAACTCTGGCATGAGCGCCATGCTGAGCTCCAGAGCTTGAGTATCGGATTCCACTGCAAACATGAAGGTCTCAAGAAGGTATATAGTTGAAATCCCCCTGGAGCTATTTCAGCAAAGGTGCTTTGTTTGCGTCCTTCTTTTGGCTTTGCTGCAGCTTGGCAAACTCAGCCAGCTCTTTGGCTTTGGCCCGACCCTCCTGGAACAGTGGGCAGGGATGGAAGACTCAGCACCTGGCAGTTGACCACCTCAGGCCTGTACTAGGAGTTGAACCACCAAGAGCAACCCTCTACAGAAACTTAGTTGACCAAGCGCGGCCAGATTTGGGAGATAACGGAAATAATCACAATAATCTTGAGTTTTTCATCATGTTTCGCCACTTTTGGCCTGTCCTTGGCACGCTGGGCGAGGAACTCCTTGTTTGGGTCCTTGAGGGGAAGATCGTGGAACTCTATTCAGATATTCCGGAAAAGAAATTCCTTGCATAGAGATGCATAGAGACTCAACAGGTTTTCAATAAAAGGTGCGGCTACTATACTTTCTAACCCCTGTTCATTCTATTCTGCCTTTTCTGCCACGCGGCTACATTCCTAAACTGCGTCTTGTCATGTCTTGCCCAAGAAAAAGCTAGTCCCAGCGAGGAATCCCCCTTCCTCGTCTGTGATGCCAGCGGCTTGGGCAACTTCCTCCAGAGCCAGTGCGATATGTCCGGCCGAGCAGGCCCTATGTTTGGTGAAGTTCACTTGTAAGAAAAAAGCGCGGTGAAGAAAGATACGAAACGGCTTCTCCCATAGTCTCCCATGCTTTCCAAATCTTGTTCGGAGAGAAAGTGAGAAGTCCTCATCAAAGCCATCGTCAGTTGTCAAGGAGACATCCTGGGTAGCACGCTTCTCCCAGCCTGCAAGCATGCAAGGATCAGTTTGCTTAGAAAGAGCCCCATCTGCACTTCGCGGAACAAGACCGTTTCCAAGGAAACCCTGGCCAGTGCTCACACCCCGAAGGAAAAACCGATTGCTCTCACGATGGAACTGCCTGCTGTGGATAGTCCTCCACCATAATCCCGTGCAGAGAGCCCCGCCATCGCAGGGGCCTCTGCGGCAAGGGGTTCAGGGATCAAGCTGGATGGCAAACACTTTGTTGGCAACAATTGGATCAAAATGTATGAAACGAGCTTCTGGCCAAGGCATCAAGGCGCCATTGAGACGCAGCTTGAGCAAAAGGGGGTCATGAACAGGGCAGCCACAAAGATCGGCAAAATACACTGGTGTCAAGTTTGAAAGCCATCCTGGGAAACTGGAGAGGCAGCGATGCTGACCATACATGACTATATCATACTTTTGTACATTTCTATCCGATATTTTGCTAGCCAGGCCAGGGTGCAAGAGAAAAGCTCTTCTGCCACCCTTTTTCAAAGTATCATCTGGGAGAATGTAAGTTGTTAAGTAGTCAAAAGGAGGAAGGCACCCACTCTGCGGTTGCAAAGACAAGTGTTGAAAAGCTGCCATTCCTTTTGGATCCTTTCGGCATTGGAGTGGCACCCCATCGACATCATGTTTGAATAGTAAAAGTATGTTCATCTATGTTATACTATGACTTCCATCATAATCCATCATCACACTCTTATCATTCCACTTGTTGCACTGCTCTTGCTGTCTGCAGCTCCGCTGATTCTCAGCTCCCCACGGGTCGCATTTTCGCTTCACCCCAGTCTTCCAGGACCTCTCACACTGAACACAAAATGGCCATTTAATTTGCGGCCAGCAGTGGTATGCAAAGGAAAAGGATTTTAGGAGATAGTTTAAAAAGCATCTTCACACTCTTCACACCCAAATTTGGGCATCTTACATCTCAGCATCTCTCATCATGGCTATCCAGCTCAATAGCACGACACTGCACGACATAGCACGACTCCCACTGCCACACCTCCTCGATACTTTGTTTGCCTCAGGTCGCAGGCAACAGCAAAGACCTTCCCCGCTCTGTGCGCTGCAAGGATCATCTCCAGCTGAGTGGCCATCAAGCAGCATCGTCACCGAAGCCGCCTGCGGAGCAGGAGCAATGTCGTTCAGCTAACACATACCACCGAAAAAATATGCGCATTAAAATTATCAGCAAAAAATGCATGACAGAAACGGAAAAAACAATGTGTTTTGAGTCTTTGCATACATCTCTCTGTGTGGATTTGGTTTATATGTTGATCGTGCCTTTAGAAATACATTCCTGGCAGACTCTTCCTTTCCACTGCTTCTCAAGCGCCGTGCGAGCTCACGGCCCGTCTCAATGGCTAGCCTCAGAAGTCGGAGGAGAATCTCAAACATAGGCAGGGTGTTTTTAAACACTGCACTCGCTACACTGAACAGAAACAAGCAATACAGCAACGATCACACACCAGCATATACACAAATTCACCAGTTCCCGCAGATAGTTTGCCTCAATCTTTGTTGCCCTTGCCAAAGCGGAGCAAATTGGATACAAATGGGTATGGCACCGAAGGAATTGCTCCTCTAGGGTGCCATGCCATGGCTAAGGCTGAAGGACCCACGAATCTCTTGTCCATTTGGGTCCATGCTGCTTCGAAAATCGTCGCATGCTAAATGTGCTAGGCATTCACTAGATTAAACATGATTACGCTCCAAGGCCGTGGCCACACCTGTACCCTGCCCACGCCATGAAGACTCCCAAAATCTCTTCAGCGTGGAAATCAGCTTGTGACAAAGCTGCCGAAGAGGAGAGAATACAGAGCTTCTGATGTGTTTGGGCAGGTGGCGCGGCACCAAAACATACGGTAGGTAAGCAGAACTCGCTTGGAGCTGGTCAAAAAAACTGCCAACAAAAGGTCGCTGCACAGGCAGTTGATGCATTTAATTCCAGAAACAGATTGTCATGATGTGCCTAACGTACGTACTGCGTGACTTTCCTTCACAAAGCCGCTAGGCCGTAACTAGCTGTTTCTGAGACCAACGGGCCACGTCTCAAAGCCCGGCTGACACTGGGACCTGCATGGTGTTGCCCAAGTCCTGCTTGCTCAGAGGGCCAGAGTTGAAAAGCGAGCTATGACAGCCATGACAGCTATGGCAGCTATGGGCTTGCAGAGTGTGCACCAGCATTTGCTCGTGATGACTTCCCTGATACCAACCGTGTCATACTGCACACCCATGCCCGGTTCCTTTCTCAGCAGCCCGCAGTAGCCTACAAACCTGACCTCATATTCTGTTACAATCGACCATTCAATGCGAACTTGTTGGTGTTCGATGTTTTTCGATGTTTGCGGTGGGAGTCTCTGAGTTTGGTGAATCCAAAATCTACAACTGCCCAAAGGGGCTACCGCACTCGGCCATCGGCGTCCTGGCCGCCCTGCTGGACGATGGCGCGCTCGGTCAGAAGCATGATCTGAGGCTATCGGGCTATGGAGGAAAATACGCACCTACAAATTGACATTTCAATACATTGGGTGAAAGCTTTGGATAAATACCGACCTTTAGTACGGAAGATACCTCAAGCATCCTCCGGCACATAGACCGCGTGTAATTGCTTGTACGCCTGCTAATACTTGCAACCTTCCCACAGGGAAATGCCAGCACCCTCCCGACTTGAGCCCCTCAGGCGCCACCTTTGAAACGATCTGGTGGTTGGTCAGGGCACGTGGGAGGGGACGGCGGCGTTCATTGACATATTTGTTGTTGAAAGGCTCCTTCCAATTGTTGCCGCCAATCCTCAGAGATTGGATCAAAAATTGGGGGATAGCCCGGCCTTGCACTCAACTACTTATGGATTTTCCAGGGTGTCTATGTTCCAGCTGGATCTTCACACATCATACTTCCAAGGATCTGCTCAAAAAGTACATAAGTGGTAACTTTGATCTAGCAGAAATGGCAGTTTCAGGAATGCAAGACTAGGTAACTACATATCAGTGGTCAAAAAAAGTGGACTACTTGTGACTAGGGAAACATGTCAGATGCACCATGATTGCTGCCTTGACTCTTGTGCGTGAGGTCGTAGGGGATTGCCTTCCCTCCGTGCATGACACCAATGAGACCAGCAAGGGTAGCTGCTTGGTTGTCGCAATCAAAGCCAGCAGCAATAGCCACACCCACAGTGCGACGGAAGTCACCACCACCATACAGGAATGCCATGCCACCCATCAGGCCGTTGATCATAGCGGAAACCCCGCAATTCCAAGGAAAGCCTGTGGAGTCCAAAGAGCGCAAACAAAGCACTTCACACATCATATCACAATCCCGTATGCATACAAATATAACTTATACAATGCGATACCACATCAAGCGTTGCATCCCAACTTGTGATAATACAACTGTCGCACCCGGGATGGCTTTACCATCCTTTCCTGCCCCTGTAATTCGCTCTCTTGAATTGCCCATTTCAGTGATACCAATTTCCCAAGGCCTCCACAATCAGCCGGATACCGGGCGTACTTGTTCCTGATTTTGTACCAGGTGGGCTTCCAATCGTTTGGGCTCTCATTCTTCCATCTGCGAACGTCCTGCAATCCCTTGTGGAAGGGGCTGTCTCCCGGTACTTTGGACATGGCAATGCCATAGAGTTGGTCCACATTGGAAGAGAAGAAGGCGCCAGAGTACAACGCAGCATAGAAGCGAGTGGGATGAGTTCCCCAGGAGTCGCTGGTGATGCGTGCACCCCACTCCGCTCGCTCCACGGCCTTGTCAACCATGCCCGGATACACTGCGCTCCAGATCTCATTCACCAACTGAGGGTCAATGGTCCACCAATAACCTCAGTATCAAGATTTCACTCAACTTAGTCCAAGACCAAAGCCATTTTCTCAACAAGAAAACTAACAAGAGCAACGCAAAAAGGGGCAAAAGTTAGAGGGTGGTGTTGGCTGCGATCCAGCAGCGATTGCTTGACTGCGACCCAGTCTGAGGTGGGAGTTGACCTCGGTTCATGTTCTCTCGAGCGACCTTGTTGGCAAACCACAAGGCATCACCGCCATTGACGCGAATGTGCACAAACCTCTTCCAGTAATTGGCGATTTGCTGGTAACTCAAGTCCAATCCGTGTCTCTCCAAGGCGTGAAGTGTCACGAACTCGATATCTGTGTCGTCATCTGTATAGGCACCTCCGACTTATGGAATCCAGGCAACATGCATGAAGGTTTAGGTCAAAAGCGTAAAGAGTTGAGGAGGCAAAGGGATCCAGGACACACAAATGGAGGCGGAGCTTTTTGGGGGGTGTCTCGACTCATGTGCCCTTCGAAATCTTGCAGCATCCATCCCCTCTCAATAGATGTTTGTATCTAATGGCTGGGTCAGCTGGTTGAATGATAGGCAATTAGGTCCAAATGAGGAGTCTGCAGAGTCCTGAAGGCCAAACAAGCATGTTTTCTGAAGCCCACCTTGCAACTGACTCAACCTCTGAGGAATTCGTCCACGGCCGTCAGTGTTGATTCGCAACCCTGATGCACGGGCACTGCCCAAATCGTAGTAAGTCTTGGGCTCGAAAGGCATTGGCTCGTTGTTGTACTGGAATTCAAATGGCAACCCCATGAAGTTGCCCACCAGCTGTCCCACCTGAGCAAAGCAAGTGATGCAAAAGTGATGGAATTGGAACATGCACCAGCTCCCTTTTCTTGATCTAAATCCCAGTATACTCAAGCTCCAATTGTAGGTCGGTGTTCATTCCTTTTTGGAAAATGACCAGGACGAATTGTCACAACATGGGCCGCCATGTGGCTGTAATTAACAACAAACAGGGATGGCATTAGATCGCATAAGCTTGCAACCAGCATGCTGAGTTTGCTGTTCCACCAAGACCAGGATCAGCAGTAAATATTGGACGAGGCACCCAATAGCCCATGATCTTGTCATAGAGCACATCCTTGCCAATCACCTTGCCGCCCCATGCCGATTTGGTCAAAGTCAAATTGTCCGGCTTCGTCAGATTGCTGCCCCGCAGCAAAGGCGCATCTTCTGCCGAAACCAAAGTCAGGCCCAGGACGAACAGCCGCATTGCTGCCATGGCGAAATATCAAACTTCTGACCTTACCTAGCACCTGTTATATAAGCTGCAGCATGGCACGCGGAAAGTCACAAGCATGCAGAGTCCTGCCAAAAATCTGCCAAACATCGCTGATCTACAATCAGACTCTTCGATTTGTGACTCCCAAAGCAACCAACATGACGCAACCAATTGGTTCCTGTCTAGATATTGGATACAGGGTGATACCTGCTGAAAAAACTTCCATCCTTGCGTGGCCAGCAATCCCTGGTCAAAATGGCAAGTGCTCAGTGAAGCATCAAGCCCCACATGCAGTCCAGCCGCTGTCCATCAAATGCCAACGTGAAATGATATCCCAGTTTGCTGTCCAGCCACTGGCAGGGCATGTCCAGAATGAGATCCAGGATCGTCAAGACAGCTTGATGAGATGCCTTGCTAGAAAGGTGATGGTACAGGTCGGGCAAGACTCCAGATGGAATGGAAACCCTGAGACCCTAAGACTACCCTCACATGTTCTATTACTAAAGCATTCCGTATTCAATTCAATCTTCTATTATCTTCTTAGGTTTAGGTCTTCTCCAGCTGGGGTCTTCATTTTTTGGAGGTATGACGGTATGACCTGCTTGGCAAATCAGTATATACACAACCCAGCCAAGCACCTCTGGGTCCGGAAATGCAAATTCATTGGCCAGTGCGAAGGTCAGCTGGTGATGCGGATGCTTGGAGGTGAACCGGTGGCATTTCATCAGCTCGTGACCTTCATCCTCTTCTTCCAAATCCCCGGAGCGAGCAGCTTGCAAGGATTTGGCGGCCTTCCTTATGGCATCCAGCTTTTGAAAATGAGCCTTTGTCTGTTGATTTAGAACTGCTGTATAGGCGGAAGTTGGATGACTGACCATGGTGACGATGGGCTAATGGAAAATATCTCAGCTCAGCTATCAGCCACTGCTGTGCGAGATGCTCTTCAGCTTCAAACAGCTCAGCCGTCTCCAGTGTCTCCTTGCAGGCCAAACAACGGAGACGTGACTTGTCCAGCGGCAGCCTGTCACCTGTGGCCGTGGCCGCAAAAAAAAAAAAACAGCAGTGGAATTCACGGTTCCACGGCTTCCACGGTTGTAAAATGATGTTCCTGTGATATCAATCGTTTTGAATCGTTCATATCCGTGCTAGCACGTCTCCGTGGCATTTTTCATCTTTGTGGAATTTTGCCGCAAGCTGCATCCGAGAATCTCCTTTGGCAACTGATCTACCCACTATCCTCTGTACAAGTTACAAGCTGCCCCAAGAACTGGCAACTGTATATCATATAACTATCCACTATGTCCTGTCATGTCCAGTCCTTCCATTCCAAGGTCCACTGTGAGGAATATTGCGGAGGCATCACCATCCAATGCTATAGGACCACATGTTTAACTGTTGGCCTCCTGCTACCATTGACCCCACGGTCTGCCCCTTTCCTGCCTCCACAGGGGCAGCTGAATCGGCGCGTATCATCCACCGAAGTGCAGCGCTGGCATTGGCACCTGGTCATGAATTTCGATAAGTAGCAAGTAGCGTGGAAAATGGAGCAGCTAGCAGCCTTGCAATTGCCAACAGGGAGCAACCAGTGACTGTGGCTGGCCTAAACTCATAGCGCTCCTGCAACTCCTGCAGTGTTAAAGTTCTGGTGTTCTGGGCGCTGGACGGTGCCCCACTTTGACACCCTCCTGTCTCTGAACCGTGACTTACCTTTCAAAAACTTGTCAATCAGCAACAATGACAAGCTGTACAACCAGAGCTAGAACATGCTAGAACTACAACCACCAAGACGGTACTCGCGTTCCTTTTGCCGGGAGGAGATGTCCATCAGCAAGCCAGCATCGTCCAAATAGGACACGGTGACTTCCTGGTTTGCCGTGCCATGCCATGCCGTTCACTGTGACCCGTGAGACTGTGGCCTCTCCAACGCTGATGGGCCGCACTGCCCGCAGAGTACCAGCATCACCGTCGACCAGGCCTCAACACAGAGAGATAGTGTGACCAGATGTGGCCGGTGTGGCTCACTCATCTACAGTGTCCACGTGCAGCCAGCGCACAGTTCGGCAAACATGAGTGGTTGGCCCTCGCCAGAGTCGGGAAAACCACCTGCAGGAAGCCAAACAAAAATTCCTTCAAACATAATGCAAAGGTGAAGAACATGAAAGGAAGATTGTTTCCGCAAAGCTTGGTGTTGCGTCTTTGGTCCGCCTGGTCACGCCCAGAGGGTCCAGCTCCAAAGGAGTTGAAATGCACCACGCTGCGAACAAAAAGGGAGGTCTCAGGATCTGCCTGGTGGCAAAGCTTTTGCAGGGACATGCAGGGACCACCACACCTCTGTGTGAGTCAGGAATCTTGAAACTGCCAGATGTCTAGAATCATCTCCACATGTTTCCACCACGAGCCCAGCCCTATTGAGCCCACATCTCCCTGGTTTTCCATCATCGACCCTCCAGATTGCATGATCTCTGTGCCTCGGAGGCAGTCGCATGCCGCAAGCGCCTCACAGCTGCACTGTCGCCCTCAGGGACGAAGAGCTGAGCCTGGCAGCGAAGAAAGTCTCAGAGGGATTCTGCAGGTGAAATCAAGCAGATTTAGAATTACAATGTACTATGACTATTACCATCTATTAAACCATCTATTACCGTAAAACATTCTACTACACCATTGCTGACCGGACCAGCTCAAACGCTGAGTAATTACGCTGGGGAGTCCACAAATGCAACCACATGCAAACACTTGAGCCTATTGTTTTGTCTCTTCAACATGCATGGTCAAAGGTTGCGTCAGAGCACCTCACGAAGACGAGATGCTGCTGACAAAACCTCCGGATTCCAACGCCGGAGACGCAGCACAGGTTCTTCGCACAGAACGAGGTCCTGAAGCGAAACTGCATCCAGGAAATCGCCAGGAATATTCATCGGAGGCCATGCAATGCTGCCAAAGCAACCAGAACAAATAAAAATACTATAATGAATCCGTCCAAAGCACACCGGGCTCAAAGGCTTTCGATGCTCGCAGAAATTTCCCCAAGTGTGGCCGCTCCGCATCGGAGACCACAGTCACAGCCATCAGGAGTGCAAGGGGGGCACACCTGGCATCTCTAATTTTCTGCGTAGTGTTCTGCGTAGTGTTCTGCGTGATGTTCTGCGAGGCTGCAAGGGTTGCGTGGGCTGAGATGGGTGAGAGGACCGTTTCATGCCGTTGAGGAGTGATAGTCGCTTTTTTGAAAAACCAAAAAGGGCTTTGATGTCTTCTCAGTGCTGTTAAGTGTTGCTGTAAATGATGTTAAGATATATTAAATGCATACACTTGTCCAGAAAACCTTTTGAACATGTTCTATTGTAGCAAAATGATGGCTTGAAGTCTGAAATGGCTCCTAGGGAGGAACACCAGACAAGTATTAGCAATCCATTCCCCCAGTTTGGCAACAATCTTTCAAAATCCAATGGGATGCCTGTCCAGTTTCAAACCCTGCAGCTGAAGCGATCTCCAAAGAGCCTTCAGCAAGGGTGGGCGACTGATTTCATCCTGCAAAGGTTCCAGCTTGGATAGAGGCTTGGATAGAGGGTTCATACATGTTCGTACAGATTCATTCAGGTTGATGCCAATTGATGAAAAATGATTAAAACTTCAACGTGACTCAACGTGGACTCATTGGATCATCACAGTCTCCGTGACGGCTCGCTGACAGTTCACTCCTCATCTTCAGAGTCGCCGAGGTCTCAGAATTCTGAACTCTTAATAACCCTTACGCACTGTCCGCACGTTTCCACATTTTTCTACATCTTTCTACATGTTCCTAGCTCTTTCTACATCTTTCTACATCTTTCTACATGTTCAATCAATGAGCCGCAAAATCCCATGCCTTAATGGCTCCCGGCATGGGGGCATTATCATCCTGGTGCGCAAACAGGCCAAGGGACCCCTTGACGAACTGTGCCAAGATGTTTGTTTCTTATTGATTCCAAAGGTACAATAAATATACATGCATATATAAATTATAAAGATACATGATATCCATGGATACTGCATACAGCTGTATCATGCCTAACCTACCTGGCCTCTTTTGCTTGCTCTCTACGAATTTCCAACCAACCACAGCTGCAGTTTGAAGGGCCTGCTATGTCTGCATGTTCCAGTCCTTAGTCAAGCTCAGAATGTCATGGTAACCTCCAAGTGCTTTGCATAGTTTTGCATTCTCTGCGGCCCATGGGAAAGAGCCTTCTCTTCTGAATTGACATGACATTCAATGCTGAGCGTCAATGAAGTGATCGATGGGCACTTCCTCATCACTCTTCCCACCGGCAGCCAGGAACCTTGTGTAAAGACCCTCGGCACGTATTTGACGTCATGTTATGCCATGAGAATAGCCCCCTTTGATGGCACATTGACTTCACGGTTGACAACTGCACATGTCACTTGTTACAGGCTTGCAATTTCTCAAGCATTGAAGCCACGGCAATGTGAGGCTTTCTATTTTGTCAAGAGCCATGCTCGTTGTCCGCTGGAGCTGCTTTGGCAAGAAAGAAACTTGAAAGCAAATGGCTCCTGCTTGCTTTGCCTGACAAAACCTTTCTCTGCAACCGTCCAGGTAGCGCACAAAGCTTTTTTTTGTTCAACAACAGTAACATTAAATCAAACAAGCCATTCCTTCTCAAAAACCAAAGGCTCCCAATCGGATCTGATAGGTAGGTCAATGCTCTCACAACTTTGACCTCTTTGCGTGATGCAATGCTACTACTGCACAGCCGCGATTGCGCAAAATGTCTCGCCTCCAGAACGATTTGTTGGTATTAGTATATTACATTTAAATATGAATCATTGAATCAACTCAATCTGGCTATGACCGGCCGTTCCAAAGCACATGCTTTGCAACAAACGCAGGCTGCAGGCTATGACTTGGATTTGGATTTTGAGCATTTGCCCGTCACGACCAAGCACCCGAGCGCTGATTAAATCGTGCCAAGCACGGCTCAGAAGGAGTCAAGCAAAGCCCTTCTTGCCTCAGCCTCAGGAAATGTCAAGGCCACAGGATTAGCAAATTTGCGCAGGCACAGAAACAAGGTTGTTCCATGCCATTTGAAGCTAAGGAGCTGACAAGCAGCAGCAGGCATTGCCTAACATCATAACTTCAATCCCCTGCTTCTGCGCCGCAGAAACCTCAACGAAATGCTTCAGCTGCTGAAGAGCCCTGTGACTTCGAGTGGATTCCGTTCAGCTTGTCTTGTCATTGCTTGTCCTCCTTTTGCTGCTCAGAGGCTGGGCGAACAACGCGAGGACAGCCACAATGGCAAGCCCTCGCACTGCGAACCTGCGGAAGCAGTACATCCAACCGCCGTAGAACAAAAACACAACCAGTGGTGTACTGCTCGTGTCCATATCAAACCCAACATTCTTGGAAAAGCATTGGGCTGCCAGGGTGCGGTGGCAGCTATCTAAGATTGATCTTGATTTTAAGGAGAGCTTCAGTGCCACAATCATATACAGTTGTGTACATGCTGTTCTGACTTCCGCCTGCAGATAGACACATGATGACATATGTTTATACATAAATTTGTAAATATATACATATGTCTGTAGTGTAGTGTGGTGTGGTGTAGTGTGAGGTAAGTGTAGGGTAGGGTAGAGTAGGGGAGGGTAGGATAAGGCAAGGTAAGGTAATGTGTGTATGTATGTATGTACCTTCATAAAATATATGTGTGAATGCATTCAAATCATTTGTCGTGTCGTGTGTTGAATGTATGTATGTTCACGTTTGAGCTGTGAATGCATTGATTGTCTTTTTAGATTGTCTCACAAAATGACCTCCCCCATCTGCCCTGACATCTCTTTCCCACTGACCTACGGATCACTTTCGTCATGGTAGCGAGCGGACCGTGGTTTTGACCTCCCAGGTGATTCTTCAAAGCTGTGTTGACACACCACGATCATGAAGATAGGATCACCAAAACGACGCGCCCAAAACTACTTGTAGAACCATGTGAAATGTTGTAGAGTCTTTATTCAGCTAGACATCATCCTAATTGTCTTGCAGAACATGGATGAACATGGCATCATTGTACAGAAAGCGACCAACGCAATGGGCTCAGCCATGACACGAACTGCCAGGCAATTTTGACCACTGCGGCCATTGTTTGGCCGCCAGCTTTCCGCCACTGTCGCCACGGGCGCGGATTGGTCGCCACAGCTTCGGCATTGGTTGGCCTCCACCCCCAAACAGCATTAAAACCAGCAGCAAATGAAATCGAGCTGAGAACGTCATGGAAGGCGTGGAAAATCTCATCTCATGCAGAATGATGAAAGTGTTGAAAGTATTGAACACTCAAATTGCTCCAGGAATCACTAGGGATCACTGGGTCAGCACATGAACAACTGCAGCCTGGCCTTGGAGACATTGTGTGCTAAGCCTTAGCACAGTGTAGCAGCCACTCAATGAGAGCCCTGAGGAAACCGAAAGGCTTGTGTTCAAGTTGAGTGGACACGCATGTATACAGTATACAGTGCACCATGGTAATCAATAGCATACTTGGTAAGTATGTATGCCCCCAAGAAAGTTGAAGCAAGAATCATCCACTGCAGAACCAATCATGTGCCCGCGGTGGGAAGCAGCACAGTCGACACAGCTGCTTGGCTGCAATGCGACCTCGGTCAAGTTTGGAGAAAAGTTGCCCTGTCAAAATGAGGCATTTTGGCCGGGAAACCTATGAATTCCAAGGGGTCAAAAGACCCCTCCTTGCGGACAGACCATTGGTGCAAATGGCATCAAATGGCTTTTGTCTGGATAGACTCCACAGGAGCAATCTTTGAATTGTTTCCTACAAGAGTCGCTACTACTTCTCTGAAACGTCTGGCAGCCGCCAAGACACAGGTGGTGAGCTTTCCACCTCGGCCCCACATTCCAAGCACCAGGTTTTCCTCGCAGGGTTCTCTCTACAGGGCCACACGTTGGCTTGCGCCTGCCACTATCTAATTTGTAGGAAAATTGCCTGGGTGACTCTTGCCAAACCAAACACAATCAATCCTGAATGATCTGAATGCAGGGTCCTCAGTGTCGTTCAAGTCCCAGGCATAGTCACCTTCAGGTGCAGGGTCCTGTGGGCACGTGAATATATCGTGGACAGGAAGGTGGCAAAAGTAACGCACTACACTCTACAAGCCAAAAGCAAACTTTATCAACGTGTACTCAGCTCTAGGACTTGGGTATGTGCAGCTGTTTGTCCTACCGCGTTCAGAAGTCTTGGGAGCGGATTGGTTCTGATGTTTCTGCGTGATGTCTCCAAGAATTTCATGGAATTATATTGAATTTATGTTCAAGAAGCGTCAACGCTTGAATCCAAGATCTGGCAGGCTGCAGGTGTTTGACAGAAGCTCTGGCGTCATTTCCCTGAAATGCAGGCAAACCATGACATAAACTTGCCCAAGCCTTTGGCAGGCTGTCGGCAGCTGCAACTGCTCCTCAAGAAAGTGGTACAAACATGTAACATGTGCACATGCTCTTCGAAATGGTGTATGAGCTGGCGAACAAAAATTTGCGCCGTCGAAACGACCAGCAGCGTCTCCTCTAGCAATCCTTTGCTCTTGTGCCAGTGTCCTTGCTGCACCCGGGGATCCAGAAACGTAACCGTCGTCGTCGTCATCATCATCATCACCACCACCACCACCAACAACAGCAACCGCCACCAACAACAACCACCACCACCACCGTCACCGTAATGTCACTATCACCACCACTTTCATCACCACCTTCATCACCACCTTCATCAGTATCATCAGCATCAGCATCATCAGTATCATCACGAGGACTGTTGGCGACGTGGGGCCCTGTCCTCACTAGCAGTGGCCAAAGGATACCGACGCGCTCAAGCAGTCGAGCTATGCGGCCTGCATTTGTGAGATGATAAACATAATAAACAGGCAAATTTTCATCATCTTTGAGGCATCCTCCTTGATCCAAAAAGCTTTGACCCTCCACTTCTTCAGGTGACAGATCCTAAAGAGCAAAAAGTGAACCCGTGCCACTTTTTCACGGGCTTCTAAGCAGCTTCCAGTTGACGGCCAGAAAGCTATTCTGTAGAAAGCTCCCAAGCCACAACTTGGAATAGCGCACGAGCCACGGCAAGCAAACAGATCCCTGACACTTGAACATCAAAAATCAAACTGACACCTGTGGCAAAATGCAAAACTGGAATACCGACATGTAAAACCGCGCAGGGCTCCAAAGCATTAGGCTCAAGCCATGAATGTCAATGGCTTCAGATTGCACTGATCTTTTGTCAATGCCACAGTGGACGTTCGAAGACGTGCTTGGCACTTTGCTACCAAAAACGTCAACGGTCCACTGAGTATCCAGCACCTGAGTCGACACCATTCACATACCCGCGGCCTCCCTCAAAACTGCAGGATTCCATCCACAAATAGCTAGGGGCCATTACATTACAGGCCATCTACCAAAAAACATGCATAAACTTCATCCATTCACTCACAATACCTCATATATAATACAATATAAATATATATATATATATAATTATATATACAACTATAGAATCTTTCTTGATCAGGAGTTAGCCAAGCGCACAGGTGTCGAGTCAGGTATGCCCTGTCCATGAGCAGTAATTCTGCTGGACCGACGCGCCGTATTATTGGAGCATGGCCTCTCGATCAAAAATTGGTGAATTCGCAGCTTTCGATGGGTCTAGCTGCAACAAGAGTATCTACTGAGTATCCCAGGCTATTTCTACTCAGGGTCAGTGCTGATGGACTCAAGGGAGCAACGTCTTCTCAGGCTCCGTTGGTGGCTCCACTGGTGTGGGAGGGAGCTTGGTCCAATCAGAGACTTCCTTCACACGGTTGCGACGCTGCAGCTCATCTGCAGTACCTTTGCTGATGCACTGGGACAAAGGAAGTTGTCGTGCTGCTTGCGCTTGGTTCACCTCATGGTCGGTGAACTGTTTCTTCAGAGCATAGTAGTTGTCTGTGATTTTCAAGCTGTCCTGACCCTGCAGAAAGCCCGGAGTGATCACCAGCCCATACTCGTTGTTCTCCATGGAAAATTCAAAGGCAACAGCGCCGCTGACAAAATCCCCCATCTTGTCAAACATGGCGCCTACCTGTACCCAGCTTCGGCCACCCTTGTAGTCTGGGCACTTTGTCTGGAAGGCTCCCGTGTTGCAGCCAAACTCAGTAAAAAGGAAGGGCTTGGGCAAATCGGAAAACTCCTTGACAACATTCTCATAGGGTGAATACTTGAAATCAGCGACACCTTGTGGGCTGAGGTACTCAGGATCACACCAGGAGTAGGCATTCAGTCCAAAAGCATCCACCACATCATCTGGGCTCTCCAGCTCACATGTAAGGTATTTGGCAATGTCAAGGCGATCACGGCCACCCTGGTCCTTGTTGGAGTAGATCAAGGGAACCTTTCTGTATCCCTTCTCCCGCTGGTACCGATGGATGTCCCGTGTCAAGGCCTTCACACAAGGATATGCTGCAAAGCCTTCTTTCTCAAGATGATCAATCTCATTCGCGACGACAAACATGAAGGTGTTGTCGTACTGGCTGAACTGGTCCACTATGAGCTTGGAGGAGGTAAGCAGGTTCAAACCCACATGGCCATAATCTGGCAAATCCTCATAGTAACATTTGGGGCTGGGCAAGGCCGGCAAAAAGCCCCAGTCACCCCTGGTGAGTGGTACCATGACACTCAAGCCCAGAGATGCTGCCTGACGCATGAATTTGTCGTGGGACTTTTCTGGGTCGATGTTGTACAGCCTCACCACGTTGGCACCGAGCTCGGCGATCAATGGCAGGTAGGTCTTGAACTGATCCTCCATATCATCGGAGGCCGGATCCTGGTAGTATTCCAAGGGTGGGAATTTGGGTGTGCCTGGCACGCAGGCGGGATCACGCCGTCCCAGCACCTGGCCATAGTTGCCATTTCTTGGGTTATAAGCCACACCTTTGGCAAAGAAACGTCGTCCCTGCGCATCGTAGAGCAGGTTGTCCTTCACCTTCACCGGGTAGGCAGCGGAGCTGAGGCTTCGGTTGGAAGCTGCTGAAGCACCGAGGATCGTCAACGTCGTCAAAATCGCAGCGATCATGGCCGCCCGAAAACCCAGTGGTGCGCCACTTGGAAAAGCCCCAAGCAAAATTGCCCAGCTGCACTATGAGCCAAATGCAACGGTACACATACGCAGAAGCGTTGAAACGGACAGCTGTTGAAAGCTTTGGAAGTCACCAAATACTCAATTCGTCAATTTTTCATATCACAAGCTCCCTTGACATGATTCAACAAAGTTCAAATCAGTTCAACCAGCCAGATTCCGTCAGTGCTCGCACGGAAGTTGCCTTCAATAGGATGTATGAAGATGCTACTCCGAGGCAGGGGTAACCTTCACAAAGGCTTGGGGCTTACCCAATGGACAGAATGTTGCACACTGAACAACATCGAACAACTGCTTCAGGGACACAAGCCCAAGCATGAAGCCTTCTGGCATAAGCCAAGTGCTCCTCAATGCCCACATGATACTGAAAATGAACACCAGAAGAGACCGCTGCTCGAACATTCTTCCGCAGGTTCTCATACATCCTGCCAGGTCCAGTTGAAATCTCCAGCTCTTAAAAGAGCTGAAGGAAATCGATGTACGCTATCTATCTGCGCAAGCGTATATCCATATATACTGCATACATATACATATATATATATATATGTGTGTGTGTGTGTTCTTAGATGTATATTCATATTTAAATCTGATTATATCTGCTACACATGTATCTACACATATGTCTAAATCATTCTATATTTGTATACGTAAATATCCGTGTATATCTGTATGTATGTATCTCTCTATGTATGTGTATATATATATATATACATACGTAGATGTATTGTATAATGTATATGTGCGCACGTGAATGTCAGCATTGTTTGAGCTGCATACAGGAAATCAGCTCTAGACAAGTGTCCTTGAGAGGTGCTCAGGATCAAAGCCCGGCCGCAGGTGACTGATGGTCAAGTCCTCAAGGGTGTCTTCGTTGTGAAAAGCTTGAACTAGTCCGCTAGCGTAGGACAATCCCTTCGATGTAAGCGTTCAAATGCAATGCCATATGTGTGCAAATAACTGCAAATACTACCATGCCCCGGCGTGCTATGTGTTTCTCCAGGCAGGCTTCAGTTTGAGGACCAAAAACAAGCACAGAGCTGGCCAAGTGTGAGTTGGACAAGGCTGCAAAGCCACCCATTGACCTTGGCCAATCAGTATAATCAGAGCTTTCTTCAAGGACTCAGCCAACATTCTCCAACTCATCAAGATTGTATTCAGTGAACTAGGTCAGGTTGTGTAGTGCCAGGATGTGAGGGTCTAGTACGTCAAGACACACACCCAGAAACACCACTCTGCGATAGTCCTTCACAAACCTCAGGGCCACAGATTCTGGCAGATTCAAGATGTACAGCACATCATTCACGGCATTTGCCCTGCAAAAAGTACCAAATGGATGATGTAGAGCTTATCCACGCTTCTCGCTTGAGATGCCTAACCCGCTGCCTTTTTACATTCCAACCTATTTTGCTAGTGCGTGTTCTCTCTCCAAGAGGCTTTTGCAGTTTGCTCTCCAGTTTGAGTTGCTCCCTCTCGGTAGCGTCTGCATACCATTGAGCAGCAGTGTCACAGAGGGACAGCACGTCGAAGTCACCCAAGACTTCCCCGTTGCTCCTTCCAGGATCTGACTAGGGTATGCTCAGGTTGTCTGAGGGAGTTCAACTTCAAGTTCAATCGTTGCTACCGACTTTCTCACCTTGACATGTGGCAATTCAGGCCTGGAATCTTCGATGAAAATAGCTGTCTTGTGTCTTGCCACTGCCTCCCTGCCCATTCTGCATTTCACCCTGACTCCAGCTATTCGCCTGGAATTGTAAGGTGGAGCAAGGAGCCATGCGGTGGAGGCCAAGTGTTCACTGTCATTCTCCAGGCTCTTCTCTCCATGCAACGTACCTTGGTACAGATCTCCAGGTTTTGAAAAAACTGGACCCATGTTTGAAAGCTAATCACCCCAGTGTTTCCAGATACTTGTCAAATCCATGCAGGTCGCTTTTTGCCATCCAAAGGGCGAAAGAGAGAAGAAAATGTCCCCACATTCTCCATGGAAATCTGGGCTTCAGCTTCAGCGATTGATATCTGCCCGGCATGAACCTGACTCAGCACCTCAGCTCAAGTCACGGGCACGGTCCACAGTTCAAGGATGGACCTGAAACATGCCAAATCTCCAGAAAATCTCCAGAAAGGTCAGCGAAGGCACCCCAAGCCACTCTGGCTCTGCTTGGCTTGCTGCAAATGAGACCACCAGCACATCATTGTGCTCTGGGGGTTGAGCACCTTGTATCGGCTCAACTCCTGGCACAAGGTGCAAGAAATAAACAAAGTCCCGTCCCAAGGCCTTGAAATTCGCCAAATTCGCTTGCTGATCTTGCTAAGTTCCGTCCTGCTTTCCGCTTTAGTTGCGAAGCCGGCTGAAGCTTGGCATACAGCCTGAGACATCTTCAGTTTGATATTCCATCCACAATGGCTTTGGTCGACAGAATCTTTCAGGATTTGTTGCTTCCAAGGTGCTTCCCCCAGGGCATCATCCATCCAACCGAAGCCTCAGAGATGACAAAGGAACTCAATTTGTTGCATTGATCGATTGGAAAGGCTGGTTTGTGCAAAGAGCGCCAATAGGAATGGGCACA
>BGPT01001047.1:184-33028 GCA_003297045.1 Symbiodinium sp. clade C Y103
AATCGTCACGAAACACAAGACGGCCAAATTCTTTTGGGTTTGCCGGTAAACTGCAAAGCTTGACACAACCATGAGTTGACACAAGCTCGCGGCGAAACAGCACTTGACGTTTGCCAATAAAGGCTGATACTTGCAAAATTTGAACACCTGACTCCCAAAAACTAACACCTGGTCTTAAAAAATCTTCCTTNGCGAAACAGCACTTGACGTTTGCCAATAAAGGCTGATACTTGCAAAATTTGAACACCTGACTCCCAAAAACTAACACCTGGTCTTAAAAAATCTTCCTTTATGGCGTCCTCGTCATTCTCCGCAGCTAGAACTTCCAAGAGATCGTCATCAGGCATGTCATCATGGGCTAGATACAAATCACCATCCACTTCATTGTCCTCATCCACATGCAGTGCTGTGTGATCGTATGTTTTCCCAGCCTTTTCACGACGCAGTCCTGTGTACTCTTGGAAAAATCCTGAACCCAACAAACGGATTGCAGAAGTCACCTTAGACATGGTCAGTTGGCTACCTTCCTCGGCTTTGGAATCCACTATGACTCTCTTCTTGTCCTCGGCTCCAAGTCTACTTCCCCGCAGGACAATGTATGCCTGCAGCTCCTTCAGATCAACTTTCTTGGAGAGCAATTCAGTCCAAGTCACGTCACATCGTGACAAGTAGCTGTCTGATGTTTCATCGGGCTTTTGTGTGCTACGGTAGAGTGCTCGTTCGGCCAACTCAAACTTTTTCTCCAAAGGGATTTGACCCCAGGTGCCACCCACAATTTCGACCAGGCGTTGAATTCCCTTGGCGCTGTTTGTCAGCACTTCCTCCCGCAACAACTGCAGTTTTTGGTATGCTGTTCCTTTGCACCCCAGAATCAGCCTAGTCGCTAACTCATTCAGTTTGTCTGTTGGCCATGTTGTCAACAAAAGCTCTACTTTGCTCGTCCAGATGTCCACATTGTCCACTGAAGGATCGAACCCAGGCACCAAACTTGCAAGCTCCTTGGGCACGGCATTCGAAGAAGCACCTCCTGAAGCCTCACTCATCTCAACCCCTCAGAGAACCTGCGGATGCACCCTGTGCTTGGTCCCTGGGAGCACGGTCGATCGACCAGGTAGCTCCGCTACCAATCACAAAGTGACTGGTAGCCAAGCTCAACTGTAGATGATCCCTGATCAAAGGATGTCCTAATCCAAATGGGGTCCCACCTACCCTCTGGCTATCCTGAGCCACCCCTTGGCTTCAGGTGAACATGTGTGAACCCAGGCAGGTGAAGTCATCTTGAACAGGCTGATTTGAGAACATATATATATATATATATACATATATATATATACATAACATATCATATATGTATGCATATACAGTATCACATACACATAAACATGTATATATATGTAGATATTATTTGCATACATAATATATCCCTGTAAAATGGTGAGTTGAATCCGGCCATATTTTCACCCCACCAGCCCTTTCCCTACTGATCGCCATGCGACAACTCGGTGGGTACTGCCACCTCATCCGGCGAAGAGGGCACCGAGCCGCTGATGCCTCACTCATGAGGATTCAGCCATCAAATGAATCTTAAGCAACAACTGATTCTTTCAGAAATGATCTGATTATCTGAACCCCTTGCTCGGAAAAGAAAAGGAGAAAATACAACTCAACCTCAGCCTGGTGAGAAGAGGATTCATTCCAGAAAGTCACATCTTCTGACTGTGCCACGCAATGGAAAAAGTTGCGCAATAAAACCCTGGTCACAAACTGATTCCCCAATTTAGGTGGCCATACGGGTTTACCTGGAAAAGATTGGAAAAGTGGGATCCCAAAATCCGTTCATAGCATCATTTTTCCATAAAATATATTCAGAAATTTGTCATCCTCCAAATTTTGACAAACACATATCATATCCATTCTTCATCGGTTAAGTCCCTGTTTTGGTGATTCAAACCCTATCGAAAACATGTGACCGCCTGCCGATTCCAGAGGAGCCGAGAGGGGCGGCAAGGCCTGCGCGAGACCGTGGGTAAATAGGACCATCAGAACCGAAGGATTGAGGATATAATGGATAGAAACGAGATGGTGTGCAAAAATGAGGATTACCATCTTGTTGTGAACCAAGGACAATTGGCAACCATCACGGCATGATATTATTTATGGGTAGATGAGGATTAGTCAATCACATTTGACTACCATTGTGGAGATATGAACAATACTTGAGGATACCATCAAAAACTTGAATGCTTGATTCTGTTGGTGTTTTCTTGACATGTTTTGACCAACACAAACCGTGTTGTCTGGGGGCAATTTTTAGAAATCAATAGAATATAATCGGGGAATTTTGAGGGTAGATTGGTGTGCCCAAAAATGGGGAACAAAATTAAAATTGCTATTGGGAATTGGGTGTACCCTACTATTTGACAAATATGGATGGTAATTGGATCAGCCAGAATTGGGGGTACCACTGGGTCCACAAATAGCCGGTCATCTCAGCCAAGTCAAACTGAGTGTGGCAACTTGACCACGAGATTTTGCCTTTGTGAGGGCCACACCTGAGCCTATTGGGATCAATGGTTTCTAGTTGAAGCAAAACCCTGCAGCCACACAGCGTCATTGTTGATATGCTGAGATGTCGTTTCCGGTCGTTCCGAGTTCCAACGTGTCCATTCCAAATAGCCGTTTGATTTCAAATATCTTAAGCAGGATCGTCTGGATCAACCGTTCCATACGTGCATTCTGAGTATGTCACACCCTGGTTTCCCCCGTGTGCTCAATATCTGTGTGCTGTTGGTGGAAGATGGATGCGTCATGGGTTTCTGCCATTTTCTCTGATTTCTTGCCCCATTGAAAGAAAATCAAGTTGAATGACCTTTGGAAGAAGTGGTATATAAAAAGTCCACAAATTTGTTGGTGACATCTACCTTTATGTTGGTTAAATTCAGCTCCCAATTTCCCTTGATTTTGCCTCCTCTTCCTGTGGTGGACCAATCTCTGTGGGCGAGGAGGGCCGATGCGTAGGGACTGGCAACTCTGCGGGAGACGTCCTCAGCTGGTCTCATTGGGCGGGTTTTCAATCAATTGAGCAATGTTCAAAACCCTCTGCTGCTATCCGTACTGGCAGGTTCCGAACGGGAGGTTTTGAACATCAAAACTGGGGATATCACCAACAGAAATCCGTACTTAACACTCCAACTTGGCCATTTTAAACCACGATGCAGATGTACTGTGGGGTGTCTTATCTCAATCAACAAAACATTGGCGTTTCAATACTCAAACCCACATGCTCCATCATGCTGGAATATGTATGATCATGAATCTCAAAAAAAAACTCACATGTAGGTAAGTAAACCATACCAATCCAAACCAGCTCAGCAATTGGGAATCAAATGCTTCCAGCCGCAGTGTGCTTGTGTTTGGATGCAATGCTCATGTCTGCACACATGCATGAATGTGCATGCATCTTATTGACAGGTTAATATGCATGAATATGCGCATCTATAGTATATAGATCGTAAAAATGTATAAATACATATACATAAACATACACATATACGTATACACGTATATATACTTATACGATCTTATACGTATATGTAGTGCATATGAGCTGGGATAGGCACCTCGCCCCAGCCCGTACCCTCTCCCCCCTGTGGCTGGGGGGGTCCCAGGAAAGGTTCGTTATTTGTAGTAGAAGAGTACCAAGTAGCATATTAGTATAGGTAGATTTATAGGTAGCATAGGTCTGCTCTGGCTACTGCATAGCTAGTATACATGTAGTTTATTCGTACGCAACGAGTAATATGTCAGGAGCCGGTAGCAAATTCATCATAAGATACGTTGCAGGAAGCATCTCCTATGGTGGGGTTAGGAGTGTGATCATATGCAAAATCAGATACGCACATATGATAGGTATGGCATATATATATATATATTCACGCTAGCGTGATGGTGCCAAGTTTTCAGGCGTCCCAAAAGGCTAGGGGTTATATTACCAGGACCAGTCAATCGGTGATCTGTTGCACAATTAATATATATATATATATATTGATATCCTAAGATTTATTAAACATACCACTTGGGAAGTCCTTGGTCCCTGTTGGTTCATTTTTTCCATTGGAACTCACCTGCAGAGATGAGATCTTCGAAAGGATTTCCAGGAGAACATCTCAGTGCCTCATCTCCCACCATCTGGGCACCCCTTGCGGCTCTCTCAGGGATGAGATTGTTCGGGAGGGAGCCGTCAGAGTGCGCTCCATGCTGCTGGTGTGCACCTCGGGAATAACTTCAGCTTGGGATCCACATCCTCAAAACCAATCAAACTGGGGATTTTTTGGAGATATGCAGAACCACTGGAAATGGAGGGCTTATGTAACCAGAACGCAAATTGCATGCATCAACAGGTTTCAAGAACATAGAACCATAATTGAACCATATAGAACCATATAGAACCAATATCGAAGGAAACCTTCAGCCCATCCTCAGTAATTACCCATAGGCAGGCCAATATTGTTTGTGCAAGATGCGCTTTGTGAGGATGCAAACTGCCCGCTGAATGCGTCACTTGAACCGTTTGGGTGTGGCGAACTGAAATACTATCTGAAATGGGCTTTAAGCGTAACCACAAAGCTGATATTTCGATGTATAAAGCCATGTTGCTTGGGGTTTTATCATTTTGAATCAATCCATTTGAACCGGTAAGTTTCACACCATTTCATGGTGCTTGGGATGGCAAATCACAGAGGTGTCTCTATGTCTTCAGTGTTCGCACAAATTCAGCACCGAAACGCCAAGGCAAGAAACTAAAGAGNGAGTGCTGATACAACTACCCTTGAGCACTTGACATGGATGTGCATCCAACCTAATATACACAGTAAGTGGCAAATAACTTGGTTGTAACTTGTTGCAACCTAGGAAACCCACCCTACAGACACATTCATCAGGGGCCAGGGGTTTAAAAAAACACATAGCGACTGGGATGCACATCCAAGCAGGAGAACTTGTTCCACGTTGTCGAGCTGGGGACCCAACCACATCTGTCGGCTCCTTGCTTGGCACACGACCCAGTAACGTGTGAAAATTCAAATTTAAGTAAAGTCATGCAAAGTCTGCAATTCTGAGACCAGGCCATCCAACTTCCTACCCTTGGTACCAGCCAAAAGCTACTTTTTGATACTTTTTGCACATTGTCCCCTGCAACTCACCCTGCACTCGGTGGCCTGCACTGGCCCAGGAGCAGCCATGGTCGGATCTGGATCTTCATCTCCTTGTGGCGAACATGCCCAGCTACACCATGGATTGCTCAATCTTTGGANTGGCCTGCACTGGCCCAGGAGCAGCCATGGTCGGATCTGGATCTTCATCTCCTTGTGGCGAACATGCCCAGCTACACCATGGATTGCTCAATCTTTGGAGCCCTAAAAATTCCGGCGATCCGATCTGGGACTGGCAAATCCCCCATAAGGATTACAATTTTCTCTGTGTTTATTCCCNATGGATTGCTCAATCTTTGGAGCCCTAAAAATTCCGGCGATCCGATCTGGGACTGGCAAATCCCCCATAAGGATTACAATTTTCTCTGTGTTTATTCCCAAGCAGTGTGGTTACACTTGGGCTTCTTGCGGTTACGGTTAAAGGCTGCGTTGATCGACGGTCCGCGCCGAGGTGTCTAACTTTTTTGGCGACCTTAATTACGCAAAAGTTCTTGGCTCCGCCGTTTTTGAAGGGAAACTTGCACGAAAAGTTTGCAGGCATGGGTCAAAATAGGAGGTGCCGCTGAAGGTCATGTGTGGCAGAGTGTTTGGTGAACTTGGACACTGTTTTGAGACGTGCGTTTTGCAAAACCGCGGTCGTCTTTGGATTCAGTACATGATCACTTCGCATGGCAGGTACAAGGCTTCAGACGCATCCGGCTCATTTTGCCCGGCAGGTGCATGTGTAAAAAGATCTTGTCAGTTCTTGGGAAAGGTCGTTGTATAGAGATCTTGGGAGTTCTGTTGGCGGATCCTTGCATAGAGATTCTCTAAGTTTCCCTCAACACTCTCCTTGTATTTGTAGAGATCCTGTGACTTTTTTCAAGCGTCTTTGTACATAGATCCATCGAAGTTACATCACCCAAATTACTTCCCCGACACTGTTTGGGGATGTTTGGGGTGCCTTGCCTGAACGATTTTAATGTGTTCTTCATAGCTTTGCCTGAAAAAAATGTGAAATATCTCTCTACCTACCCATACAGTACTTTTCCCGTGAAAAAACATGACTTTTCCGGCCGCGCCTACCGGTGTGGGTGACGGCAGGTCAGTGGGCACCGGCAACTCCTGAGACCGAGAAAAGGAGAGAAATGGAGATTTCATGATTTCAACGGAAGTATCCGGCCATTCAATCCACCCAGGCTCCGTAGGTGACGCCACAGGACCGCTGTCGAAGGCTGCTGAGCTGTCCAAATCCTTGACATTGGCGTCATGGGCGATGTGAGGCCTGGATTCGTCAAATCCAACTGACTGATTTGGGGGTACCACAATAGATATGGTGATAGTTTGCTATCCAATGAAGAATCAAATCCCAAGTATGGTTCCAATTATATACTTGGTTTCCCTTTCAGTAGCAGCCAATTCAAGCCTGGTACCCCAGCTAAGATCAAAAAAGCGATGAATTGCTACAAAAAATGGTACTAGGGAACAAACTAGGGTTATCCAGGGTTTATTGATCCTGGGTTGGCATGAGGCAACCAAGTTGTCGTTTGGGAAGATGACATATGTAAGGTTGTAGCAGAAAAGTTGCGATTTTACATGATTTTTCCTCACAAATGGAAGGTTCATCAGCTTCTCGATGTTCGTTAGCAACTTGTTTCTTGTTTCACCAAGCAAAATCATGATTTCATCCGCATGAAAACATGGTACCCGAAAAACAAAAAAAATGTCTTATGATTGCCCCACGCCGACATGACAATTTGGGGGCATCTTGGTCTGAACTCTCATCAAATTCTCTCCCTATCTCCTGTGCCGAAGCAATGGCTTCTTCGGCGACGCGCGTGGGTGCCTGCGATGCATGCTGTGGGAAGATGGAGGGGGAGATTGGGATGCGTTGGGTCGAAAATCAAACCCCCTAGATTCCCTAGATATAGGAATCTTGGGATTGTGAAATTGGGAGGGTTAATCCATTCTTGGTGGTGAACATGACTATTGGAGATTGGGATGTACTTGGTCAAAATCTAAGACCACCTAAGTAGTAGAGTAGAGTCATTTGGGGTGTCTGAGATTGACACGTAAACAATCATATACAACTTGCTTTTCAATGTACAACTGGGATATTAATGGACAATGTTTGATATGCTGGTGGAAAAAGGATGATGAATAATAATTCCATCATCTTGCGGTAACAGGTTGCCTATTTCAAGGCCGCCAGGATGAACAGATCTGGTACTTGGAGGGGTTATCCCCATGCACTCTCCAAATCAACATGTGTGTATATATATATATATCAACATATATATATATGTGTATATATATATATATATATGTCAGAGTACACATTCACATTTATGTTCATTTATATATATATATTGCACATACAGAACCAAGGCTTATCATTATCCTCTGTTCATCTGTTCACATCTCCCCATGTTCTCGGGGGCACCTCGATCGTATCCACCACCTCAATCGCTGCCGGACTGGAGGGCGACGGTAGCTCGGTGGGTACCTTGGGGCACGGTGACTTCACCATATGGGGACTTGAGCATCGAAACCATGGAGGACATGACTGAAAACTGGGGTACCCTCTGGATAGCTATGTTAGTTTACTGGAGGCTAGTTTTCCCGATGGGTGACCCTGGATAAGTTTGAGTGAGTAATCATGATTAACCACTAGATTTGGCCTGCATACCCTGTCTTTGGACATATCCATGTCTAACTATGTAAGGGCGGGTTACTGTAATCACATGGCCAGATCATACATTGTTAATCGTGGTTATATGTGACAAGATTGTGAAAACACACATTAATTGCTGAAAATACGTGCATATAGTGTACTGAATATATACATTGTTATATGATTAAATAGTGGTTATACCATAGTGCTCACCACCATTTTTCTTAGAATTCCATCCCCATGATCATAATACAATAATAAACCGCGTGTTTATAGGACCTCAGAATCAACAGATCCAGTACATCCCACCAAAGAAGGGGATAAGGTGAACAACTGGAAGCTGTCCACTGGCTTGGGGGTTCCTGACTGCCATCTGACTTGCCAATTGATAGCCCTGGTTTGGAACTCCCAAAAAAAAGGAGAAATTGGGGGTGATCCATGGCTATCTCCTTGAGCAGGGATGTGTCATCATGATGATCAAACAGCTTCTAAGTATGATAATGATCCAAAATGATCCAAGTACTTGTTGCTCAATCCAGACATCCTAATGGTTCAATAAGCCTGGTAAAGGAGTCACCAATTGTTCGGGGTAGGTCCTTCATCCCAAACAAATCGATGGAAAATGAAAACTGAAGGGTGATGTGTTTGCTTTTTGCATCAAACGTCTCCAATGTGTCGGGTAATCCGGAACACACATCTTGGGTCAAACAATGAATTCCATCCTTTTCTGTGACCAGCGTTTGCAAGACGTTTCCACCATTTTATAACTGCCAGAGCCTCAATGAAAGTGGAGAACCCTGGAAAATATCATGGATTTACCACGCTAAAAATAAGAATAATCATGAATAAACTTAAGAAAAAGGAAGTGTCTAATCATCACAAAAAGTCTTCAAAAACTCTATTTTCACTTGCCAGCACCGGAAAACTCTCGGCCACCAGGCTGGCATATCTGGTGACCTAAAGACGGCTGAGTCAGATTCGCCTGGGGATGGCAGTGGAAAAGGCACCATTGTTCTGGATTCAAGTGGAGGGGGGCTGGAACGTTTCAACCATAGATCGCCCCATCAATTCTGGGCTGGATGAGTGTGTTCCATTTTCTGGATGATAAAGATACATTCACCCGAATCTGCAACCCGACAGTAGGTTTCAGGGTTTCACCCAGACCCAGAGACTGGAACCGACTGGAACCGACTGGAACCCAACAGTCACTGCCGCTGTGAATTAAAATGATCATATCACATCCAATGGTTTTGGCTTATTTTCCCATGCAATTCAATGTCTCTTTTCCAGCCAGCAATCTTAGAATATCAGGCCGTACAAATGAGAACCAGACGATGTTCCTGTTGAACAATGGAATGTCTATTGTTACGCGATGTTGTCAGAGGGTGAACATTGTGCGACATCCACCAGTTGATATAGATCCCTTGGAGCACCTTTTAACAAACCATGTTTTCTCTTCAAATCCTTCATCAATGGAAGGTTGCCAGTTTCGAGCATTGATTTGTGGCCAAGACTAGTTGGGAATTCAGATTCATGCACCCTGTCTGAAAGTGTTGAGAGTATTTGTCCAAAACTAAGACTTGTGTTTCAATGCCAAAAATAACAAGTGGAAACCCACTGCTAACGTTCATACTGTACCTAAATCACTCCTGCCTGTATCCCCTCTCATTTTCAAACACCTCTTAGAGAGTACATCTATGCAATGGGAAGTCCTGATATTGAGAGGAAAGTTAGCTACAATAAGTGCTTTGCCAAGCAATTTTCCCTTGCCAGGTTCCATCACCAAAGGTTGCATGGCCAGTGGCGTACACATCCCAAGGTATCCCAGTTCTCTTTGGCGGTAATCTAAGCACTATCCCTTTGCAAAGGTTTAACCCAATGTAATACCGAAATTATAGACACATAATCATGACATGATTATCATAATGCAGCAGTTTCATCTTCCATTTGTATAGTGTTCATGATTTGACGGCTACGATATCAGGTATATATAATATGACCAATGATTACCCTCCGGCAATTTGGGACAGCTATGGAAAGTGGCCCATTTAGTTCGATGATTTACCTATCTAAAATTCTGGTTTTCCACAGCAAACTGTTAAACTACCAGAGGATGCATAATTTCAACATACCCCCATGGTTTCCCACCGCTGCCTATCACTGCCGAGCTGAAATTCAACTCCGGCTGCGGCAGCAGCTGTGTCACTGGAGGTGCTGTGGGCGCCTGACGACAAAACGCGCCAAGTCGGGGGGATCTCGTCTGGCGATGAAATCTCCCATGTTTGTTGGTGAAACCACCATGTTTGCATATTAAACACCACCTCAAATGGTATAATATGTATATATATATATATATGTATACATATATATATATACACTTGCATACATATATATATATATATACATACGTATACATATACCGGCATATATACATGTAAAATCCCTACTAAACCACAGTTTCTGGAGGGGTGTTTAGTTTAACGGGGATGGGAAAAATGCTTGATGGTTAGATCACCATTGATCCAAATATGTTCACCCCACGTCTCCACCTCCCCTGCCACCATCTCACCTCAATTGTACCCACTGTGCCCTCCACCACGGATGTGGCGGGGGAAGGCAGCTCGGTTGGCACCTGGGATTGGATCAGCTGCATTGTAAACTCCTCTGTCCAAAGCGTCCTTTCAAACAATTGGATACGTGCTAGCATGGCTAACACCTATGCACATTTGGATTCTATATACTGTATATATATATATATGGAAAAAAAACATATAAAGGGATAGATAGATGATTAGATAGATAGGATAGAGAAGATTGATTAGATACATTGGATGGATTTGATAGATTAGATATATAGATTATATAGATATATTACATAGATTACATGAACGGCATAAATTGAATAATTTGGATAAGTGCTATACATGGATAGATAGATAGATGGATGGATGGACGGATGGATGGATGGATGAATAGGGAGATGGACACATTCATAGATGGATCAATGAAAAGATGGATACTAGAGGGACAAAAAGAGAGATAGACAACAGATACAAGTAGATACATAGACGGGCAAAAAGACTGATGTGCATTGTATGTGCATAGATATGTGTAAATATGTGTATATATGTATATATATATATGTGTCTATACATATATATACATATTATCTGCACATCTATATATATATACATATATATATATATGATATACATACATTACATTACATTACATTACATTACATTACATTACATTACATTACATTACATTACATTACATTACATTACATTACATTACATTACATTACATTACATTACATTACATTACATTACATTACATTACATTACATTACATTACATTACATTACATTACATTACATTACATTACATTACATACACAAATATATATATATATACATATATATAATATATATACACATACAATCACATACATATATCATATGTGTGTGCACATGCCCCATGGATGGGCGTACCGTCTTGAGAAGTATAATTTAGGGCATCATTTTGGGGAATCGAGTAGCTTCCTAGAAGCTGCTTGAACAGGTACTTGGATCCAGAGGGATATGATATTGACACGTGCAGGATCATTGCTATGGCAGATATATAGAATTAGGAGATAGACACCAGTCAGAAGCTGCCCTGCAAATTTGTCATCTCGCACACCGATGTTGATGTTGGGAAATGTGCGGATATTGTCCAAACCCCAAACCATCCCCATGCCTCCAAAAGAAACCTGATGTTTGAGTTTTGACATCCACAGTTCTTACTTTCGACCACGGTTGCAGCTCTGGGTCTCCGAAACCGGCAATGCTTCGGGTGAATCTACTGGGGGGGCAGATTCACCTTGGCGTCCGCATCTCACCAAAATATGGGTGGAGAAAACCACCATGATCATATTGACAAGTGGTGAAGAATGGGGTTTATCATCCAATATTTTTCCACCAATGACTTACTGGTGCTTAGTAGGGAATGGGGGAATGGGATGATTATTAATGGTTATTATAGGTCATTCCCCCATTCCCTACTAAGCACCAGTAANGGAATGGGATGATTATTAATGGTTATTATAGGTCATTCCCCCATTCCCTACTAAGCACCAGTAAGATGAAGAGGGGCAAGAATCAAAGACGATGCTGTTTTTTTTCGTGTCAGATGGTCTCAGCCAAGACTGGATTCACTGGATGCCCTCAGGGCGTGATCCCAAGTATCTCACTACAACATGCTCAAAGCTCTGCAGGGTCCCCAAGCCAACACTTAAATTTGGAACCATAAAACTTGCAAGTGGATTCTGCCAAATCTTCTGGTCAATTTGTGTCTCCGATTTTTTTTTTGACATCGTTGAACCCAAATTTAAGAGTCAAATCATTCAAAGAAAACGGCCTCCGACTGCTGTGGCCCAGACTCATCGCAGCTGATGGCTCAGGTGCAAGACCCAGTCCCTCTGGCACATGGGGTACCTTGCGAAAGTGTTGCTAAAAGTTGGAAGCCATATGCCTTCCAGAAAAATCAACATAGACCTTGCCATGAGTTGGGGATTGGAATATTTTTGTTGTTTCACTCAAAATTGGCGATGCTCAGGGTCTTTGTTAATTGTAGGAGGTATATAGTTGGAAAGTCCTTGGGTGAAAAAATATGAAAAAATTAGTCATGGGGCTTTACCATGCCCACCAGAGGGAGGAAAGGACAAATTTTTGGAACCACAAGGATGAATATTGGCCGGACACGAGATTCAAAATGTCCAAGAATGGTTTAGCACATGCGGAATGTAGGTAATAATGGTTTGGTGCCATGATGTCATTGGATTTGCAAAGTCAAAATCACCACAAATAGACAACGATCCAATTCAACGTTTGGTAGTTTCAACGTGTTTCAACCATGTGGAAAAGGATCTACAATGTCATTGGGGATCATCATCCCAAGGCATTCCAAGTACAGTAGGGATTTTGGGGTATGCCAACCATTTTCAGACACCCAAAACCACCAACAAACTGGACTTTCATGGATTTCTACACCAGATGGTTGGGGTCCCTACTGACATCTGGCGAGGGGCCTCCAGGCCCAGGGGGCTTTGCAGGGAAATCAAACCTGATGTAATGGCAAATCCACAGATTATCAATTTTCGTCTTCCTCAAAAATTGTCCGAAAGCCTCTCTATAAATTAAAATCTCCCCAAACAAGAATGGAGCATATATGCATTTATATATATATATATATTTGCCATTGGCAGCTTGGATTGCCAGAGCTAAACAGAGGTTTCTTAAGATGGCAGTGTCCCCAAATCATCCAAGTCAGTAGACCTTGACTTAGTATTGAAACCCATGGTGACTTGGGGATCCCTCATGACCTAAGAAACTCACATCATAGCTGCCTCGGTCAGGGGATGCTCATCCATGGGCGATGTGGGCGACGTGGGTTTCTCAGTGGGCACCTGGACTCGCAAAAAGATGGAAAAATGNCATAGCTGCCTCGGTCAGGGGATGCTCATCCATGGGCGATGTGGGCGACGTGGGTTTCTCAGTGGGCACCTGGACTCGCAAAAAGATGGAAAAATGCCCAAGGTTATGGCCATCATGTGAGATTATCTCAAAATGTTGCTGAACAACATGGGAAAGCTCAGCTATGGGCAACTACAGATGATGATCAAGACATATTGGATTTTGGGCCACCCTCGTTTTGATTCTTTGAGACAAATCCATTTGGTTTAAGGGAAAATCTGGACGCCCATGGATTTCTTCCGCCAAGTATGTTGTTGGTTCGATCACTTGTGGATCTGCGTTGTTTTCATCTTGCGCCCTGGAGGACTGGTGATCCAGAATCATGGGGATTACATGGGTCATAGGTACATCCACATCACCCCCCCTGGAAAATCAATGAAACTCAAACAATGACTGGCTTGGTTTGAACAAAAATGTTGCGGGAACCTGGACTGTGCCAGCAAGTACAGTATGGATAGTATGGGCTGTTTTCCTTCGAATCAATCGTTGGGAAAGGAACCAACTATGAGAATCACCTCAACATCTCTCTCTAGTGGCTCTAGTGGCTCCAGCCCATATTTCATCAGGCTCCCTGGCGGCAATGTCGGCTTCTGTAGGCGAGGATGCTCCGACTGAGGATACTACACCTGGCTGATGGGATCTAATCTGACTGACCAACTGAGGATGCCAGCGATGCCGAAACCTTTGGGGGATCAATGCCTCAACAAAACTGGGGGAAGCATAAAATCTTTTCGATCTTTTGGCACTTCATCATGATGATACGATTACAATTACTGGAACATAAATAAAAATAGTGCAATTGAATAATCCGGCAAGACCCTGAAGCAAATCTACAATCCATTGGATGGTTACCAGCAACCACGGCGTTCGTCACAAGTTCAAATGGTTTGATANAGCTTGGCCACTTTGGGTGGCGAAACATCCAATTGTTGAGCTGTCCAACCCCGTAGGCCCACCTAGTAACCAGTGATACCAACTATTAGTACGACCGCTAATTGATTATGACAGGTTGATGTTCATTGCTTCAGCCAACTGGGTTGGACCTTCCAACGTTGCATCCCTGCCTGAACTTCCGGGAAGTACCGGCACCTCATCTACGTCCGCCTCGGCCACGCTCGGCAGGGATAGCTGGGAGTCTGGGAGTGTCCCTGTTGGGAAGCTTGGGTTTACCCTTCAGTAATTCAACCTGGGAAAAATCGTCCATTCATAGATAATTATCCTATTTTTTTTCCTATTGTAAGAGCTTTGGTTTTCCAGCGCGTTAATTACTAGAGGGTACTGTGAATCTGAATCTTCACTACAGACTGTTTTTGAGTGCCATGTACAAGATGAAACATTGCACAGGTGGCAAGGTCCTATAGACATGGTGTGAAATGATATGACAAAATGTAGCAAATTGCNGATGAAACATTGCACAGGTGGCAAGGTCCTATAGACATGGTGTGAAATGATATGACAAAATGTAGCAAATTGCATATCTGAATCGCTGACCTCCAAACGTAACCACATGAGAAATCATGAGAATGGTTCTCGACATTTTTAGGGTCCAGTGGATGTAGTGAGTGTTTTCCCAAAGATGGGTCAGAATTTGAAGCCCGGCAAATGTCCCAGATAGACTGGCCACGTTGAATCAAAGATCCCAGTGTGGGAGTTGCGTCTGTCTGAAAATCGGCTGTATCCCATTCCATCCGATGATTAAAAATCATTTTCTCTCTGAAGATTGCAATTTTTGGTATACACCATTTGTAGACAAAAGTCCCACTGGCCATGTCTCACCTAGCAAATGTCAAGATGCACCCCCATCTCTTCGAGTTGCTGCTGACTTGCTTCATGTGATATTCTGTATGTGAACAAATACATGAAAAATATCATGAAGTATCTAATGTACATACTATGCTACTACCTCATATCATATCACGTTTCACTTGTTTCACCTCTAGTATATATTTCATGATCACTGTATGTGTGTATTAAATGGATACAAATGGATGTTTCTCAAAAATTAGATACCAAAAAAAAACTTTTCGCCATCAAAAATGAGCAAGTGTTGGCGAGTGGCGGGTCCCCCAGTTAAAGAAACGCCCATACTATAGGTGGGTGAATCCGCATCTATGTTGGCCTCATCCCCATCATTTAAGCACCCACAAACATCGGCAAGAGACCGTGGGAGGAACTCCACCTGGCGTGGGTGGTTTCACCCCGGTCTGAACCCTAAAAATGTTGGGCCTGGTCTGGCAGATTTTGCACTGGACATCGCCATTTGTGGATTCCATGTGAAATTTTGTAATCATAAGGTTGGTGGCTTGTCGCATTTTTGAGACCACCCACCCAACGGCCCGGTAGGGATGGGGGAAGAGTTCCAATACCATCCAATCAACATTGAAGGCCATGTTTACCAACCCCTGTACTGATATCGGTGATCTAGATTTTGCATTTGGAGTGTTTCCCAAGAAATTGGGATGACCCAATAGTATCCAACAAGACCCAAAGATGGGATGGCACACCCTTTTTTCGGCCGGGCGCTTGGCAGATCACAGGCTAGTCCTATGGGTTCCACATGGGCGAAGAACCTATGAAGATATGAATAAATATCACTGCAGTGGAAACTACATACTCATGTTCAAAATTCTATGTATACTGTATACATATCAATTTGTGCAGCGAAGTGATATGATTGTCTTTCCACTTTTGACATCTTCGGTTTTTTTGAGAACCAAACAAAACAGCAGTCTTAGTAGAATGAATGACATAGTACAAAGCAAACAAACAAAGAATGTGTGGATCTACCCTCCGGTAATAAATAGAGTTTTGAATGGGAAAATCATCTATATGCAGGAGTCTCCATTGCCATGTGTTTAATTACCAGAGGTAAACACATATTGTCCCACTAAAATTCCCATTAATCCATCAAACATTGGTGAGCGGCCTAGCACTGTGGGCTCCACTCGGGTCGGTGCTGTCGGCACCTCACTTACAATCAATGGCTGGTGAGCGGTTTTTCACTGGCCAATGTGTAGATAATATGTATGTTATCCTATGTATACGAATTATTATCTTATTTGTATTCATATAAGTATATATGTTCATAGATGTATAAATTCATATATGTTCCTATTGTATATATATATATATATATATATGTATAACTATATACATATATTTATACATATATATATATATACATATATATACATATATATACGTATATATATATACATATATATACATATACACATACATGCATATATTCATATGTTTAGTCTATACATATATGTGTGTGTGTGTGTATGTGTATATTTGTATATGTGTGTGTATGCGTATATGTGTATGTCTATGTGATTGTATGTGTGTATGTGTGTATGATGGATGCATGGATCCATGGATGGATGGATGGATAGATGTATGGATGAATACCAGACCATCCTATTTTTGCAAACGGAAATGATGGCAATTCATGAAAGCATCCCAAGTTTAGGGGATGGAAAAATCCCAGAGATGGCAGTAGCAAAGGATGACATACAATACTTTGAGTGTAAGGATGCGCTGTCAGTTGGCGAGCCTTGTCAAAAGTAGTGACGAGGGGATTTACCCAAAAATAAACACAAGTAGGGAATTAATTGACCAGTTCATATTATTAATATTAGCCAACAAGCCAGCACATGCACGACTTGCACGACTAAACAAAAGTGTCAACAGCAGACTCGCCCCATTTTAACCTTTAACCACCGTTAGGTCACCACCGTCGCAACGATCGCAACTGAGGACTCCCGGCCGTGTCGTCCCCGAAGTCCGACATGGGACTGGTTGGCATCTCTGTTGGCACCTGGAAAGATTGCCAAAAGTTGATGGTTGGCGGGGGGTTGAAGGGAACATTTACAGGAACCCCAAGTTTTAATCGGAAAACCAATGAATGTCCCTCAAGTCTCCCCAATGAGACATTGCGAGGTTTGGAAGAAGAACGCGATGATTCTAATTCTACCTTCACTGCTGCGTCAAAGAATCCGATACATCATGTTTCAGTAAATCCATTCTCATTGGTGATTTGCCCGTGTTGATTGCCTCCACTCATGTGGAATACCGAAGATCAAAATATATAGCATGTCTAAGCCTTACATATCTGATAAGACTCCCTGGAAAGATACGGTAAAAATCTACCGATTTTTCTTTGGTTCAGCCACCTTCCCCGCCACCCCACCAGCCCCTTCCGCCACACCGGCATCTCCGAAGGCGATCCCGGGGCGGCGGAGGAGCCAGGACCCAGAAAGGCAGAGGAATGGAGGCCTCCACGCAGCTTGGAAGAAATAGCGCGTGAATGGTGGGATGTCAAGAACCCTAGTACATTGGTAAATAGCTGGTAAATAGCTGGGAAAAAGTTGGTAAATGCATCCACATGTAGTAACTTGAGGACATGCTGCATGTTTCGCGAGGTGAAGTCAAACTGGTCAGGTGATTTGATCCCGTGGAGCGAATCGAACCTCTGGCTGAAGATATGTCTGGAAAGAGCAACCGATCAGGATGGTGAAGTATGTTTGAATCAAAAAGAAGTGATTCAGCCCTCATAAGGCACGCCACACATTCAATCCGCATAAATCCTCAATGAATACAGAATAATTGGATTAAATAAATGGATACACTATGATATATTCAAATATTATAAGAAAAGCAGAATCATGGCAGCATCCCAAATCTCTCCGTGCCACCTGGCACCAACAGAGGAGGTTCATCAGTGGTGACCTGATCGACAGGTCAGAGTTGATTCCATGGTTGGAAAAAGTTGGGAAAATGAGCTTTGAAAAATGGGATGGGATGGGGTTCCGAATTTTGAGACAATTCTATACAATTCCGAGATAGGATGAAGTTGGATTCACACACAATGGATTCGCGATTCGGTGACAGTCCAAATTGAATCTGGGAGTGGCAATGTCGCCCAAGCACGGACTGTCCTCCAAGTTTAGGCCAGGAGGCACGAGGACTGGATCTGCGGACTTTTGTTCCCCTGTTCATCTTTGTTGAACCAAGCCATCCAGAAAAAAAGAACATGGTGTTGTGGATCCATCGTTTTCATGTTTTCGGGGATCAGAAAATTACAGCTGGCCATAGCCCATTGTTTGTGTTTTTCGTGGCGCAGCACTGCCATCCCATCACCACACCTCCCTCGTGGGATCGTAGCCTGGCTCAGTGGTGCACCAATCGGTCATCATCGGTGGGTTTAGGGGAAAATGTACAGGAAACCCTTTGGAGACGCCCAGAGAACCTATGGGAAAATGGATGGCGTCCGATAGATTTTCCCTTGAACCAATCCATTGATTTGGGAGTTGACTATCCTTGACTCATCATTGGGGAACCAAGGCAATGAAATGTCGTGGACATTCTGGGATTTGCACGAATCAAGTGGGCCAGTCACTACAATCGGGCTGCCGATAAGGCCAAAATGCATCGTATACTTTTGGTTTGCCCTCGATTCATCTGACCCTGTAATGAGAACATCCTATTTGCAGCAGCAGTCATATGCAGCAGGAACCCAATGGATTGCCAGACTGCAATATCATGCGTTGCAGATAGACTCTGATACATGACGAAGCACCGACTGTCAAGTCTTTCTTGCAATTTATGCAGGTGAGGGCATGGCAGGTTTACATTTCATAACACACAACAGTAACACAACCAAAACCTTAGACCTATGACCTATGCTTGTTTGTTGCATATGTCATCATGTTTTTCTACCCCTACAGCCACCCTTGCTGCCATCACCTTGCCTGGCAAGTGAGTTGGCTCCCCAACCTTTGCCAGGTGGATCAGGTCTCCGGGAGGTTGGGTTTGAACGGCAGCAAATTTTCTGGATAAAGAAAAAAAACATGGAGAGACACAGAAAACATGTCCCGTAAATCGTGGTTTAGTCTATATTGTGAACAACTCATAGGGATCTTTCTCCAGGATGCACATGATTATTCTTGGATGACCCCGGGGGCTTTCCGAAGTTTTTCCAGGGGGAACATGTACTCGAAAAACTGATTTGCTCCCGCTAAGATGTGGAAGCGCAAACCTTCGTCTACAGTGCTCTGCCCACTATATAAAACTACATAAAAATTATTTGGGACCACAGAAAGAAATCTGAGTCTGCTGGGTGTTTTCACCTCCGATATTTGTGAGTTGTATCAGTTGGAGAAAGAGAATGAGAAATGCCTATTGTTCAATAGCTGAAATCATAAAATCCTAGATCTCTATCAATCAATAAACTCCTGCGAACCCACGTTTCGCAATTTTGGGGGAGTGGCTGAACCTTGCAAATCCCCAGGCTGAACCATTCGGTCATCTTCGGTCTCCCGACTGCAGGCTCTTCCATTGGACTCGTGGGCAGCTCGGTGGGAACCTGTCACCGCAATGTGTGGATATAAATTCAGGAAGTGGTCAACCACGCTTGTCATGCAGCTATTTTTCTTGCAATGCATGCACCGCCCCCGTCCGTCCAATTGGCCTAATGCTCGGTTCAAAACCCTATATTGCTTCCCATAATTCGCATGTTCAGCTGAAAAATCCACGCAAAGTTCTTGCGTCACCTCCCATATCAAAAACCCAAACAGATACTTTTACTGGTTTGAATATCCCGATAAAAACACCAAGAACATCTCCCACATTTCGGATATCCCGTTGGATGATCACATGTTGATATCCCCAATTTAGAGGATATTTCTATTCCATCGTTCTAAATTCCACTATGTTTTTTTTCCATAAAAAAATGCCACACACTAGGGCGAATTCCCATCAGATTTGGATCCCACATGGGTGGGGCCATCCTCCAAGCCAGAAAACGGAACTCTAACACCTTCTCTCAGTGGAAGTTCTTCATATACCCTTTGGTAATTTAAGATTGCTATGGAAAATGGACCATTTATAGATGATCTACCCATCATAATTTTGATGTTCATAGATTTTCCATAGGTATGTTTAACTACCAGAGGGTATCATTGGGTTTGCCATGGTCCTCAATTCCTGATGTCCGCCACTATGGACTGAACTCTGCTGGTTAATTAGGGGTACCTCCAAAAAGTGATAATATGTTATAATATGTCATGATATGTTATCAGTAAACTTTTGTTTATCCTGGGTTGACATTCTCATTTCCAAACACAGATGCCCGGCAAAAACACACTTTTCTAGCTGGGGGGTCCATATAATATGTCTAAATCAAAATCCCCATCTATATCATTTATAGGAAAAAGATAGTACTATATAAACTATCCATTCGAGGTTTACCCAGATCAATGGGATTCCAAGCACCAAACTGGCAGTCTATTTGAAATCCTGTGTTGACGCTATCATTCTTCCCATTTTTATCCCCAAAGGCTTGCCAGTTAAATGGCTAGTGACTAAACATAGTGTTTGAACCATCCCCGTTTGGAACATATGGCTTTGTCTGAAAATAGGTTATCCCCAATTCCAATGGATTATCATCATGTGCTCTATTAAAACGGCTGAAACTGGGGGTACATCCCGTTTGCAGACACTCCCATATCAGTGGATTTACNGTGCTCTATTAAAACGGCTGAAACTGGGGGTACATCCCGTTTGCAGACACTCCCATATCAGTGGATTTACCGCATGATCCCATTTACGCACCCAAAGGGTTACCAGAAATGTATACTTAATAGTATAAACATATCTTTGAACCATCCCCACTTGGCATACAGTAGTGGATCCACATATGATTGTTATAGTTCGGATATCTTATCCCATAGTATTCCCATAATGTCACCCTCTGGCAAACTAACATAACTATGGAAAATCACCATTTTTTTATGGGAAAATCCACTATTTCTATGGCCATTTTCAATAGCAAACTGTTAGTTTACCAGAGGGTCTCCCATAGTCTCCCATGGCACCACATTTTCCCCATGGCTGGCACCGGCATCTCTGAGGGCGACATCGCCAGACCAGACGAGGCCACTGCCGTGGAGGACGCCAGGGGGCCTGGGGGTGGCCAGGGCCACCATTTTGGACCAAAACATGGAGGGTGGTGGATAAAAATCGTGGGATGATACATGGATTACTATCCACTGTATGTATAATCAATGAATATCTTCTAAATGTGTATATATATATATATATATACGCACATATTGTACATAGATTATTCCAATAATGTTCCTTAAATTTCCGAGGTATAAGGGAATAATTCATGCCATAATAAACCTAAAAACCCCAAAAATCACCATGAATAGATAAATGGGTTGTATACGCCATCCCCAAATGGGAGGTTTGTTGTTGGGTTTACCAGATTATACATGAATTATTCCATAGTTACATTCCGTTATTTTCCGGATATAATGAACAATGAATGTCATTATAATTATAATGTATAATAGAGGGATGATGGATCGGATAATGATGGATGATTAACTATGTATGGAATCATAGTGGAGGATATATGCATTGAAATTAATCATCCACGATTCAATTATTCCATATCAGTCCTAAATTATTCCAAAATCCTGAAGAAATGACGACCCTAAGATTTGGGATTTGTAGGAAAATCCAGAACCAAAGAATGACTAGTACAATTTTGGGAATAATCATCCTAAGTTAGAGGGAAAATAAAACAAAAACAAAAAGGTTTGAAACCAGCAAGTGGTAGGAATACGCTGATGGAAAATCATTGAAATCATTGGGGATGATGATCCTAAATTAGAAACTCAATGGAAACGCAATTTGCTGGTGGCAATCGAACTAAAAGGTTTTCTAATTGAGGAAAACATAGAAACACATTTGAAACCAGCAGTTGGTAGCTGGACACACGTACTAGATGCAAATGTCATCATACATACGTACCTGTGTACGTACCTATACATATCTAAAGCTGTGTTTGCATTTGCATGTGTATATATATATATATACACATACGTCTATTATATCAATACCCAACACCGACATGTCAAGCTTCTGCATTTCTTTACCGACTGAGATTCGTGGATTCGTACCAGGCCTGACGACCTTTGTGGCAGGGGAATTTCTGTCGCTTCCTCCTCACATGACTTGGGCATCAGCGGGGGACCACCGAGACTGAGAAACATCTCTGTCAAATTGTTTGTATCAGGAAGCACTTCATCAATCGAATTCTAAAATTGACAGGAAATTGCATGGTGATGATGCAGTGATGCTGGTAAAGAAGGGATCAACGGGATCAGTTACAGCCAAAGAGCCCGCGCAAAGCACAAAAGACAAAATTTTAGGTCAACTGCAGGAGGCCACTAACAAGCAAACGAACGAAGCACATAGTTTGATCCCTAGCCACTGCCCCAAAATGGTCGTGAAATCAGCAGCGAGTTTTGCCCGAAAAGAACACGAAACATGCCTCTTTTTGCACCCACATAAAAGTGTGGATCCCGGATTCGCAGTAGAAAAATGTACTATTGGTAACAGATATGGTTCGAAAAATCTGACAATTACCAGGTTGAGCTACCATTTGGGCCATGTTTAGGGGCAAAAAAAACCGTTCCCAAAAGCAGGTGTGGTGCCCGTGGCAGAAACTGCTCCTGAGTGCGTGGGACTCCTCCTGGCGAAAGCAACGAAAAAAGAGAGGATTGGGGACGACTGATGTCTTGGCGATCGATCAGTGGATAATCAGATATCAACATATTGTATGTGTGAATAAGCAAATATATACAATAAATATATATATATATATATTTATTCAGCTTTCTCTGCACTCATTCCAAACAGGCGTACGGGTTCTACATTGCATGACATTGCACCCTGAAAAAGTTGTCCTCGATAAGGTGACATGGCCCAAACACATGCTGAAACCTTTGAACTCGGTTGAAAGCGGCCAAAGGATGCGGTTCCTGTGACTTATGTGTTCTTCTCTGCTTGGTTGTTTGCCCTTTCTTTCAGTGGTTGTCTCCCCATTCGTGCGACCACTGTCCGAGCCCTCCATTCGTCTCCTGACACCGTCGGCACATTGGTTCCCAAGGTGCGAGTGTCGCGAGTCACGGCCTCACAGTACTGCAGGACATAGGTATCCCATGCGACCCTTCCTTTACTAATCTTTGCGCTCAAGACTAGCATAAGGCTCTGCAAAACATGAAAGGCAAATGTACTGTGCGGGGCCATCCCTTTCAAAAGAATGAGCGCGCCAGTCCTCCTTTTCTAAAGGTTTGAATGCGTCATGCAGGCATCGAGACAATACAATCTGAGCAGTGTGCAAGACCTCACTGGTCACCAAGTGTAGTGTGGTGTGTGGTGAATACTTAGCATGGTATTGGAATACATTTGCGGATTGCAAATGTGCAAATATATATATATATATATATATGTATTTGTGTATGTATATATGATGTTCGTCTATACGTATATTTGTATTCACATATATATATATACAAATGTATATGTGCATGTAAATATGTGTATTCATATATTCATATATATATATATTCATACACATACATAATATCATGATATATATATATATACACATTATATTATGTATATGTATTTCCCTATATATATGTGTGTCCGTATATGGTTGTGCATGCATGTATGTGTACATATATATATATATATATATACATTTGTATGTGCGTGTGTGTGTGTCTCTTTATGTAAATATACAAGTGTGTATACATATATGTATATATATATATATATGCATGAGTCTATTCTATATCTGGAGTGTGTATATAAGTGTGTATATATATATGTTTGTTAGTATATTGTGTATGTCTTTATATATAGACATTTACATATAGGGTTGCAAAAAATCCCTGATGTGTGTGTGTGTGTGGATGGGTGGGTCGACCATCATAGTCTATCATAAAGTCATTTATCATGTAGACTCGTTCAACATGACCCAGACCAAACTAATCAGGCAATATCCGATGAAACCTGGTACAAAAAACAGACACCGTCAAACACCACGTGTGTCTGAAAATCCCGTGTTTGACCAGCGTGTTCCCATTACAACAAGTCATGTGTATGTATATTTTTGACATGTATCATGTGTATGTATATTATATATCATGTACAAACACATATCTACGTATGTACAGTATATGTATGTTCGTATTTTATGTATATCGAACATTGCCACGTTTGGTCCCAAAAAAAAACATATCTTTTGTGGACAAATCCTTGAAATTCACCAAATCGGACGATGCCTCAGTGAGATCTTGTGGTGATTCCGCCGGACTTGTGGGCATCTCTGTGGGGACCTTGGAAATGGGGCTCTCGACTGGACGATGTACTGTAAAAAAATACCCTCTGGTGAACTAACAGTTTGCTATTGAAAATGGGCTATTTATAGTGGATTTTCCCATGAAAAATTGTGATTTTCCATAGCTATGTTAGTTTACTGGAGGGTAAGAGTTTGTCTGACAATGTGGTGTATCTCCAAATCTATTGGTTGATCCTCACTGTCCCCATTAATTGGCTATAATTGGGGGTATACCCTATTTTCAGACAAACCCAAATGACAAATAAGCCCAGAGAGTATCCCCAACAGCCAGAAACACAGAAAGTCAACCATTACTCAACCAGTGAAAATATAATTAATGAATAATAATGAGATGATCTATGAGATGTAATATCCTCAACACTAGAAAAAAAACTCTGTGGTTGTCCCTTGTCCAACAGTTTGAGCTCTACCCGATTCGACTATTCGCAAATCCCATCTTGCACCGGTTGAGTTGCGGTCAAGAAAAACTTCAGAACAAGAGCCATACGGCTAATAAATTGCTAATAACCAATCCAATCAATATTGAACCAATCAAATAAAGTCCACACTTTTCTTGAGCATAGTTTACATCCAGTACTTGGCAACCCAGCAAGAGGAAATATTATATAATTATATATATATATATGGAAGTGCGGAAGTATATAAATGGTATGAATTGACCCTTTTCTTTCAACCATAATTCAATATCAAATACCATCCTAATCCCATGTTATGTTCCAGGAAATAGCATTGGGTTCCTCCCAGTCTGTTTTAGTCTTGCCAACCCTCCAAGGATCGGCACCGGCATCTCTGAGGGCGAAGGGATCGCTGAGCTCATCAAGCCCGATGAGCCCATGGCAACTGGCAGAGGGTGGCGGGGTTCGGTTGGGGAAACGGATCATGAGTTCATGAGTGGAGTTGTGAGTATCAAATGATCATGAAGAGAAAAAGGAAAACCGTGGTACAATAACCTTGGTTGCATTCTTGGCTTACTGTGATAAATTTTGGGTTGGTTGAGGATCATTGGTCAAACTTGGGCAGTTGCTAATCTTCAAACCGTGCAATGTTCCAGGGTGAATAGATTTGAGCCACAGGGGGTATCAACCAACGCCAGGGCACAAAACAAGTCGAGCCCGGGAAACCAAACACCCACCATAGCAATTCTCAAATCCCCAGTTTCAAAAAGATTGAGTGGGAAAATGTAGAAACATGATCTCCAAATCTTGCATTGTGGATTGTCATGTTTGATTAAGCCCAAGAATCATAGGCACACATCCTGCCTGATGATCCATACGGAATCGGAACCTCCTCCGGGGGCACCTAGGGACAGTGAATCTGGTCTCACGGGGCATAGATCAACTGTTCCGCAAACAAAACACGATGACATGCCAGTGATTTTGGCATTGAAACATGCACACGTCTCCACCACTTCAATCCCTTTCACCTTTTGTAGGTCTTTGACAGGTTTGGAAACCCCGCGAAGTAGAGAATCCGGGAAAATGTTATGGATTTTCCGAATGATACAATAAACTCAATAAACAAAAGTAAAATTGACTGGTCGAAAAGAAACTTGGCAAAAAAAACACCAAAAGTCAACTGACCAGCACCACCAGGCTTCCGAGCTACCATCTCCGGTGACCCAAAGATAGCTGAGTCAGATTCACCTGCAGATGGTTTGGGAAAGACCCCATTTTTCTATAGTTTTCTGATGTTGTTCCATCTCAAATTTTCTGGATCTCAAAAATGATCATATCATCATATCCAAATATTTCTGGATAGTTTTTCCTATTCAATCGAATGTTGATTGCTGTTTTCCATCCAGCCATCTTTGAATATCAGGCCTTATAGATAACATGCCTGTGAAAAAAAATGGAATTTCCGTAGTCACGCGGTTTTAACAAATCGAACAAACCTAACAATTGAGATTCAGTTGATTCCCTGGGATACTGGCCAGTGTTGAGATTTCATGATGAGTTTCAGGGTCAGTCATCAGGAACTTTTCACATCGTGACTTCTTGCTCCTCAACAATTGCCCTTGAAACAAACCATATTTTTCGGATTAGTTGCCATCATGTTCGGGTGGCGACAATTGTCCGACAACAGTAGATGAAACCCACTGCTGCCGTTCAAACAGTACTGTGTATAAATCACCTAAATCACTTTTGCCCATCTCTCCCCTTCTCGTTTTCTGACGAATGTTGGAATTATGTACCCTCTGGCAAGCTGACATACGAAATCCCGATGCACGACAGGAATAAAGTCACCTCGAAGGCGAGTTTCTAAGGCCAAGTTCAATGACCAGAGGTAGTCAGTGGGTCAAATCCCAAGCTATCCCAGTATTACTACACCTTTGCTTACTGTGGAGTAACCCCATGTAATCCCCAAATCACACATTCATTGAGACGTATATACACACAAAATGTGCTCATTTTTTTTTCAAATACAAATAGCCTGTGTTCTCCATCACTCTATGATAATTCCATTACCATTTTGTGCATATACATATATATATATATACATATATATATATATATTTATTTATTTATTTTATGTATACACATATTTGTACTAATTTTGTTACATGTTGTATTAGTGGCTACCCCATGTTCTCCTGTGCACTTGGCCCTGCTGCCTAGCTCTGGCCGCGGCGGCAGCTCCATCACATCAGGCGCCGTGGGCACCTCGTGTTGAGCACAGGGGGAATCTCCTTCGTCAACGGTGGATTTGATGGGGGGAACTGTAAATCTTGGGTTGTTCTGTGCATCTTCAGGTTTTTTTCGGCCCCACCAACAAAAAAAAACTCTGAAACAAATTCTGTATATTTTGGTGAGGGAGCTTGGGTTCAAACCTTGAACCAACGACAGGTACCCAGTATCGCGGGAAGAAACAATTCACAAGAGTGGTCAGAAAGTCTTTGATTCTTGGAGAAAGCTCCTTTTCAGGTGGGTTGCAATCCTGCCTCACTTTGGATAAGAATACCTCAATCAATATCTCGATGGCTCAAGGCACCCGCCCCTATTCACCCCTTAGCTTTCAGGGATTGCTCTGGGCCCCAATTTTCAGTCAATCTAAGCCTCCAAATCAGCCAAAACTGCATGGTCGACTACGCCCATCATGCCTTTAAAGTAAATAGACAAGGCAAGCTGTGGTATCTAGCGCGGGAACATAGAAATTTGATGAAAATTGTGCTGATCCGTTCTTCTCCCATTTTCTACGCATACTTCCGCGAATATCCCCTATCACATCATTTCAATTCATTTCATCCACTGTCCAGAAGTCAAAAAAAAAACCGTAGCGTTTGGAATCAAGTTGGGAATCAGCAGCTTGTTTCAACCTTTGCAAACCGATCCACATCTCCATCTCCCCAGCATCCCACCTCCACCGTGCCCTCCACCACAGATGTGGCGGGTGAAGGCAGCTCGGTCGGCACCTTGGTTCCGATCAGCTGCGCTGCGCAAGGCGCCTGTGATTTGAATAGATGGCTCTACTTTGTGTATATATATATATATGTTATATTTATGTTATAATATAGAGATAGATAAATAAATAGAAACTTAGATATCCAATGACAATCAACGATATACAATGACCAGTGCACGACTCTGTACGACTGTATATTATNCCATCGGACCTCCACATCGGTTACCACCATGGTTTTATGAAAGCCCGGTGCCCTTACAAGTATCAATGAGGCTTACGAGGGACCCCTATTGTTCGGGGGTGGATTGCACGGGGGATCGCAGCACTGGGTCTCCCCAACCGGCAATGCTTCGGGTGAATCCACCAGCGGAGCAGATTCGCCTTGGCGTCCGCAGAGGGGATGTGAGCAGCCCATCTTGGGATTCACCCCCAAAATTCGGGGAAAAGCAATCATCATTTGGAGAACAGGCGAAGAATCAGGTTCATCATCCTATGATAAAGAAAGCTGAAATCAGGGCTTTACCATTCCAAGCTGTCCTCTCAGAATGAATTTCACATGCATCCCGCTTCAACATACTCGAAGGCACTCAGGGTTTTGAAGGAAAGTCTTTTGCTTGCTTTTTCAGTGGAGGCCAGGCTAGAAATGCATGAGATGTTGCCCAACTTGAACCTAAATTTGAGGTGAAACCAGCCGTCAACCTCACCGAAACCCTGCAGGACTGGGTTCTCCCGGACTCATTGCCGCCGATGGTTCAGGCACAAGGCCGAGCCCCNTCACCGAAACCCTGCAGGACTGGGTTCTCCCGGACTCATTGCCGCCGATGGTTCAGGCACAAGGCCGAGCCCCTCCGGCACATGGGGAACCTGGCTGGGCTTCAGCCCAGCAACCGGCTAAGACCATCCAAAGCAAGGAACAAAAATGCATGAAATCATATGAAATCATATGAAATCAGAAATATAGTTAGACTTTCGTGGGAATTTAATGGTCTGTTGAGCTTTGGGCCCACGCCTTCCAAGCCAAGAGTTGTACACAGTAGACACTCAAATGACATGAAACCGACGATAATGCTGGGTGATTTTTAGGCAGTAATTTTGCCCGTGATCAAACCGGAAATCCAAAGTTGATTGATTAGTGTCTCACAACTTGGAAAATCTCTTGTTTGGAGGGGAGTCTCCAACTACAAATTTGTTCGAAATTCAGAGGGTTGTTTCTTGCCAGGTTAGATTCCCAGAACACAATGAACGGTTTAAACTCATATATGTTACCTTTGATATTGATGATTGGATAGAACATAAGAAGTACACAGTGTATGGTTCCTCATATTCATCAGCACCTTCCCAAATAACCCTGTGAGGCCCTTGTCAGTGAACCTCTGTGAGTGGATGCTCATCCATTGGTGANTGGTTCCTCATATTCATCAGCACCTTCCCAAATAACCCTGTGAGGCCCTTGTCAGTGAACCTCTGTGAGTGGATGCTCATCCATTGGTGAGGTGGGCGATGTAGGCTTCTCAGTGGGCACCTGCTCAACTCTGCCAGGAGAGTCGCTGGTTTCAGTTTGTCCAAAAATGGTGCTTTCAAGTCTCTGGTTGATTTTGTCTGACCATAGGCTACCCATGAATTCGGGTATATATATATATATATATAGATCCACCATTTTCAGCGAAATCCATAGGTTACTAATGGTTTACAAAATGAAACATGTCCACCTTTCAGTTTACCTGTCGTGGTTATTGTTGGGGGTTACTGGTGCTTAGTGGTCTTGGATGTTCTTGGTGGTTTGGGTAATTGTTGATGGTTATTGGGTGGTTCTTGGGTGGTTATTGGGAGTTGTTAGTGGTGGTTGTTGGCCAACCTTTCAATTTACCAAAGGAAAACCATTGGTATGATCCAGCCATGGATCTTGCAGGTCGACAGCACATGTGTGTGTGTGTGTGTCATGATCATCTTGTGCCACAAGTGGTCATCCTGAATCATGGGGATGTCATGGGGCGATAGGATGTCATAGGATGTCATAGGTATATAAATATCATAACCACTGTTGACAATCATTCAAACTCAACCAAAGGGCGGGAAACCCGAGGGTCTGATCCATCTCACAATACAGGCTGGTTTCCTCTGAACGCTGTCCCCCAACAATGAATCGTTGAGAAAGAAACCCACTGTGAGACCTCAAAAAAATTTCCTGCCCACATTTCATCAGGCTCCCTGGCGGCAATGTCGGCTTCTGTAGGTGAGGATGCTCCGACTGAGGATACCATACCTGGCTGGATCAAATCCTTGACCAACTTGCCAACGATGCTGAAAATGTCTAGGGATGTCAAGCGTTTTATCACCAGAAAAGGGGGACCCATGAAATTTCATGAAAATCATTGAACATCTCTNAACTTGCCAACGATGCTGAAAATGTCTAGGGATGTCAAGCGTTTTATCACCAGAAAAGGGGGACCCATGAAATTTCATGAAAATCATTGAACATCTCTTAAAACTTCGGCATCATGATATGAGTGGAATCATCTAGATTTCGTTTTCAATGCATTCGCGCAAAACCGGCAAGATCCTGAAGAATGCATGAAGCATTTTTTTTGAAAATCTATCATCTATACTGTAGGGTTACATCAGTCACAGGGTTGTTTGCGAATGCTTTGACACTCTCTCAATCACTTTTTCTTGGATCGATGTAATCAGGGCGCCTTGATAACCAAACACTTCGGTCATGATTAAAAGCAAAACATCCTATTTTCTGAGGTGTCTAATGAGAATGAACCCCTAGGCACAGCCAATACAAATACCCAGCAATATTCACTATTACAACCACAAATACCCACGTTTTCTTTATGACAAATTGATATTGATTGCGGTCCTTCGGCCCACATATGGACCTTCCAACGTTGAGTCCCCGCCTGAACTTCTGGGAAGTACCGGCACCTCATCCACGTCCGCCTCAGTCGTGCTCAGTCAACGCTGGGACTGTCTCTGTTGGGAGTTTTGGGGTTTACACTCTAGGAATTCAACACGGGAAAATCACCTATTTCCACACGATGATATGATATATCTCATATTTTCCCATTGTACAATTCTACCCAGAGGTGAATTGGGATTCTCGGACGTTTTTGGTCCCTCAGTTTCACATGTGCAGGCTGTTTACTTTTCAGTGCATTTTTACCCCTGGGCACCCGTAAAAAAATGGTGCTGAAATTCAAGCACATGAGTTGAGCCTTTCGTGTCAAGTTGGCCGGACCAAAAAAAAACTTGACAATCCATGGTACATGAGTTCGAACTTCACCTTGCAGCATTAACCCTAAAGGGGGGAACCGTCTCCAAAGCCGACAATTCGGCAAACCCATATACCCTCCTATTGTGACACACAGAAATATATATATATACATACATACAACTTTATACAGTGCTTTTAGTATACTAACTGACATCTTCTCGTTGTACACAATGCTTCGTAAGCAACAAAGCCGCTGTCGTGCATTGTTTACATATATGAACAATCTCAAAAATTGATTGGAAAGAAAAAAGATGTAGAATGGTCGTAAATAGGGATAATGATTCTCACAATGGATTATGATCATCCCAGAAATATATGGTAGTAAAGTTCCCTATGGTCAGCAACAAACTCGGGTTTTTGAAACTGTTCAGGTCCATCTATGTTGGCAGCATCCCCATCATTCAATCACGGACGTCATCGGCGAGAGACTGTTGGGGGAACTCCACCTGGCTACAAGATTGACGTGGAACCCAAAAAAATAGGTTTGGGTTATATACATGATTGTCCGCACTTGGATGTATATAGTGCTTTTACTTGGATGTAGTTCTTGTATTGGGTTCCGTTATAGAAATTTTATGAAACTTTAGGGATGTAGTGACTAGGTTGGGAATGTTCCATTTAAACACCGCCCAGGGACCACCCATTGGAGGGGGCGTCTCCAATACCACGCATTTCATCATTTGAAGGTGATGATTGAAATATTTGAAATCCAAAATATGGACATTTACCGACCCGCGTACTGATATTGACAATCCGGATTTTGTCAAGGGGCATGTTCTCAATCCTTTAAATTGTGGCTATCAAATTATACCAAACAACACCGAAAGATGAGGCTGATATGGCTTCAGCCATTGATACCCAAAGTCGGGATTGCCAACTGCAATTACTGTCTTCAAGTGCTCTCCACCAACTGGCATTCTAGCTGACAGATATACTGGCACCCTATCTGATCTGCTATTGGGCATTCGATTTGGAAAAAAATACCTGACAAATAGTCTTTCATATTTTCTGACATTTTACCCATTCTACCTGACACACATTCTAACATTTAATGTGGCATTTTATCTGACATACGTTCTGAATCATTCTGACATATATTCTGACATTCTCCTTGACACATATTCTAACAGTTTATCTGACATATGACATTCCATCCGGCATTTGCTCTGGCAAACTATCTGACGCTTTATCTGGCATTCCATCTGGCACCTATTCTGACATTTGACATGACATGCTGTCTGGCATTGTCTGACAAACATTCTTGGATGTTTTCTGGCATTTTGCATCACATTTGTTCTGACAGTTTATATCCGTACAAATGACCGTCTCGCTGGCATGGTCTGACATCTGAATTTGGAATTTTACCTGACATATCCTTACATTCTATCTGGCATATCTCCAGACTTTCTACCAGGCATGCTTTCTCAAATTTCTCCGACATATATTCTGACGTTTTTATCTGAAATATTACCAGTAGTACCGCACAAGGCGGTGGCGGAAGTTTCAGGAATAGCAAACTATAGGAAAGGTGAGTTGCTGTGAATGATGGATGGCAGAGCGAAC
>BGPT01001047.1:33560-47643 GCA_003297045.1 Symbiodinium sp. clade C Y103
CCGAACCCGCCGCTTTAGCGAGCCTACTTTTCGACCCTCCGGAGCCACAAAACATTGGAAAAACACAGTGTTTCGCGACTTTCCTACCTTTTCGCACACTTGCATCTCTTCTCTTCTGACTTTCTCATCTCTTATCTTCTCTCTTCTGACTTTCTTCATCTTCTGACTTTCTTCATGGCTGAGCTNCCTTTTCGCACACTTGCATCTCTTCTCTTCTGACTTTCTCATCTCTTATCTTCTCTCTTCTGACTTTCTTCATCTTCTGACTTTCTTCATGGCTGAGCTGTTCACATCTTGGCTCTTCTCACCTCTGCTTTTCAACTGTCCATATTGTCGGAAGTTTCACTTCTAAACTTCCTTCGAAAATGTATTCAATAAAATCGAACATATATGCTGACCATTAATCCTGACGAATTGATGGAATATTACGGGATATTTAACATTATTGTACTAGGGGATATTAAGGGATATCAATATTAAGGGATGCTAAGATATCTACATATATCCTAAGAATGACACCACCAGTGTCACTAGGCATGAGTAGCTGAGAAATCCCTGAACAAAATGGTATCTGTTGATGGAGTATGTAGAGATGGAGCATTAAGAGATATCATTGGTGATTACGGTTGATTATTGGGATATCATTCATCTTTATTACTGATTGCGTATTCCATGATCATCGATCAATAATCACCAATACCAATGGGGTATAATCACAATCATCATCACCAGTATTGTACCCCATCATCATACTTTATTAGTCACCAATGGGATATTAGATCATAATACCATTCTTAATAATGATTTATTGGTCCAATATTGGTCCATTTTCATTATCGTTGTGGTCAATAATGGAATATGTATATATATATACACTTTTAATCACCAATAAGCCAATTATTGTTGGTCCATTAAAAACTAATGTAAACAAATAATCAATCATCTTCATTATCACTATTGGTCAATTTTTCGAAAATAATAATCATAATCACCAATGATTAAATTATTGGTTCATTTATTTTCGGTTGCCAGACCCACGGCTGCCCAAGTCACCGTCCCGCGCCCCGCCTAGCACTGTTGGCTCCACCCTCGTCGGCGCTGTTGGCACCTTGACGAAAAAATCGATGGCTGGTGGCGTTTCACGTTCCACAGATATAATTTGTGATATATACACATAGTATATATATAATATGTTGTATACACACATATTGTATGTATATATTATATATATAGATACATAATGTATATATATATATATATACACATACACAATCATATATATATATATGTTGTATATAGTATATACATATATGTTCATATATCATGTACGAGTACATGCATTATCTATCTATGCAATTTTATCTTAGATGCACCAGACCAGTCATCAGGAATTATCAGTATATATCAGTATGCTATCATCTTATTTTTGCAGATGGAAATGATGTAAATTGACGAAAACATCCCCATTCTGATGAAAATGATGGAGATAATAGCAGTCAAAAAAGATGACATATGTTGGGTGTAATTATCCCCCTCCAGTTGGTCAGCCTTGTCATAGATTGGGTGTGTTTCCAACTGTGGTCTGATTTCTTTGGACCCAAAATCTACCCAATAGTGGCCGACATGACATGAATTCATGTCTTGACCGGCAGCTGACCAGTCATCTCTGCAGTAAACAGAAATGGGGGAAAATAAAACATCAAATGAGACATGCCCTCTGGTAAACTAATATAACTATAGTATAAAAAATCACATTTTTTCATGGGAAAATCAACTATGAATAGCCATTTTCAATAGCTATGTTAGTTTACCAGAGGGTATTAGCCACTACCGTGCACATCACTATCAAACAATAGTGTCAACAGCAGACTCACCCCATAGGTCACCACCGTCGCAACACTCGCAACTGAGGACACCCGGCCGTGTAATCTCCCAAGTCGGACACGGGACTGGTTGGCATCTCTGTTGGCACCTGGGAATATGCCACAAGATGAATGGATGGTGGGAATATTGGTTGGCAAAGGAGGGCATAGGAAACGTGGCTCAATTGCAGCAATTCACCATTTGAAAGGGCAGTTGTTGGCTTGGCATGCCGACCCACATTGCGTTTAAAAACTTGGGAATGCTCACTCTGCAAACATCGCCAGCAAACTGTGCGAGATTTGGCGGATTGGAATGAAACCGGTGATTCTAACTTCATTGCTGCGGCAAACAACCTAATAAATATCTCTCATTGTTAATTTAACCCGTTATTAAGACAAAAGAAATAGAGTGCAAGCCTCATACATCTGATAAGACTCACTCCACAGATGATGATTTCTTATTTTTGCCAAATGATCTGACCCCTACAGCTCAGCCAAATGGTACAATTGGTTTCTTGGCTTCAGCCACCCCAACTGGCACCCCACCAGCCCCTTTCCTGCCACGCCACGGGCATCTCCGACGGCGACTCCGGCGGGGCGGAGGAGCCCGGACCCACAAAGGCGGAGGAATGGAGACCTCCATGCGGTTGCTGCATGCTCTGCATACTTGGTGCGGTGAATCGAACCTCTGAAGATATGGCTTGGAAAGAGCAACCGACCGGATTTTGAGTTGATTTCTTGGACCATGTGTGAATCAAAACAGGAGTGATTCAGCCCTCACGAAGGGGAACCACGCATTAAATCTTCGTAAATTAGCCAATGAATGTGTAATAATACTCTAATATGTGCATGATATACTATATATATATGTAAGCATATGTAAGCCCAGGCATTTGCCGTATATATATATATATACATACATATATAATTATGTATATATATATATATATGTATATGTGTATATATATATATATATGATCTATACATATATATATATATACATACAGAAACGTCCATAATAAAACCATGGCATCATCCAAGAATGATCTGTCCCACCTGGCACCAACAGAGGAGGTTCATCGGTGGTCACCTGATCGACAGGTCATGCTTGAAATGAGCAAGTCATTAGAATTTCTCAAGTCATGAGACACACACACACAGTGTGGCTCAAAACGATTGGGAAAATAGATGAAAATGAGGCATAAACATATCATATACTATATACAGTGCAATGGGCTGAAATGGTGGTAGTCCGAATTCTGAGACAATTCGATACCGGTCGGTCAATTTGGGTCCACACAATGTATGAATGATTTAACAATGGTAATAATAGTAATAATAGCAGATCCCAAGTGAATCTGCTAGTGGACATAATCGAAAATCAACCAACACGCGTCAACTGGGAAATGGCATCACCAAAACACAGACTGTGTCGTCCAAGTTCTTGTGACGTTGGGCTGTGGGCATCCTTTAAGAGATACCAAGGTGTTGTGGATACGGATCGATAAATATGATAAACACAAATGGGGAGGGGTCCTGAAATGGGGAATCCCCAGAACCACAGGTTTCAATAGCAAAATGGTCTAACAACTAGGATGATTCGGGGGTACTCCCATCTTAGGAAACCTCCAAATCTGTATATCAGGTGATCGTTAGTAGGTACCCATTCATCAGCACTGCCATCCCATCACCAGCAAACGACTCGCTGCACCTCCACCGTCGGATCGTAACCTGGCGATTTGCCCGCCACAACGGAAACAACCCCGCGCGGTGAAATGGATCGAAATGAAACGTTTTGTGTTTCAACAACTTGGCACAAACATGAGTTTGCAGGGAGCGTGTAAAAACTTTCCGCGCACGTGGTCCAATTCAACAAAGAATGAACTCTGGGCTTTGCACGAATAGGGTGAGCCCAGTCACTACAATCGAGCTGCAGAATCAGATCTCCATTCGTCTGATCTGGTAGTGGGAAAATCCTAGTTGCAGCAGGAACCCAGTGGATTGCCAGATTTCGCAGCGTCTTTTTTCTCTGGGGGCCAGGGCCAATGATCCCCATCATCGACCACTCCCAGTCCATCCCAATGTTATGATCCTTCTGTATCAATATATACATGAGTTATATAAATAGACACACACACATAATTCTATACATACACACATAATATGTGTATATATATATATGTATATATTATATATACAGATATGCAGTATATCAACATCAACCTGTGTCCCAAATTTGTTGATTTCCTGGTTGTATCATGTTGTATCCACCTTACCCAGGCAGCCATCCTTGCTGCCATCACCTCGCCTGGTAAATGAGTTGGCTCCCCGACCTTTGCTGCACAAATGGATGCGGTCTCCAGAGGAAAAGCAGGAAGAAATATGGAGAAACACAAAAAAATGACCCGTTGTAAATCATTGGGTAGTTTAAATTGTGAACAACTCATGGAGTTATTTCTCCAGGATGACCATGAGAAGTCTTAGAAGACCTTACATGTACTTGAGTAATGGTCCACCAAAACAAATCATTTGCTCCCGCTAAGATGTGGAAGTGCAAGCCTTCGTCGACTGTGTTCTACCTATTCAAATTCTTTGGGACCGCATAGAATCTCTCATATGTTCGTCCCTATCTCATCATTGGTTTTCTCCTCAACCTTTTTCCCTGTATTCTTATACTATCTTATCCTGAATTTTCTCCCCCATGTTCTTCCTTAGTTTCTCCCCGATTTTTTCCCGGTATTCGTCCTTGTTTCTCTGCATTTTTTCCCTTCGATTTTGAGGGAGTGGCTGAACTTTGCACAAGGCTGAACCCTTCGGTCTCCCGACCGCAGGCTCTTCCATTGGACTCGTGGGCAGCTCAGTGGGAACCNAACTTTGCACAAGGCTGAACCCTTCGGTCTCCCGACCGCAGGCTCTTCCATTGGACTCGTGGGCAGCTCAGTGGGAACCTGTCACCGCAATGTGTGGATGTAAATTCAGGGAGTGGTCAACCACGCTTGTCATCCCGCAATTTTTCTAAGCATGAAGTTTTCCCTACCGTTTGCATTTTCCTACCGTACTTTTATTTGTTGGTACCCCCATTCTCTCACAAACTTACATACAAACATAAAAAAAATATATCCCACAATTTGGGTGTACGATTGGATGATTACATGTTGGTATCCCCAAATTAATTGAGGATGTCTTTCCATTGTTTAAATGTTCAATNGGATGATTACATGTTGGTATCCCCAAATTAATTGAGGATGTCTTTCCATTGTTTAAATGTTCAATGTTCCCCATCAAAACATGCCACGCAAATTGGGGCGAATTCCTCCATGTTTGGATCCTGAATGGGTGGGATATTGACCATCCTAAACACAACAATAGTCCATCCCCCAAGCCAGAAATGGGGACCACAATGCGTCTCCAATTGGACGATCATAAGTCGTTGAGTTGGCCAGTCCTCAACTCCTAATATCGTCTCTTCTCTCTATCCTGACATGTTAGACTTGAAACCATTTTATGTCTACAAGATTTATAAACTCTACTGATTGATAGGGATGTTGCCCCAAAAAGTGATTATATGGTACCGCATCAGTAAATTGGGAGTGTATTCATCCCGAGTTGACATTGTCATTGCCACATGTAGATACCCTGAAAAAACTACCTGTCTGATTCTGCAAACAAAACAGGAATACACTATTGGTTGCAACATTTAGCCAGATAGTAAACTGAATCTTAGGCATCAAAACTGGAGGTTTATCATCAATCCTGTGCCGACCAAAACTGCAGGTTAATAGCTAATCCTCTGTTGACAATATATGATATACCATTTATACCCCCAATGACTTGCCAGTTCAACGGCTAGAGACTAAACACGTTTTTGAACCATGCCCACCTGGAATACATTAAAATGGATCCGCCACATGATTCTTACTTCGTTATCCTATGATCTCATGATATTCCCATGATATCCTCCCATGGATGTCCCACAGTTTCCCCATGGCTGGTGGTGGCACCGGCATCTCCGAGGGAGACAGCGCCAGGGCAGATGAGGCCACAGCCGTGGAGGACGCCAGGGGGCCTGGGGCTGAGGGGTCAGTGGGACCTCAAAAAGTTGGGAGATTTTGTAGATGAGAATTGTGCACCATCCTAACCATCCTAGAGAAAAAAATGGTGGCCTAAAAAATTGGATTGATGCAGGAACCTAAAAAAACCTTAGGATGAGAGGGATTTGTTTGGGAATGTTTGAAACTATCATCATCCTAAGCAATTTGAAAACCAAATGGAGACACAAATTGCTGATAGTGATCCTATTAATTGCTGGTCGCAAAATTGAAAGAAAAATAACTTTTGAAACCAGCAACTGGTAGATGGACAGACGTGCTACATAGGTCATCAAATACATGCGTGCAAAAGTCTCTACATCTAAATCCGTGTTATGTATCATGCAAATGTATATTGTTCACATTATATCATAATAATATATATTATATTATATATATATATATGCATACACATACATATTCATGTCAAGAGTCACCCGGACATGTCGAGCTTCTGCATTTCTTTACCCACTGAGATTCGTGTGAGTACCAGGCCTGACGATCTTTGGGGCAATGGAATTTCAGTCGCTTCCTCCTCACATGACAGGGGGCATCCGCAGCAGGGANCCCACTGAGATTCGTGTGAGTACCAGGCCTGACGATCTTTGGGGCAATGGAATTTCAGTCGCTTCCTCCTCACATGACAGGGGGCATCCGCAGCAGGGACAGGGACCACAGAGACTCTGTGTCAAAATGTCTGTAGCAGGAAGCACGTCATCAATGAAATTCTCAACTCGAAAATAAATTGAATGGTGATAGTGATGCTGGTAAAAGAACGGATAAATGGGATCAGTTACAGCAAAAGAACCTGTGCAAACGACAAAACACCAATTTCAGGGTCATCTAGAGTCTGCAAGTGGCCACTAACAAGCAAACGCACGAAGCACATAGCTTGATCCTTAACCACTGCCCCAAAATATTTTTTTGTCGTATTGCATAAATCCTACTACTCCTGAAATCAGCAGCGAGTTCAAATACTGTTTGCACTGAGTTGGCTCTAAACGAGAACACAAAGCACTTGTTTTTTCACAGTTTGGATCTTTGTGGTAAANCTGAAATCAGCAGCGAGTTCAAATACTGTTTGCACTGAGTTGGCTCTAAACGAGAACACAAAGCACTTGTTTTTTCACAGTTTGGATCTTTGTGGTAAACTCTAGTATGGCTATAAGATGGTATAAGGTATAAGGTATCTATAAGTTACAATTCAAGAAATCTGGACATTTACACACCATAGAAGTTCCCATTTGGGGTCGAAATTCACACCACTGGCACCCGACTTGATCCACCCGCTCCAGAGTGCGTTCACCTCCTGAGGAAGTTGAAAGGAACTTGCGGCAACTCAAGGGGAGGATAGTACCCTCTTGTAAACTAACATAGCCATAGCTATTGAAAATTGCAATTTATAGTTGATTTTCCCATTAAGAATTGTGATTTTCCATAGCTATGTTAGTTTACCAGAGGGTAAACACGTCAGGGGGAGTCTCTTTCTGATGTAGACCTGGAGCAATCAGCATGGTGACATTAATAGTGACCAATCAGTGGACAACCAGCTGCGCTTGTATTGAAAGTAAGTGGCTTTCTCTGCAAACTCATTCCAAACAGGCATACAGCTTCTACATAGCGTTACATTGTACCCTGAAAAGGACACATGCTGAAACCTTTGAACTTGGTTGAAAGCGGCCAAAGGATGCAGTTCCTGTGAGTTATCTGTTCGTCTCTGCTTGGTTGTTTGCCCTTTCTTTCGGAGGTTGAATTCCCGTTCCCGCAACCACCGTCCGAGCCCTCCATTCATCTCCTGAAACTGTTGGCACATTGGTTCCCAAGGTGCGAGTGTCGCCAGTAACAGCCTCACAGTACTGCAGGACATAGGTATCCCATGCGACCCTTCCTTCGCTCAAGACTAGCCTCAGGCTCTGAATAACATAAAAGGCAACTGTACTGTACGGGGCATCCCTTTCAAAAGAATGAGCGCGCCAGTCCTCCTTTTCTAAAGGTTTGAAGGTGTCATGCAAGCATGGAGACAATACAATCTGAGCAGTTTGCAAGACCTCACTGGTCACTTAGTTCTTGTGTGTGGTGAATACTTAGTATGGTGTTGGGATACATGCACAGATTGCAAATGGATACATATACATATATAGATATATACACTGTATGTACACCTAGTACATGTATATGCAGTTTTTCCTCTTATTCATGGCGGATCAAAAAAAATATTCTGATGTGTGCGGATCCACCAACATAGTCTGTTACAAAGCCATGTATCAGGTAGTTTCATTTATGTGACCCAGATCAAACTTTCAAACCTTCATCCGATAAAATCCCATGAAGCCTTAAAAAAGAAATGCACCAAATGGGTCTGCAAATCCCATGGTCGTCATCTTCAAGTGTGATACATACATTAAAACTGCCACAGTTTGTCTTACACACATGAAATTTGCCAGAGTTTGTCTCAATAATGAACCCTTCCATTGACCAACCATTTGGGGTCATTTTAAACCTCCATTGGAAATAGTCCATAGATTTAGGCTTACCACATTACCCCAGAAATATGTTCGGACAAATCCAAGATTTCGCTATAGTTACTATAGTTGGTTATGTGTCCCAATAATTCTAGCCCCATAAATCTCCCATGAAATTCCCATTTTTCATGGTTCAACCTAACTTCCATGGCACATTTCACCATCGAAATTCACCAGGACAGCTGCCTCTGTGGGATCTTGTGGTGATGCTATCGGGCTGGGCATTTCCGTTGGCACCTGGCCAGCCAGGGCTGGACCGACTGAGCAGGGCTAGGGCTCCAGGACGATGATTTCCCAATGAATGGGGGATATGGATGAACACTCATAGGGATAAAATGGGATATAAAATGGGGAAAGATAGAATGGGATATTATCTACTCAACCATTTTTGGAGGTAGATTTGAAAAAAATGCAACACTGCACGATTTTGTGCCAAAAAAGGAAAAACTATATGGTTGTCCTTTGTCCAAAAGCTTGATCCATACCATACCCGAATCAACTATGTATATTTATGTATATATATATATGTATTATATTAAATATATGTATATATATATATATATGTATATGTATATATATACATGTATATCATATACATTTATGTATATGTATATCAATTATATATATATACACTATGTATGTCAATTGTATATATATATATATATTGTTTGCAAATCCCATTTTGCACTGTTAGTTACAGACAAGGATAACCGCAGAACAAGAGCCCTAAGGCTTACAACCAATCAAATCAACAATTAACCAGCAATAGAATAAAATTGACAACATGAAGCGCATAAGGGCAGCAACAGTTTTCATGAGTCCAAAAAATTAACATCCACTACCGCCACTACCTGTCAACAAATTAGGAGGAATGTCAATTACAAATGGTCGTAAGTGGTATGATTTTACTGTTTCGTTCAAGTTGTATATATATATACATAATTATATACATATAGTACTTCAATATCAAATTCCATGTGAAAGTCCATATCGTGTTCAAGGAAATAGCAGCTGGGTTCCTCCAAGTCTCGTCAACTCCTGGCAACCCTCCAAGGANCGTGTTCAAGGAAATAGCAGCTGGGTTCCTCCAAGTCTCGTCAACTCCTGGCAACCCTCCAAGGATCGGCACCGGCATCTCTGAGGGCGAGGGAATCGCTGAGCTCATCAAGCCCGATGAGCCCATGGCGACTGGCAGAGGCTGGCAGGATTCTGCGGGGGAAACGGATCATACCTGGACCTGTGAGCATCAATTCATAATGATGATAAAAAGGAAAAAAAAGCTGTAAGATGTTTTATATGGATTTATGGTCCCAAATACAATAACCTTGATTGCATTCTTGGCTTACCATGACAAATTTTGGGCTAGTCGTTGGTGCAAGCTTGGGCAGTTGCTTGCTAATTTTCAAACCGTCCAATGTTCCAGCTTGAATAGATACGAGCCAAAAGGGTATATCAACCCACGACATGGTGTCAAGTCGAGTTCCCCCTGGAAACCAAAAAAAAGCATGGGAATTCTCAAATCCCCAGCTTCAGAAAGACTCCGAGGAGGAAAACGATCTCCAGATCTTGAATTGTAAATTACCATGTTTGATTTAGTCCAGTCATGGGTCCCCGCCTGATGATCCATACGGAATCGGTACCTCATCCTGACGCGGCACCTCACCATGTGCAACTTGAAGGAGTCTACAATTCTTGGGGTAAATTCCTTTATATTGTAGGTGATCCACAACTTATACATGATTATTTATCCCAGCTATAAACCAAAATTTATAGACGATCATATTTGGGTGGATCCCTCTATTCTAGATGATAAGCAACTCCACCATTTCGTTCGATGAGTTCCTCACCTATAAAACCTCCATCTATAGATATTTAGTTCGAGGATTTGCAATTGCCATGTTTGAGTACCAGAAGGTAGTACTCCAACAAATCGATAGGGTATTCAGTACCACGCTGAAAATGAAAACTTAAGAGGGATATGTTTGCCTTTGAATCATAAGTCTCCAATGTGTGAGGAAATCCGAAACTCACATCCTGCGTCAAACGCTAAATTCCGGCGATTGAGTACGGTTCCACCATTTCGCCTATTTTCTACATCTTTGATCAACGGCCAGAACCTCAAAAGAAATCATTGAACACCTCTGGAAGTGGAGAACCCAGGAAATATCATGGGTTTTCCCCATATCTCCGTAGACATCCATAAACATCCATCAACAACAATCAAAAAAGAAGTAGACAAAGATGGATTTTCCATCATCAAAAGGGCACAAGAAGTGAACTGACCAGCACCACCATCACCAGGACTCCGAGCTGCCATCTCTGGCGAAGCAAATATGGCAGATTCACCTGTGGATGCTTTGCGAATCGTGGCAGATTCACCTGTGGATGCTTTGCGAATCGCACCATTTTTTTCTGGATGATGTTGTTTTATCTCTGGATGATAAAGATATCCTGAAAGATGAGCATTTTGAATGTTTCTGGATACGTCTTTACTATTGAATTAAATGTTGTTTTCTTCCAGCCAGAGATCCTTGAATATGAGGCCTTTATAGGCAAGGTTCCTGTGAAAAAAGAGAACCATGGAAATGCCCTGTTACGTTCTATTGCCAGAGGGGAAATATCATGCCATATGAATACTGGCCAGTGTTGAGATTTCATGTTGAATGTCAATTGTAAATCATTAGGAACCTTTCACATCATGGTTTCTTGCTCCTTCACAACTACTCTTCAAACGAGCCGATTCTATCTATCCAAATCCTCCATTAGTGGAAGGTTACGAGGTACCGGCACTGATTTGTGGCCACGAAAACATTGCCTGGGAATTCTGATTCATGCACCCTGTCTGAAAATGTTGAGAGCATTGACCCAAAACTAAGAGTTGTGAGCCATAGGATTAGCTGCCCATGTTTCAATGACAACAATCACAAATGGAAACCCGCTGCTGACGTTCAGTCTGCGTACTGAAATCACTCCGCTGCCTAGCTCTGGCCGCGGCNCACAAATGGAAACCCGCTGCTGACGTTCAGTCTGCGTACTGAAATCACTCCGCTGCCTAGCTCTGGCCGCGGCGGCAGCTCCATCACATCAGGCGCCGTGGGCACCTCGTGTTGAGCACAGGGGGAATCTCCTCGGTCAATGGTGGATTTGATGGGAGGAAAGGCCAAGTTTTTAACCTCTAAAATTGACGCAAAGCTTGGGTTTTCCAACCTGGAAAATCGTAGTTCCCCACCTGCCAGGTGAGGGTTACTAGATTTTAACAGAGCTGCGCGGGGGGTGGACACCTTCCTCCTCCTCCTCCTCCTCCCGCCTCCTCCTCCTCCTCGCCAGCTCCAGATCGCAGTGGGCACTGCCGGACTTCATCTGCCAGCTCCAGATCGCAGTGGGCACTGCCGGATTTCATCTGCCAGCTCCAGATCTCAGTGCGCGCTGCCGGACTTCAACTGCGAGCCCCAGATCCCAGTGGGCACTGCCGGACTTCATCTGCCAGCTCCAGATCCCAGTGGGCACTGCCGGACTTCATCTGCCAGTTTTAGATATTCCAGTGGGCACTGCCGGACTTGAACCGCGAGCCCCAGATTATGCCAGATAGAATGCCAGAAAGAACACCAGATAGAATGCCAGAAAGAATGCCAGATAGAATGCCAGATAGAATGCCAGAAAGAATGCCAGAAAAAATGCCAGATAGAATGCCAGAAAGAATGCCAGAAAGAATGCCAGATAGAATGCCAGATAGAATGTCAGATAGAATGCCAGAAAGAATGTCAAAAAGAATGTCAGAATATTTGCCAGATAGAATGCCAGATAAAATGCCAGATAGAATGCCAGATAGAATGCCAGATAGAATGCCAGAAAGAATGCCAGATAGAATGCCAGAAAGAATGTCAGATAGAATGCCAGATAGAATGCCAGAAAGAATGCCAGATAGAATGCCAGAAAGAATGTCAGATAGAATGCCAGATAGAATGCCAGATAAAATGCCAGATAAAATGCCAGATAGAATGCCAGATAAAATGCCAGAAAGAATGTCAAATAGAATGCCAGATAGAATGCCAGAAAGAATGTCAGAAAGAATGTCAGATAGAATGTCATAAAAAATGTCAGAAAGAATGTCAGAATACATGCCCGATAGAATGCCAGATAGAATGCCAGATAGAATGCCAGAAAGAATGCCAAATAGAATGCCAGATAGAATGTCAGATAGAATGCCGGAAAGAATGCCAGAAAGAATGTCAGATAGAATGCCAAAAGGAAGAGGAGGAGAGGACAACTCTGATGAAATCTAGAGACGAAGGTCTCTAGATTTCATCAGAGTTGTCCTCTCCTCCTCTTCCCTGCCAGAAAGTTTTGCCAAAAAGAATGTCAAAATCTGTATCACACTATATGCCAAAGAAAGTCTCATGGTGGGGAAAGTATTTTTTTTCTTCTTGGCTACTACATGTATCATCATATACACCCTTTCTCCACATACTTCCCGCACACATCATGTGGAAACATCCCTATTTCATCCAGTGTCCAAACGCCCAAAAAATCCTTCACGTCTGGGAATCATCAGGATCCACATGTCCAAGATGTTCACACATTTTCCCAATGCATCCAACATGTTGAAAAACATGTTTTCCATCTATCCACATCTCCATCTCCCATATTCCTACCTCCACCGTGCCCTCTACCACGGATGTGGCGGGTGAAGGCAGCTCGGTAGGCACCTGGGATCGGATCAGCTTCGCAAAGCTTGCTTTCAAAACATCTACATACATGATGTAAAGAAGTAAAACCATGTGTAGATGGATAAATATTGATAAATATAGAGAGAGGAGATTCATGAATTTCTGAGAGATAGAATAAAGAATAATGATATACATTGATATACATTGTATATAATTACATTGATCAAAGATCAAAAAGATCATTATAAGTCATTATAATATGCCCTGTGGATCGAAATACCTTCTCAGGAAGTATTTGGAGCATCATTCGGGGAATCGAGTAGCTTCTTAGCAGTTTGCGGGATCATTGTTTTGTGCGAAGATTGACTTTCTGCCAGTTTGCATTTGACATTGCGAAGCAGTGTCTCCACATTGCTTGCAGCCATGGTTCAATCCTTATCGATGAGTCGAGGGACCGCTATTGTTCGGAGGTAGATTTCACGGCAGGTGGTACAATACCATTCGGTTGCGCTGTGGGTTCGCCAGACTGGCCATGGTTACAGCACTGGGTCTCCGCAACCGGCAATGCTTCGGGTGAATCCACCAGCGGAGCAGATTCGCCTTGGTGTCCGCAACGATCATTGCAGGNGGCCATGGTTACAGCACTGGGTCTCCGCAACCGGCAATGCTTCGGGTGAATCCACCAGCGGAGCAGATTCGCCTTGGTGTCCGCAACGATCATTGCAGGAATGGTCACACACCACCAAAATGGGTGGAGGAAAAGCAATCATCATGCAAAGAGCAGGCGAAGAATCAGATGTATCCAATGATTCAGGGTGCTAAAATCAAAGACAAAGCTGTCCTGGACATGGATTCGGGCTGCCAATGTGGGATGGTCTCGGCCAGCACTCTTCGGGGTCTTTACTGTAGCATTCCAAGGTGTCTTTTCAGATTCCATTTCATAT